>OV816023.1:41222845-41822845 GCA_929113105.1 Agrypnus murinus | reverse complement strand
AACAGGACATTTGCCAGACAGACATTAAAAGAATCATCATCGATCCTGTGATTGAGGGAAACACGTTCTTCTGTCATCCAGAGAACATGCTGTTGGCCATAAGTGTAGCCAAGGATGGGCAGGAGTGAGTGGCAGCTGCCTCGCTCCTGGAAATAAATTATGAAGATAAAAATACTTAAGATGACTCCTACCTAAAATGCTAAACTCTATGATTAAAACCGCTTTTATTCATTCTTTTTTTATTTGAAGCTGTTTTAAACATTAAATGAAAATATATATAGGGTCATTCCATGCGAAATCGATCAATAAAATGAGTCGATCTCACGGATTTCAATCGAAATCACTTATGAGGTAGCAATCAACTAAAGAACATAACCTTCATTCATCAATTTGATAGATTACGCAGAACTTTGGAAATATTCAAACAGAAAAAATTATCAAAACTGCTTGCACATCTTTAAAGAACTATAAATATCTCGAAAAGTATTTACCCTAGAACAAATATTTTTTTATGTATTGCTCACAAGAAGACGGACTTTTTGGACAGCCTAATAATTTTTAGTTACCAAACGTATTTTTATTTTTTTCTAAACGAAATATTTTAAAAATGCAGTGAAATCGAAAGAAAAATTGGTGTGGTCATATTTTTAAAAATCTGAAAAAAATTGTACAGTTTCTTTGAACATTTCTATATTTAAATGCAAAATGGCAAGCTGGACGTTTTAATAGTTTTGGCAGGGCAAATTTTCAAAGAGCGTGTTGCAGGCAGCTGGCGCACCATAGCTACCGGTCAACCGGCGTAAACCGCATTCGCTGCCTTCTAATTAGTAATAATACGGTCCATATTACCAGCGGTCTGTTTTAACTAATATACATAAGATAAATGTATATCTGTGTGGATATGATTATACCTACTGATTAGTTAATTACTTATGTATTTAAATTGATTTCTTCGGGTGTGTTACATAAAGTATTTTTTTTGCGGCTGTCAAAGACCCTAAAATATATAATGCAACAGCTTTTTAAATTTAAGTTTTAAGATCAGTTGGAGTAATTGGTTCTCATAGCTTTACAATTCTCTTGCTTAAAACTCTTTATCTCACATTTTTATCATGAAGTATAGGTTTAGGACCTTGTTTTATAGTAACTTTAATATATTTTCAAAAAGAAAATGTAAAAATAAAGAAGCTCTAATGCCAACTATTGCATTAAAAAATATTTTTTTAAAGACATGTCAGGTGGTTCTAGTCACCCAATAGCTTGGGGGTAAATAAAACCATCATCTGTATTTTATATCCGCATTACTTTATAATATATTCTGGGTAAGTGGGACGCCCTAAGGATATTAGTTAAAATGTCTCCAAAAAATAGGGCTGTAGTACTGCAGTAGGAATAGTTCAGGAATTATCGCAGTCGGAAGAGTGTATAGGGTAAAGTCGATAAAAGTAAAAATTCATGTAGTTCTCATAGATGTTTAACGATGGTTTTACCTTTTAAAAAGTAAAGTTCCAGTTACCCTATCGCTCCAATAACCGCAACTGACCTTATTAAACATCAGAACCTACAATAGAGATGGGTAATAGTTATTTATGGTACAAGTGAGTTAAGTAAAATATTATGATAATTTTTGGAGTGGATAATATCATTAACTCATATGTGCCACAAGTTCAAATATTGCATTTGCAATGATCCTATAGTTTAGTCTGTAGTATTTGACGGTAATACATTTCACACTCTAACCCGATGACCGGATTTTAATAATATAATACAACGCAAGCTGGTGATTGGTTGCTATCTACAATAGCACCCAGTCTAATCCAGTAAACATCTATTTTTTAAATTTAGGATCAGAAACGATTCATTTTCTGTAACCAAATGGTATTTAAGCTATTGCATTATAATATTTTAGGGTCTTTGACGGCCGGAAGAAAAATGCTTTATGTAGCACACCCGAAGAAATCGATTTAAATACATAAGTGATTAACTAATCAGTAGATATAATCATATCCACACAAATATACATTTATCTTATGTATATTAGTTAAAACAGACTGATGGTAATATGGACCGTATTGTATGTATTGTGGTGTTATAAAATTTTGATATTTAATTTTCACTTTGATTTTAGTTTAACTACAATCACATAATAAAAGAATTTTATTGTTTATCTCAGGGTCGATATTATTTTACTCTGATTTAATTATGAAACACATACTGAACTCCTTTATGGGTTCCTTTAAAGAATTCAGTGTTTTGCAGTTTTGGGATTTTATACAATGATATTATTATAATATGAAATAAGAACATTTAGTAAATGGGAAACCTTTTCCATTATGTACTGTTTACTGTGACATCTGTTTAAAATGATACTTAACCTCACTTATGAAAACCCACACGACGACTTTGATCAGGTAAGTTTTAATTTATATTTATGACTTTAGTAATTAGTTTTTTTTTTAATAGATATATTTTAATTTTCAGGTTATGGGATGATCACTAACGGTTTTACAAATTAACTCCTCAACTTTCAGGTAAGCTTAGGTAATCTTTAATTTTGATTTTATTTTTATTTCCTCAATATAGCTTTAATTATTGAGGAATACTATATATACCTTAATACTTTAATTTTCACTTCCACAAAACTTTTCTTGTAATACACATCAATTTCCTTTCCAGTGGTATGCTACCAGGTCCTTCGGCCTTCAAGAACTTTCTTTCGGCTGCTAATGGTTCCAATGGTCTACCAACTGTATACCTGTCTAAATTTGAACTGGGTGATGTCAACTTCCTTTTTTTTCCGCTACTGGTGTCTTTTATGAAACTGTGTATTTAGTATTTATAATATTCTTCTTTCTTCTTCTTCGGATACTCTTTTCTTAACTTTATTATTATAATTACAATTAATGAAATACTATTAACTCAGGATAACTTCTTGAATATTTTATTTATTGTCTTCTTTGTACAACATTACATTTCTTATTATTTTTCTATTAATAAAAATTTTACAACCCTTCTTTCTTTTTATGTTCTTATTATTTTTCTAGAAAAAAACCCCCTGGAAACCTTATCTATTGTTTTTTATGCAATTATCTTACATGTATTTTGATAGTTTATATTTTTTTATTTTAAATAGCCTAGCCTTGCTCATTATTTGTGTAGCTCGGTAATTTTATTATTGTCTATTTATCAATTGTATTACCGACTAATTGTTTATGGTCGTCAAGACTATTTCTGTATTGTTGTTGATTATATTTGCAATGTCTTGTAAACGTTTATCACTGATACATTTTCCTTTTCATATTTAACTGAAAGTGATAATCCTATAAATCCCAAAGTAGTATTCCTGATAAAATTGTTTTAACATATGCATGTATTCAATAAATAAAATTAATCCAAACCAGAATCGTTTTTACATGGGTAACCAAATTATAAACTTATGATTTTCAAATAATGAGGAAAATCATCACAGTATGTATGTATATTTATTTACGGCAACGTCATTTCTAATACATTATAATAAATAACAACTATATATTAAGTGTTACAAATAGATCAAATAAAACAAACAATAGAACAAACAAAATGTATATTTATTGTATTATTATTATTGTATTATTACTAACTAGAAGGTAGCGAATGCGGGTTATGCCAGTTGACCGTTAACTATGGTTTCAGATTTTTAAAAATGTGACCACACCGGTTTTTCTGCATTTTTAAAATATTTCGTTTAGAAAAAAATAAAAATACGTTTGGTAACTAAAAATTGTTAGGTTGTCCAAAAAGCCTGTCTTCTTGTGAGCAATATATAAGAAAAATATTTGTTCTAGGGTAAATACTTTTCCAGATATTTATATTTCTTTAAAGACGTGCAAGCAGTTTTGTTAATTTTTCCAGTTTGGATATTTCCGAAGTTCTGCGTAATCTAGCAAATTGATGAATGAAAGTTATGTTCTTTAGTTGATTGCTACCTCATAATTGATTTTCATTTAAATCCGTGAGATCGACAGATTTACACAATAACAAAAAATTCGGTTTATTAGTAAATGGTTCAAACAGGGCCATTCTCAAAATGTCTCTGAGAACTAAGTATATTTTTATCCGATTTTCACTGTTTTAATATCTTCAAAATTTAATAAGAAAAAGTTGTATTGACAAACTTTTAATAAACTTACCACAAAAATTAGCTGATTTAATGATAAAATGACTGATAACATTAATGAATGGTTCAATAAACAAATAATACTTTTTTAGTGGATAAGATTCATCCGTGAACAAGGAACACTTGTTTTAACTAAATTTCACAAATATCATACTTGTCCTTTAGAAAACTACCTGTTACGCAGGTCACGAAATGAATACTTGATAGAATTTTTTTTATTTGCGTTATTTTGTAATCATTTAAAAAACAATAAATTAGTTTTAAATAAAATTTGTTAAGGGATACTTTGTAGTTTGTAGTAAGTAGTTTGACAGTAGGCAACACTGAAAATTCTAATTCTGCATTTGTTTTTGTTAAACTTTCATAGTCCAACTTTTTTAGAGTTGGTAGCATTGCTCTTGAAATGTCATATGTCAATGCTCAAATAAAAATTGACAAAAACTTCAAAGAATTTAAATTTTCAAATGTCACATCAGTGTTGTCAACCAGTATAAAATTTCCTAAATTTTGAAATAACAATTTCTTTATTTAAAAGAGGAATAAAAGACGTGAACTAGAAAAACTAGCATAAAAAAAACTCGTTTCATAAGTTATTATTGGGTCATTTCATGCCAAATCATCACAAAAAAATGAACTTTTCAGCCTGACCATTTCAGATTTTCGTGAAATTTGGTAGGATGGTAGATGACATAAAGTTACATAAGTTACAGCCTTCAGTGATACACGTATTCATACAGCAGGGTTGCAAACCTGATAAAAAATGTAAAATTTATGCTTACAAGGTGAACAAAAAGAATTCATAACTCCACTTCTAATTGTTGTAGAACTTTTATCTTAGGCTGGTTTTAAAGCTAAGGGAGCATAGTTATCATAAAAAATTGTTTCATAATCAGATATGTAGTTTTTCATCTCAAGGTCACATGATGTGACCTTTGACCTTAAATATTTAAAAAAGTGCACTTCCAATTTTTTTAGGAATACAATATGTTATACAGTTAGATGCAATCTCCCTTTGGTGTAACTTTTTGGGAAGCCTTTGAGAACAGGAGTAAAAATATTGTTAAATATGGTAGTTACACACTTCTTTCACAAAACATGAATCTGGCAGTTGATTCCCGAATATTGTATCAGGTATTTAGTATATATCTGTATTTGTATTTGGCACTGTTATAAATTTTAAATTACAAAACAAAACAGTTATACTAATAAAATATTAAATTGAAAATACATATTCTCTTTTTTTGCACCTAAGTGTGTTAACACTTGTGCTCTGCAAAAAAAAAAGGTTACAGTGCGAGATTGTAATATACATTAAACATATTATACATAACCCTAGACAATAACAACAAATAAGTAATTAACAATCTTGACAATGAAAATAACATAGGATATAAACTAACATTACAAAAAAAAGAAGATATTTAATCCAGTATTTTTATAAATTTCCAATAGTGGTAAAACACAAAATCCTTTATTGCAATGGTAAATCTTTTAAGATTTTTATATTTTTTTATATTAGTGGGTAAGAGATTATATGCTCTGGGAAAGAGACAAGTTATGAACCGATATGTTTTGTTCTTGTTAGTAATAGGAATTTGTAGTAAATTATTAATATTACTACGAGTTGTGTATGCATGTGATATTTGTTGATGAAATTCTTTGTGTTTGAATGCGAATATACAAAGGCTTATAAAGTACAACGAACGAATATTACACACCTCTTTTGTATATAATAGATTAGTCGGGTAACGTTTTTTTCATGTATATAATTTTTAAAATGTAATTTTGGATTACATTTAACTTTTGTAAGGAGTTTGTATACAAGCCACCCCATACTAATATTCCGTATCGTAAAAGAGATTCAACAAGAGCTTTATAAACAATAAGAAGCAAAGATCTAGACATAATTTCTCTTAGTTGATAGAACTTATAAATTAATTTTCTGACTTTAGATGTTAGATAACATATATGATTTTCCCATTTAAGATGCTGATCAATTATAATTCCTAAATATTTCACTTGAGATACTTCTTTAATGATATCATCCGTTCCATTAATTTTGATGGTATTAAAATTAGGTCGATTAACATTAGTCAGAGAAAAAGCCATGTAATGAGTTTTTTCTGCATTAAGAGATAAATGATGTGCACTTAACCAGTTTTTTATTGTAGCCATATCTTTTTCAGCGAGGGCTTGAGCTTGGTTCCAAGTGTTATCTTTAAATAAAACAACAGTATCCTCAACAAAAGAAATAACATTGGCATTTGGTGTGAGAGAAAGCATATTGTTTATATACAGTAGAAATAATATCGGGCCCAAAACAGTTCCCGGCAGTGTAGTTTACAAGCATCTTGTAAAAAACCTCAATTTAAGACCATGTCTTTGACTAAATCAACATAATTTAACACACCCTAAGGGTAGGGTGTGGATGGAACTCAAATTGCAGCCACGTCCTCATGGTGAGTTCTGGGTCATTTCTCGTAATTTTCTTCAAGATAGTTCGAAAATTTTAGCAAATTAGAGCGAACTCAAAATGAAGCGTGTAGTTTTTAAAAATATTTTTCCTATTATCATGCATCACAAATGAAGTAGTTAGACGCTATTAAAACCAAAAAATGTTACCTGTATATTTTGAGCGTAAAGGTAAAATTTGGTGTTTTTTGTTAATTTTTCCAAACTTTAGGTCTTTTGCATGAACTGAAGATTTAACGTATGATTTAAAAAAATATTTTTCCGTTGATAAGCAACTTTTGAGTTCTATTATAATTCGATACTCGAGAAATTAAGACTTTTTCGACCTACCCTAATGGGGATACCAGTCTTTAAAGCATGTACAAACGTACCAATCGAGATGCTATTCATGCAAAAATCTTATAGTTGATAACTCTAATATAGTGATTCCTTGTGACTTTAGCCATAAACATGCAGAAGCCAAAATATGACCAGTCCACAGTCCATATCATTATTGTCAAACTAAACTTCAAGGGTGCTGCCTACCATTCTTTGGTTTGACAGGTCCAGCTATGAGCTCATATGCCATCTTCAATTCCAGCAATCCATAGCAGCAGGTGACCTCATTCACATGCTAAGTAGGTGAAAATGACGCCAACTATAAAGATATATGTATTCGATTTGTCAATGAGCTCATCATAAAATCATTACATTCACCACAGGATTATTGTATCCAATTGATGATGCTTTTCTTGTAGTTTCAGGTTGTTGTTACTGAGTTGTTGAATGCAAGTAATACTCAATTCAATTGACCTCAGTCAGCCGAGGATTGTGAAAGAACGTTTTGTTTTTGAGCTAAACTATCCTGGTAAGTTCACTTTTTCACCCCCAGTTGTAAGTAGTCGCAATATGACTATCTCACCTTCACTAATATAACCCTATGTTTCAAACCACTGCTTCCTCTGTGGATCTAACTGAATCAATCTGATCAATATGCTGCTAACCACGTATGCATACAAGCAGCAAGCACCAGCAATCACTGGCCAATTCAACAACACCTCCAAAAATGAGTTTAATTCTTGGCTGAAGAAACTAACAGGGTTTAGGTCATTTATAGAAATATAGAATCAAAAATATAGAACGTAAATAATGTAGAAAGTAATATTATTGAAAAGATATTTATATGGAACATACATACGATAGAATGTAAAAGTATAGAAGGCCAATAATATATTTAGAATAGCAAAAATGTAGAATAGTAATTTTGATATTAACTTTCACTAATATTTAGTAAAATGCCAATTTTTACCAAGTATTATCAAGAAAATATTTATTTTGAAATAAAAATTATTAAAATGTTTAGTTAATTCTGCTTTGGTGGTCTTACAAGGAGAGGTTTGGAACTGATCCCCGAGAAAAAAAACGGCGAAAAGTAAATCAAGAGATATTAAAATAAGTAGTAGTCTATATATAAAAAATTAGAATACAGCAATATTGTTCAAAATGAAAATACCTATTGACCCGAAACGTCTTTTTAATAGTCACATTTTGGTTGATTTTAACCCGCAGCCAAAAAAGGTTGCCGACGCCTGTCTTAGAGAATTCAAAACCATGCTTCAAATCAACTCCAGTAACCTGGTACTCATACTTTATTTGTATAAACTTTGTTGGCCTGTGAGAATGAAATGAGTGGGTGTAGATGTTTCTTAGACCAGTTTTTCTCCCAATTTAAACATAGTTTAGAATAAGATCTACATGTATACCAACTTTCAACTTTCTTAGACCATTTTTTAACTTTTTTCCCATTAGGTCCGAAATGGCCATACATCTTGTCTCTCTTGGATTTTTGCAGATAATTTTTTATATATAGACTAGTAGTTACTATTACTATCTTTTGATGTATTTTTTGTCGTTTTTCTCGGGGGTCAGTTCCAAACCTATCCTGTTAGATGTTAATCGACCTCTTAGATAAATAAGAAAGAGGATGCAAATTTTTGTTAATAGAGCTATCAAAAAATGCAGCTGGAATACGGATAGTTCGTCCGATAGACGAGTTTATCCAGAGGTATAGAGAGTGGTCCAAGCAATACTGTTGGAGAAGTTTCTGTTCAACAAGGATTACCATGGCATGTTATTGTTTAGCGGTTTTCAAGGTGCAGTCTGGCATCGAAAATAGTTTACGAATGTAAGTGGATCAGAATTTTTGTTATTAAAGTTATTGAAGAAACCACCTGGAATGTGGATAGTTCATCCATGTCGTTTCATTCTGTTTATCGAAAATTACCATGTTACATTATAGTAGCCAAGGTACGGTGTAGTTGCTCTATTTTTCCATTTGATTGGGGATGATATGTTGTCGGTATGTGTTTAATAACAAGTAATATAGTTGATGATCTGAATAGTTCACACAAAAACTTTTGCCTTTTCTGGGGGATTTCTGACACTCAAACTTCCTTGATTCTTATCTGTTACCCTATTAAATGTCATATAGTATGATTTTTTTTCATTAATCTCTAAACCTATGTTTCTTGCTTGTTCTTGAAAGTTTTTGACAAATTGATTTAATTGTTCTTTAGTTCTGTTCATATAAGTACATCTGCATATGCCACGCACTGTTGAGAATTTTTGAAAATACAGTTGCTGGATTTCAAAGCACACTTTCTCATAATATTATATTCTAAAACTGTACTTCACCCTCACCACACACACTTTTTTCATTTTGGACACATTTTTCAACAGCTAAGCTGTCAGCTTCAGCAGTCACTGAAAACTAAATTAAAATCTACCGTTACACAGGGTGTCTCAATGGGTTTTGGTTAGATGGATATGTGAAACCAATAGGAGTTGCGATTTGAAATTTTGCAGTTACTGGTTTGGGTTACGTGCTTTTGTTTTAAAATAATTTCAGATTTCTGCTACTTCCGGTCATACTGGAAATGGATGTCAACTTCTTTATTTTAAATGGAATACCCCAATTTTTATTATTGATATGTATTCCTGATATAATTTCAAAGCTAGTTTGTCTGATAAACTGTGTTTGTAAAATGAACCGATTCTGAGATATTTAGATTTTTTTAAAAATACTTAACTAAAATCTAACCTTATACAGGGTTTGTCACAACGAGTTTTGGTTAGATGAATATGTGAAACCAATAGGAGTTGCAATTTGAAATTTTGCAGGTAATGGTTTTGGGTTATGTGCTTTTGTTTTAAAATAGTTTCGGATTTCTGCTTCTTCCGATCATACTGGAAATGCATGTCAACTTCTTTATTTTAAATGGAACACCCAAATTCTTATTATTGATATGTATTCATGATTGTGTTGCTAGTTACAACATTTCAGAGAACTCATCGTATCATCTGTAATAAAATTTTTATAGGCATGTAAACCACTCTCCTGTAATGTTGCTAAACTAGAGTTAGACCTGTATGCATTGAAGCCGATGACATGTCCAGAGTGAAAAAAGTGTGTGTGGTGAAGTACAGTTTTAGTGTATTTATGCCACAGCTTTACTTTAAAACTATTAGTTAGTATGCCTTGGACTCTCATTGATTGTTGTTGTCAAACATTGTCATTTTTATTAATTCTACCTATATATTCCTGGAAAAAGTGGAGTTTGTTTAAAGCTTGAATGACTTCTCTTCTTACATTATCATAGGCCTATTTAAAATAATAATAATAATAATAACTACTACAACCCATAACCTAAACCAAGGCCCCAGAAGCTATAAGCTTGTGCGGGAGGGAAGGGGCGATTATTATTATTATTATTTAGGCCCAATGTGCGGCTGCAGCCGACTTACAGATGGAACTGCGCAAATCCCACATTTGTGTCACAGCTAAGGAAAACTGCAGAAAACCTTAACCAGATCTGCCGGCGCCGAGAGTCGATCGCGGGCCGCTTGGGTGAAAGTCCGGCACGCCAGACATTACACTACCAAGCTGTTATACATACATACAAAATAAATACATGTATTGTTAAATTCTTCCTCCCAACATTTTTTCTTGTATCTACTATGATGATTTGATACAGATATGTTCCTTTATTAGTTTATCATTGATAATTGTAGCCAATAATTTATAAGCTGTATTTAACATTGATATTGATCTGTAGTTTTCACATATTTTAAACAATAAAAATAATCGCGATTTTGCCCTTAACTTTGATAGCCTGTAACTTAATCCAATTCTTTTTGGGCCAAACAAAAAACAGGGCTCCTATTATTTTTGACAAAGATTAACATACTAAAATTTCATAAAAATTGGTGACTGACCTGCACCGCCTGGCTGTTTTGAAATCGAATATACCTTCAGCAATTTTATCAGCCATTATAAAATCATTTTCACTAAGTCATAATATGGTCTGAGTTTGAGGGGGAAATCCTTTTATCTATAATGATTTTAAGAACGTATCATTTGCTTTATTTCCACCCAAGCTATGCATTTTCCGAAGTATGTCGGACAGTTTCTTTCCTGTAAGTAACCTGAAAGTAAGTACTTTCCATCATTAGGAGTATTTTTCACTAGATCCTCATTTGAGAGAGTACATCACTTTTAACCACCATAATTGCGGATGAGATTTCCAAAATGGAATACTCATGTTCAAGTCAAGTATAACAAGTCTTTTCTCTATTATTGCTTTCTACATTATTTATGTTCTGTATACCCAGTGATAGTGATCTTATGTTACGCCAAATAATTTATTTATCTTTCAACTCATTCCTATCAAATTTAGAATAGTGAATGCAGACATAAATATGCATCTGTCTGTAATACACCCTTTAGCTTTGGGGTTATTCAAAAATAACGTTTGCAACAATTAGTAATTTCTTGCACTCTCCCCCCTACATTTGTTTTCGTTCGCAAACCTTAAACCCCCCCCTACCATGAACGTTCGCTATTCATACCCCCCAAATAATGAGTAAATGAAAACTCAGGAATGTAACATATTTTTTGTTTATATTTTTCTTTAAAACTTTTAAATGATTCGAGAACAAAACGAATGTTTGCATTATTTTATTCCCCTCCCTCCCTGCCGTTCGTTACTGTTTGTTTTGAATAAACCCTCTCCTTCTCCTTTTTAGTGAACGTTTTTTTTTAACATCCCCTTTAGACTTCCTGTTTAACCGGAAGTGACATCAACTTTAGAATCTCAAATGGAACACCTTGTATACCTATCTACATCGTGCCATTTTTCATTTGTTTCTAAGATTCTTGTTTTTTTTTAATATTTGGATCTAGTTGGCTGTGGTGCATATTAACTCTCATTTTTTAGACGAGTTTATTTGTTTAGCGTACTTAGATTGGATAAAAATTACATAAGCACCTATTTATAACCTATTAAACGTGATAATTTTATATTTTTTAACATAACCTTTAAATTTCCTGTGTAACACCAATTTTTTGTTACATGAATTAATAGAGGATTTTCCAATGAGTCAATAGAATCAAAAATTGGTGACACACTGGGAAATTTAAAGGTTATGTTAAAATATATAAAATTATCACATTTAATAGGTTATAAATAGGTGCTTATGCAATTTTTATCCAATTTAAGTACACTACATAAATAAGCTCATCCATAAAAGAGATCTAATATGCACCGCAGCCAACTTAACCTGAAAATAAAAAAAACTTAAAAAAAAACAAAAATCATGTTTAATAGGTTATAAATAGGTGCTTATGCAATTTTTATCGAATCTAAGTACACTACATAAATAAGTTCATCCATAAAAGAGATCTAATATGCATCGCAGCCAACTTAACCTAAAAATAAAAAAAGTAAAAAAAAAAAGAAAAATCTTAGAAACAAATGAAAAATGGCTTTGTATCGTAGTAACAATTTAATGTAGATTCCAAATATGTATAGATATGCAGGGGTTCCATTTGAGGTTCTAAAGCTAAAGGTTGTACTACAGAAAGATTCTGTATTCACTATTCCAAATTTAATAGGAATTAGTTGAAAAATAAATAAATTAGTCGGTGTAACATATGATCATTGTCACCCGGTCTATTTCTGTATAAATACTGAATATGTTGCAACTTTGAGAGTTAGAACTTTTAATATTTGTATATATTCTTATAACCCTTGCCAACTTTGCAAATTCACAGAGATAAAGAAAATAGTACATACAACTAAAGACTTTAGAAAGAATAGAAAAAGAGAATATGAAGTATTCAGAAGCTCAATATATTAATATTTTTCAAATTCGTAAGGAATATAACTTGAAATTTATCAATGGTACTTCAGAAATGGATAAACATGCACATACTGTAAGAAAATTTAGTTTTAGTCCACGTATTTTCTGGTTTAGATGGGAAAGGGGCGTTGGTTGGGGTGGGGTAAACAATGTTCACATGCCACAGCATGGGTCTTTTATACTAGCCCCATTTATACACTTATTATGCCTCTCCTGGTGTCATCACTTGAGCCATCCCACTCTTTTGATGAACTTGAGGACGTCTGCCAAGAGTGTGCTGCATATTCCAGTCATGTCAAGAATTAATTCTGGTTGGGAAAATCAAACCCACAAGGTTTATGATTGGGTTAGTGAATTTTCGAATGCGAATGTTTGTTTACATTGACTATCATAATCTATAAATTCTAATAAATGGTAATTTAGGAAAGATGAATTCGCATTTAACATTAATCACTGTTTATTTGATCCATATCAAGTGAAAATCTGCATTTCTTGTTAAATAAATGCAGTGATAGTTATAAAAATCACTACTTTTCCTTTCCTTGTGTATAATTGGCAATGATGGAGATCACTCATGCAAATTATTTCTTTCTATCACACCTGTCCCACTCCACTTGCTTTCGAAGCACGATGGACGTGTAACCTAACCTCAAATCACAAACCAACCTGCGTAACCCTACTCAATGACTGAGGTTATTTGAGTTGCTTTTCTGAACTAATTTTCAAACATAGAACATGTAACCTGGTATAATATACGAACTCTTTTTTAACAACACGGTCTCCGTGAGTGAATTTTTGAAAACCCTTTAAATGGATCTATAGGTGTCATATAGAGCATGTGTGGAGAATGCTGTGTCTCCTACTGCTCCCAGTTACAACCTCTACACGGACTGTGAGCTAACCCCAACTGACACGGTTTCGAGGCCCCAAAACCATTGACTTGAGACCTGCCTTGCCCACACATCCTGAAGTATTTTAGGGCTAACAAGGCTGCCATGCTATGGCTAACTATCATAACTGTTTTGCCATGGATACCTTTATCCAGAATTATCCTAATCATAATGGTACAAGCTTGGCTTGCCAAATGGCGGTATGCTGTTCTTGTGCTATACTCTCATGAAGGTCCAAATCATCTGAGAAGGTGCCATATACTGAAGTGTTTCCTGAATGAATCTGCCGTCCACAACCTTTTTGTCTGCAGTCTTAGAGCTGTTCCCTGCGCCACCTCCTCCATATACATATCCAGTGGAGGGAAACCTAGGGCAGTCTCCAGAACAGTAGTGGGTGTGGACCTTAATGCCCCCATACAGCTCAAACACCAATCTTACTACATGTGAGATTTTGACTGCAGTCGTAATTTGTCTGACTCTGGGACACCAGACTACCACACCATAGCAAATCATAGGTCGTATTATGGCAGTACACAGCCATAGGGTAGTATTTCTCAACCTGTATTTTCTCCAGTTCAGTTTCTTGTCAAGTATTACTCCTAGATATTTGACTTCCTCTGAAAAGTCAGTTAGACTAGAAGAGTTTTGGTAACCTATAGATATCAGTTTTCCTTTTTTTTTATGAAAGAATCTTTATTTCAATTCTGGTGAACAGAACCATCTCCATCTTAATCGGATTAATCAAAAGTGAGTCATCCTGGTACCAATTCTGCAGGTTCACTCACCGGCGGTGTGACCCGATAGCATGGCTGATAAGCCGGTATAATAGAGGTGGGTTAGCACCTGCCCACCTGTCTCGACGACGTCCAGGCCAAAGTGTTGCCTTCTTCTGGAAATTCCGTGCATCTGGAACATCCACCTTTACTCCCACCACAGAAGGTGAGATATGCCACATATAGCTGCAAGTATACTGGCAACCCACAACCCCATTAGTCTTCTTAAGCGGCTTCCCCTATTCCAGGAAGGAGGTGGTTTTCTGGTGGGGTTTCCCCTAGATCCAGGATATCGCAGGTTCAGGGTCACCTGTAGCAGTCTTGGTCAAGGGAAAGGCTTTTTGAGTACCATCACCTGAACTTGGGTTAAAGGAACGAAATGAAAGAAGATCTAGTGTGAGAGTAAGAGAAGAAAGGGTACTTTTATTTTCAATAAAAGTACATCATATGTACTTGTATGTACATTAAGTCGTTATGGAAATTTTACATTGCCGATATAAGATATGTTTTTAACAATGATGCAATAGCATTTTATAATTTAAAGTTGTCTATGTTACAATATTGTGGTAGCATTGGGAAGGCATTCAATATGTACTTCAAAGATTGCACTAACAACCATTTGTTGTTATTGAGATCTCAATATGCATACTTTTGACCTAATTTTACTATTTATTCTATTCTGCAAAATTGACTTTGCAATTTTAGGAATGGGTAGTACCGACCCTTGATATAGTCTCTGGAATGGATAATGTTGAGGTTGTAGACTACAATTTCAATATTGACAAAAATAATCACAAAATGTAGATGATTGTACAACAAAGAGTAAACCAAATCTTTTCTTTTTAGTTGTTTTTACTGCAATTTTCTTATAATTTGATTTGTCATATTTTTTAAGTTTTGTAATTACAGTTAATACTTTTAACATACAAAGAACATGGGACAAATAACATAGCACTTTGGTATTTTGTAGGAATCGATTCAAACTTTGCACAATTATAGATTGCTTGAAGTCCACAGGTCATCAAACACAGGTACATTAGGGTATCCCTTATTTCCCAAAGTTCGTTTTTTGCGGAGTACCCGTCTGATATTGAAAATATGTTGGAAAATAATAAGTTTGTCGCAGCGAGAAAGATTTTATGTTGCATTTTAGCATGCCTCCAGTAACTTGATTTTTCCATATTATTTAAACGGAATTTTCACATTTTATTGTATTTATTTTTTTCTCCACCATACCATCATTTCAACTGATGTGTTTGCTATTGCATGTCATTACATTTCCATACTCGTGTATGAAATAGTATATTACATAACGAGCATGGAAAGTGACATATTTTGCACGAGTGTGTGAAAGACACTTTCTAGCACGTTATGTACATTGTTTTTCCTACGATCCCAAAAAAAAACGATAATTTCCTTTAAGATTTATCTCGATTTTTAACTTAAATTACAACAAATTGAAATTATTATAGAGTAACAATTTTTTAAGTAAATTTTATATTTCTTTTATTTATAATATTTATAGTCAGTGTCGGTCTGGGCCGCCGGGCAACCGGGCAAATGCCCTTTGTTTTGCCCACGTTTATTTCCATACTATACTTTTGTAATTTCTGGTTTAATACGTTTAAGTTAAATTGTAGGTTTTGTTCTGAATCAGCTAAAATAATCATATCGTCTGCGAACATTAATTCTGTCGATTTCACTTCCTCCATCTTCCAGTATCCTATTTTTAATTTTTTCAGCTTGTTTCTTATCTCTTTAATTAACTCATCCATCACTAACGTGAACAATAAGGGGCTGCCAACACTTCACTGCCTGCTTCACTCCTTTTTCTGTTGTAAAATTCTTTGATTCTTCATTGTTTGTTCTAACTATATTTCTTATTTTGAACTTGCGACTTTTGACCCTTTTCTCTTTTCTTTGTATTTTTCATAATTTCCATTGATTCCAAAAATCTAATGCCCATTGCATAGATTCTTGATTCCTATTTGTTATTGTCCATGTTTCATTGCTATATAGTTTTGTCGATCTTTCTATTTTCTTGATAACTTCTGTTTTTATATGTTTTAGTACTTCTCTATTACACAAAACTGTTGTTTTCATTATCTTATGTACCTTCACTGCTTTTCCCAGTTTTTCACTTATTTCTTTGTTCATCTTACCATTTTCTTCTATTACTGATCCTAAATACATATAACTTTCGACTTATTCAATTCTTTTTCCCTGTATTTGTACGTTATGTGTTTTCTTTATACTTGATATTATCATATTCTTTGTTTTGGCCCACGTTTATTTCCATACTATACTTTTGTAATTTTTGGTTTAATATGTTTAAGTTAAATTGTAGGTTTTGTTCTGAATCAGCTAAAATGATCATGTCATCTGCGAACATTAATTCTGTCAAGTTCTTACTATATATCTTATTTTGAACTTGTGACTTTTGACTCTTTTCTCTTTTCTTTGTATTTTTCATAATGTCCTATTTACAATAATTTGCTAAAGCTTGTTTTATTTCTTTTTGGAATTTTGTGGTAGGATCTTTGTTTAAAACTGCAATATCTGCTTTAACGAATTAGAAAAACAACAAATCATACATAAAAATCCACAACCACCGAAACTATATGGACTGATTAAAACACATAAACACAACATGCCTATACGACCAGTAGTATCATATATCAACGCACCTAATCACACCTTGTCCAAGAAACTCAACCATATTATTAACATCATAGGATACAAATCAAATACTCTGTCAAAAATTCATTAGAATTAGTAGAAAAACTACAGAACATACATCTTCCAGCACATTCAAAACTTGTAAGCTTTGACATTTGTAACATGTTTTCAAAGATTCCGCCACAAGACTGTATTCCTTTGTTAGATAATTTCCTAGTTAATAGTAATGTAGAATTAGTAAAAAGATTAGAGTTAATTCAATTATTTGATCTTTGTATCAGTCAAAATTATTTCACTTTTAATAATATAATATATTTACAGAAGGATGGTTTACCTATGGGTAATTCTCTGAGTCCTCTATTAGCTAACATATTTATGGATAATTTGGAAGATCGAATATTTGAATTAGATCTTTCTAAACACATTATTTTTTGGTTTCGTTACGTTGATGACATTTTAGCTTGTTTTGACAGTTCTTTTGAGGTTATCAATGAATTTTTAATTCTTATTAACAGTCTTCGCACAAACATCACGTTTACACTAGAAACAGAACAAAATAGAGCTATTAATTTTTTGGATTTAACTATTACAATTAATACAGACAATGAATTTGATTTTTCCATATACAGAAAACCCACAAGCACAGACGTCACTATTCCTAACGATTCATGTCATCTTAAAATGCATAAACTAGCGGCTTATAGATCTTTAGTACACCGAGCTTTAACTACTCCAATGAAACAATCACATTTTGATAAAGAAATTTCAATCATCAAACAATTAGCACATGCAAACCATTATAACCATAACATGATTGACACTTTAATTCAACAAAAAGATTATAGGTTAGCTATCAAAAGAATATTTCCAATTGACACTCAAATACAAGACACAAACTACATATCAATACCATACTTTGGCAAGATATCAAAACAAATTGCAACTATAATAAGAAAAACCACCAGTTACAAAATAACCTATAAAACTAACACCAACACCTTTTCATTTTTATTCAATGCTAAAGACAAAACACAAGATATCATGAAATCCGGCATTTACCGTTTGAATTGTTCTTTTTGTAACTCGGTTTATATTGGGCAAACACTTAGAAATTTCGACATAAGATACAAAGAACACGTACGCTCTTATAGACTTAAACATCCAGAAAAATCGAATTATGCCAAACACATTTTGGAACAGAACCACCCAATGACACCTCAAAACAACATTAAATTCTTACATTTTTGCAACAACAAACACAAATTAGACATTTTAGAAGCTTTTGAAATATACAGACATAAACGCACAGTACCTTTAATGAATGAACAAACTGAGCTTAGTAATTCTCCTTTATTAGAAGTGTTAGATATTTAGTTTTTGTTATGTATTGTATCTAGTTACCTATTTTCTGTATGTATTTATCCTTAGCAACGTGTTTGTTTATCAATCTTATCTACCTTTGATAATGACACAAAGTGTCGAAACAATATTGTCAGGTTAAGATATTAATAAAACTTGTGGAACTTTAACTAATCTTTGTATTTATATTATATTTCATGATTATGGAGTTCCACAAAGTAAGGCTGGAGACAGTAAACGCCAGTACCCTATGTCTATTCAAGCAGAATTGGCCTGCATTCAATCTATTTGCTATAATTATTTATCATTATATTAATTTAATAATAAATTATTGAAGAAATCTGATGTTATTTTCGTTTCCATTTATTAAATTAGACTGGAAAAAAAACTCGAGTGATGGGAAAAATCTGCAAGTGTGAAAAGTCTTTATTCTTCAATATCAAACCGTTTATATAGGTAGGAGGTCTTGTGTATCATTGTGTCTTACATCTGTAGCACACTGTAGTTATAAATAATTTAATCTACCGCATAAATAAGAATCAAAAATTAAAATCTTGTGGCACTTTGCAGGCTTCAACGATAAAGAATCTTGCATGCCAGTTTTTACTGCGGAAAAGAACTTAATAAAAAATAACTTAGTAAGAAGTAAATACAATAAAATGTGAAAATTCCATTTAAATAACTCCATATAGGAGAATTAATGTAAAACGACCTCCTAACAATGGGCTCTCTCAATAACGGACACGGGCAGCAAAAATTTCTCCAATTACCATAATTGTTAAGAAATGCACCTCTTTATAACGGGCACAATGACCAAAAATGAATGGTCGGTGAACAAGTTTATGAACAAATTTCAAAATAGAATTTTTCTAATTTGCGTTTGTAATACGTTTATTAACGTCTATCAGTAGGAGTCGTTTATGGCTATCTATAAAAGTACACTGTACTTTAATGAATTATAGGGTTATTTAGTTTTTAAGGGTTGGATGGGTAATGCGTGGAATGTGACAACTTCAAACTGCAAGTATCTGTCTAAATTGTCAACCTCCGATAAATTTTTAATTAATATCGTTGAATTGGTTCGCTGTTTGTTGATTGTTACTTACATGAAATTTCACTTGAAGTTATGGTCTATTTTTACTTGGAAAGAAGGTTAGGTTTTGGATATTCCTAATTAGTAACATAAACAAGTCTCGTACCTACATCAAATCTGCTTGGACAAATCAGTAAGTCCAATTCATGTTTGTAATTTTATGGTACTATAAACAAGACACGTATCATCGATTTAATCATCTTTGCTTTTTTTCGCGAATTTCGGGCGGAGTGCAAATTAAGTTGTCTTCGCTCATATTTTATTTATTTGTAACACTAATAAAGTAACAAAAGTAATAACTAATTTATTTGAAGTGACGGATGATGACAAATGATTCAAAAACTCAAGTGGGCGCCGAGTGTTACCAACTGTTACCAACTAACACAAAATTCTCTAGACGACCAAAATATTTTTTTTTGTATTAAAATAAGAAAAAAGGGGGCGCAAATTAGAAAAAATAGCATAAAATACTCGTTTTATAAGGGCATTGGCGCACTCATCCCATAGAAAAACTCGCCTGCAGCTCGTTTTGTAACTTGGGATTCGTGCGCCAAATCAACCCTTATAAAACTTGTTCTTTAATATACTATTAAGACGAGATTTTAAAGGGACAATACGGACGGTGACAAGGTTGAAATAACAGTACTTTGTTAAACCACAAATTGTATTCAAATGTTAATGGGATTTTATACCCTTTTAGCATTCCATTTAGTTTTTGTATTGAAATGAGAAGGCGGTTGCTTTCTAACTTGTATAGTACGATATTAAAAAAATACGAGTTTTAAATATTGACCTATTAACGGGCACCTCCCCATAACGGACAGTTTCAAATTCCCCACAGCTGCCCGTTGTTGAGAGGTTTTACTGTAATTCCATACAATTTTGGGCAGTACATCACTTTTAAAACCTCATTTAATTTTCAGTTTTTGAAAGCTTGTATCTCAGAAATTAGTTAACATAGAGGGGTGAATTTGTGACAAAAGTACTAGTCTGTAATGCAGCAAAAATTACAAAGTAAATGTATTTGCATAGAATAACCCAAACTGCCAGTATTTAACTGAAATTGACTTTGGGCACCCTTCTATGGCTCGGAAGTTTTTACCTGAGGTATGGTTTTGGACAGAAGTTTTATAATATTGATGGTATCAGCCAAAATTGTAAATTAATAGGAGTATCGAGAAACGTGCCAATAAAATTTAAACATTAATTTATTGTTGTTCAGCTACATGTTTTGGAGACAGTATTCACCTTTCTCAAGCGTAAACAACTAATTAATATTGTCAACCATGATATAAAAAGATCTTGATAATTTTCAGAAGTTTTATGTTGATGAAAATAATCGATATGTTTTGAGGTAATTTCACACCAAATCACCTTCAATGCCTCAATTTGTTCAATTTTTTTCCTTGCATACATACATATGAAATGACATTAAATTAATTTTTTTTTTAACTCACTTATTTTGAGCTATCAGGACCATCCAGATGTCAGATTAAAGCTAATTTTTGGATCGTTTAGACTTTCGAGTTTGGAAAGAAACTTGCAAAAGAATTGCACAGTAAAAGATTAGCAGACACCTAAAGTAGGTTTTAGTGTTGTTATAAATTTTATAAAGATAAGAGATAAACTTGCACTAGCCAACTGTATGTGAGAATATTTTCCAATAAAATTTTGCATATCTGATTTAGTAATTTATAAAAAATATTTTATAAATTTAGTAATTTCTTTTTTTTTATACTAAAGTATTTCTCAAGGTCATCAAGCTGAATCTCAATTTTTCCTTCTTAAGGTTGTTCTTTTACCTCTTGAGAAACATCTGTGCCAAGTCTCATACCAATCTATCATATGTAGTGATGTAAATGAAAAAAAACCAAAAGGTTTTTTAAAAAAAAAACCGTTTTTTTTCCAAAAAAAATCACGAGTTTCTGTTTTTTTTCTGAATCTGTTTTTTTTTCTGATACAGACATAATTTCGAATATTATGTCTATATCAGTCTATATGTCTATATATTATGTTCATTATTGTTCATTTTCTGTCTGAGAGGATTATCAGCTGTAATATAACAAGTGGTAAGATTATTATCAATGACATGTATGTGTGAAACCAAACTGCAGTTCAAGGAGACTGTAGGGCGAGTTGAATATGGTGCTCCAGTTTCACAAGTAGAATCATCGATTATTAATCGTACTACGAGTTATATTCGATGAGAGAAAATTTGAATCAAATTATGTTCTTAGAAACAGACCAAAATAAGGTAATATGATCACTTGTTTTTTACTATTGCTGTGATAGCTTTGTAATTAAGCAAATTAATAAGTTTTCAATGGCTGATTTAACATCATGTGTCATATACATGTACTACTAGTGGTCCAAAATTTTGCAAAGAATTTTGAATGTCATAACACAAGCAGTTGATCGAGATGGAAATTGTATTGAGTGCAAAGCACAACTCGCACTTATCGTCTGAATCACTATAAGTATAATCTAATATGATGGCCAAGATTACCAAAAAAATTGGGACCAAAAGTGAAATTCATGTGAAAATTTAACAAATTACCTCTGTAATTACCACCAATGGTGATTATTGTTGTAATCAGCATGCTGTTAATTGGTTTGACTAAATTTATGACATTTGAGTAGTTGATAAATAATGTGTTGAATTGTCACTGTAATATAATTCAACGTTTTAAAAAGTATCTACTAAATATGTAACTTTTGCAGTAAAACTAAATGACAGTAAATATATTGATCTATGCCCTGATTTTGCTATAAGATTTTCATCTTTTTTTTAATCTATTGATTTACTAAATATAATAATCCTCACCATCAGTTTGAATCTTAAATTGAAGGTTATAGGTCATTGATATATGTATATTTGAAAAGTAGTCAGTTGATTTCTTGTTTCCCTAATCATTACAAGAAGTTTTTATTATTAAGCACCCGTCTGCTGAAAAAAAAAACAGAAAGTGTTTTTTTTCAAAAAAAAACATGTTTTTTTCATGTTTTTTATTCAGTCTGAAAAAAACCGTTTTTTTACATCACTAATCATATGTCATTGGTTGATTCATAAATAAATTGACCTAGGTACTTTATATAAACTTTTGATAATGTTAAAATGGCATGCTTTACTTATAGAAGTTTTTTTTAAGGTATGGAATTGACAACATTCCTGAAGGAAGGTATGATTGAAAATTGGGACATGTTTGAAAATTTAACTGACTACATCTACAGAAATGCTTTGGGAGCTGTATCACGTGATCATCCAATTTTAGTTACAGAGCCTCCAGTATGTATTAACTTGATACAGTAAAAGCTCGATTATCTAAAATTAATAGGACCAGAGCTATTTTGGTTTAAATTCACAAATAAAGATTAAAATTGTATAATTTTAATCCTGCTAAAAGACTTGATATATACCTATAGAAATTGGAAATGCATGGCCTTGTTAATATAAAAGTGATAGTGAAAATTACAATAGGAGGAAAAATGATATTCTACTGTACTACTTCTCCTACCATTAAGATCTATACTGCCCCCCCTTAGCTAAAGAGTAGTATCTCCACCCCGAGTTAAATCGAGAAGATGGCAAAATAGACTAAATCGCTTGGGCCACCTTTGAAAGCCTAAGCCGTAGTTCTAAAACGGTGGAACTGCAACTAACTAATTTACTAGATAATGTGTTTGAATTCATCATTAAACTTAAAAAAAATTCATAATAATTTTAAACGTTGATGTGAACTGACACAAGACAAAACTGTTTACTAAATTTATTAAGTAAACAATCATTACAATCTATTATACTTTCGTGAGTTTTTAACACCTTACTAAGGATAATAGCTATTTATGGTACAAAAGACTAACTCAGAAAAACTGACCCAGTCAGTTTTTCGTGTGTGTATAATATATTAACTCACGTGTGCCATACAATGTTTTATTCAACACGTCTTTATTTCAGTTCAAATATTGAATTTGCAATGAATAGTGTATTTTACATATTGCATGTGTATTATATATGTATTTTGATGGTAATAAATTTAATACTCTAGCCCAATGACTGGATTTTAATGATATTATGCAATGTAAGCTGGTGATCGGTTGCTACCTACAATAGCAGCTAATCACTTTATTCTTTATATCACTTTATTACAATATCGGTTAGCAACAGTACAACTTGATCAATTTGTGCGCTGGTTAAATGAGGATTTATCTCAACAAGAAATTGCTAACCGATGAAATGTAGTTCAAAGTATCATAAGTTAAGCATGGAATAAGTCCCTATCTACTGGATGTGCAGCATACACCCATGGTGGAGGACGATAATGAGCTACAACTCATTTTAATTGTACTCATTGCAAGGAGAACACAGCTTCAAGGGTTAACAGTTTTTTTTCCGACAGGCCACTGGACTAGTCATTTCTGGACGAACGGTTAGAAGGTGGTTGCATGCACGAAATTTAAGGGCAAGAAGATGGACTTACACACTCAGTCGACAAGGGAGCATCGTGCATGCAGAAATCAATGGGCAATTGAATCTGGAAAATTGGAGATGTTGCCTTTTCACCGATTAGTCAAGATTTCGACTGTACACTGCTGATGGACGAATATTATATGGAAAGAACGAGGACAGCGATGCAATGAACATTTTATTGCGCCAATGACTTCTTTCAGTATTGAATCTGTTTGTGTCTAGGGTGGCATATATTTAGAAGGGCGCACTGACTTAGTGCTATTAATGAATGCATCAATGACATCTGCAAGATTATAGTAGGGGCAATTTATTGTACAATTCGCTGGTACAATTGCTGAAAGATTTGTTTTAGATTTGGTATTGAGAGAATGGATTTGCCAGCCTGTTCACCCGGCACGAACTGCATCGAAAACGTCTGGGCAGAAATGTCGAGTCAACTAAACTTATTTGAGCAGGTGTCCCAGACATTAGAACAACTTGCTGATGATTTGCGCCATATTTGGCATAATATACCTCAGACTTCTCAATAATCTGATAAGACGGATGCCAACTAACGTAAGGACACTAAGCTTAGCCATAACTAAAGTTACTTGTAAACGGCAGAGGGAATAGTTATTTGAATACTGATATTTTGCTAATTCTGTTACTTTTGTTGTTTGTTGGTAAATTTAGACCATTTTTGGCAATTTTTATCATTTTTTTCTTTGTTAATTTAATAATAGAGTGTGATCATAAACAAACTATAGAATTTGTACACTTAACATTTAAATATTAAATTTTTAAATTATCTAGTTCAATTGTTGACGAGAAGAATACAACAAGAAAATAAAGCATACTTCATGTATAAGCATTTATTAACAAATCAAATATTAGATAGAAAATCAAAACTAAGAATTTACAAACGATGTTAAATATAATCAGACCCACCGTTACTTATGCATCTGAGACTTGGGTAACAACAAAAGAAGAACAAGGGAAAGAAAGATCTTAAGGAAAATATATGGAGGAGTAAAAGAAGGAAATGTAGTGAGACAACGAATCAATCATGAAATAGAGAAACTCATAAATAACGAAAATTTATAAGGTTCATAAAAGCACAGCATCTTAGATGGTTAGGCACATATATAGAATGGATGGAAAAAACACTGTAAGAGAAAGAACAGAATGGAATCCACACAAAAGAAGACCAAGAGGTAAACCAAATAAAAGGTGGAAGGACGAAGCCATACTGGATCTGGAAAAAATGAAAAGTAGAAATAGATTTCTACTGTTATAGATTATTATAGATGTTATAGGATTATAGATAATCCGAACACACTAAAGTCCGAATATCCAGTAATCCGAGCAATAACATTTATGAGCTATAATCTGAACAAACCTCTTTAATCCGACATCTTTAATTCCAACAAATCTCTTTAACCTGAACAAGAACATTCTATGTACTAACTTTCTCCATAATACTCTCTTCCGTAATAAAACAATAAAATTTAAAAGTGTGGCGGTCACAGTCGGTGTAATATGTCAAAATTTTTAAAAAAGCCGCCTACTTTAGAATTCAAACGTACCAATTATTCATCTCGCAATAGTACATACCAAAATTGAACATGTAGTGTTCTTGGAAAGTGAATATTAAAATGTTTTGACATTGCAGTTTTGCCGCAACTGTTTATGTAATGACATCATCTACCTTAAAGCTTTTTTTTAAATTTTGTTATACACAATTTGTATGCAAGGCATTTCATTTAAATATTTTATTTAAAAAATGTCAAAATGTAAACACCTTATTAAAACCATCAGAGAAAGTGGAAATTATTCAACAATTATACGATGGGGCTAGTGTTTTAACGATTGGTTTATCACCGATATAAAGAAATATAGGAAAAAATACAGGAAGTAGGAAAACACTGAAATTACGGTCAAGAAGTGCAAGCACACGCTATGGAGGAGAAAAGAGAAAGAAAGCTTAAAGCAAGAAAATTCCTGATTTTTTAATTAGAAATAAGTTCTGTAAAAAAAAATTATTAAAATACATAAGTTAAGTTTTTTATAATAAAGCGCCATGGCATATAGAAATATTTTTATTCGAATATTCAGTAATCCGAAATCCTCGTTAATATGAATTTGCCTTGCATTTGTAAGTTCGGATTAAAGAGTTTCTACTGTACTAGATAAAAGAATGATACCAGCTATTAAAACAGCAAAAGACGCATCCCTTAAAGTTTAACAGAGCAATTCAACAAAAATAAAAACAAAATTTAAAGTAAAAACAGAAAAAAATAATTAGTACAATTTTCTAGTAGATTTATTATTATTTACAAATTAAACTACAGAAAAATTGGAATAACGCCAATTTCATTACCCGATACTCAAATACCAGATCAATACAGCTCTTTATTAAAGATTGCCTTGGTTAAAGGTTAACATGATGAAATTACAATTTGATTTTATTTTTACAAAAAAAATTTCATTTGATAGAGATTTGGATAATTGAGCTTCTGCTGTAACAATAAATTTACAAAAAAAGGTAGTTTTGATAATAATTTGATGTATTTATTAATAGTGGATAACTCCACCAAAACGAGAACAAATGGCAGAATTAATGTTTGAAAAATATAAAGTTCCTGCTTTATACTTGGGGAAAAATGCTGCTCTTGCTGCATTTGCAAATGGACGCCCAACGTGCCTTGTTGTGGACAGTGGTGCTACTCATACATCGGCTGTTCCAGTACATGATGGGTAAAAATGAATGCATATTAATTATGTTGTTTAATTAATATTTACTTTACTTTCATGATTCCTGCTTTTGCTAAATTATTTGATTTTTATTGTATTTACATATTTATATTTATTTACTTAAATGTCTGACAATTATCCCACACACCAGCTTGGTGTGGATTATTGTTCAGCATATTTGCTTCATAGTCCAAGGGTCGCAAGTTCGATCCCCAGTCAAACTGGTAATTTTTCGAAAGCGGAGAAAAACTAAAATATCCAACGAATTACTTTTGACTAAATATAAAACATAATTGGAATTTTGAAAATTTACAGCTTTGTCCTTACCCAAGCGGTAGTAAAATCACCAGTTGGTGGTGATTACATAAGTATGCAGTGTCGTAATTATCTTGAAGAAAAGAATATTGATATTATCGCACCATACATGGTGGCTAGCAAAGAACTTACAAAACCAGATGAACCAGCAAGTTGGAAACGTAAAAGTTTACTTCCCAAAGTTACGGATTCATGGCATAATTATATGGTTAAAGTGGGTTAAAAATACAATTTTTTTTATATATATATTTTCAACTTTGTTTACTTTAGGAGGTAATGCAAGATTTTCAAGCATCTGTTTTGCAAGTATCAGATAACTTATATGATGAAGAAATTGTTAAGACTATGCCAGCAATCCATTATGAGTTTCCGAATGGTTTCCATAAAGATTTTGGAGTTGAACGTTTTAAAATTCCAGAACCGCTTTTCAATCCAACTACAGGTGCTAAAGCTGGAATTCAACCCATTTTAGGTGTTGGGCCACTTGTAACTACAAGTGTTGGAATGTGTGATATTGATATACGGCCTGTAATAGATTTAATATAAAACATTTTCTAATTTTTAAAATAATTTTCTTGCATAGGCTATGTATGGGAGTGTAGTTGTAACTGGAGGGAATTCAAATATTCAAGGTTTTAATGAACGATTGAATCGTGACCTTGCTGCTAAAACACCTCCTGTAAGTATAATTTACCAAACGATTTATTGAAACTTAATGATTTGATTTGTTTTATAGAGCATGCGTCTAAAGGTGATTAGTGCAACTGGTGCTGTTGAAAGAAGATTTGGTGCTTGGATTGGAGGATCCATTTTAAGTTCTTTAGGATCTTTCCAACAACTTTGGATTTCAAAACAAGAATATGACGAGGGAGGAAAGGCTATCGTACAGACAAAATGCCCATAATCTCTCCTAGTCTGTCTTGAAATAATATGTGTTATTTATTTTCTATATTTTGCTTTCTTGAGAGTTTGATTTTGTTTGGGGATTTTATTGAGTTTTTTGTTTTATATTTGTTTTGATGTTTATGAAACAGTGGAGCACCAATATTTGATTGTGTGGTATCTTTCTATTGATCGAGTGACAATGAGGAATAGACCACAGTTTTTAAGACTGACACATTTACTGCTTTCTTAAACAGGAATAATAGATTTTTTTAAGCAGGGTGTAGAAAAAATATTAAGTCTAAACTTTATACTGGAAGTTAAATAAGTGGTGTGATTTTAAATTAAGATTGCTTTCAGTTATTAGCAATAACAATACTAATTCTAAGTAGAAGGAAAGTAACTAGAATTTACTTTATACAGAAATTTAAAGTATTTTGTATTTTTCTGTAGGATGAATTGGAATAAGGATCACTTCAATTGTATCTACAAAATCGTAAAACTATTGTTTACTTATGGAAATAGAATAGAAAAAAAAATTCTATTCTACAGCTAAAAAGTAAGTCTCTGTACTTATCACTTGTAGCGTACTTACCCCAGCATAATAGCATACTATATACGAGGGTGCGTTTTTATATTTGTGGAATGGGGAGTAAGGAAAGTAAATAAAAACGGAGAATTTTTTTTTCAATATATTCTCCCTTAACTCGAATACATTTCTCAGATCTAGTAGTTAATTTATTTACACCAGTGAAAAAAATATTCATTTTTCGTCAAAATATGCTGAAACTGCAGCTTTTTCTTCATCATTAGATGAAAATTTTTTTCCTCGAAGTTCTTTCTTCATATTCGGGAACAAATAGCAATCGCTGGGGGCCAGGTATGGACTGTAGGGTGGATGATTTAATTCCTGGAAGCCTGCCTTGTGCAACTCGACTTTGATGAATGGGCGCGTTGTCGTGCAAAAGCAGCACACCTTTGGTAAGTTTTCCTCTTCTCTTTTCTTTGATGGTGTCTCTTAATTGTTCTAAAAGTGTGGCATAATATTCTCCCGTTCCGCAACCTCCCCATTCCACGAATATAACAACGCCCCCTCGTACATTGGCATAGTCAAGTACGAGTCAAGTTAATTTAAATGAACTCAAAAGCACAGTTGTGACAAAACTGTCATAATGTTTCATGCTGATTATTTTGATATAATAATCTTGAGAGTGTTTCTTTTCTAGAAATATCTTTCACCAGAAAAATACAAAATACTTAAATTTTTGATTTTTATATTTTTAGTAAAATGGTGAAATCACCAAGAAATATTTAACACGTTAAGCGCCAATTGGGTGAAATGTTCCTCAACATGCTTTTTATCTAAAAGTCTTTGTGAGAAACATTTTATTCATAAGCTGAAATCGTTTTAGCTTCGTTGCCCAAAGGTGGTTTGTAGTATATGGGAAAAACTACAGGATACATTTACGAATGACTTGACAAACAAATCTTATAATTTAGTGTGTTAGGATATTGTAAATTGCTCAAATATTCAATTTTATAGCAGTTAAAAAAAATGACTGTGGCCTGAAATACAAGTAAAATTATAGGCATGCGCATACGCTTAACATGTTAATAGTATTTGAAAAATTAAAACGATTATTTCATTATTTATTATAATGTTCAACTAGAGATAGCAACAAGATAGTGTCAAGAGTTAATGAACTAGTCTGAATATACTTGCAAGTAAGGCTATTTCTACTAAACATTGATATTTAGTGGCTAATTCCAGCTGAATGTGACCAAAGGGTCCTTTAAATGTCGAAAAGAGTGGAAAAGGTACTTGTAATCAAAATGGAGAAAGAAAGGTATTAAGAAAATGCAATTCGATATCACACAAGGTGGTTTAGTCCTCAATATATTACTGTTTCTTAAGACTGCTGCAATTGCATTTTAGTGAGTAATGCTAACATTTTTTCCAATACAGGGTGATAAGAAATATTGATGTGATATTACCTTTTATTATAATGAGTACAAAAGCAAGAGTATTAAGTAGGTACTTGTAGGATATGATAAAAATAGCCATAATCGTTTCTTTACTATAAATTTATATTATTAATTTTACAAAAAGCAGCTCTAAATGCTAATTACATCTTAACATTACAGTACTTTATATTTTGGAGTAACAGGGTTACATTGGAGTAACCCTAATGTGAAATTTTGCATGAAATTACATAATAAACATTGAACATGACACTGTCTGACGTACACTATGAAATGGGTGTTTATAAACATTGATCTAGAAACCTCAAATATCGTCATTTTATTTTATAAAAAAAACTCTCCATATGCAAATATATAATTAAGTGATTGTAATTTATGGTTATGCATCGTAAATATTTTTATTTATGATTGATTACCACCTCTTTCATCTTCACGTTTTCAATGTTACCAGTATTTCCAAGAGTCAATTGTCATTGTGTTGCAGATTGTGTGGCATGATTTACCTGCCTTGAACCTACAGCCATGGCCCTCATTTGGGCAAAGAATTGAGTTCGATTATACCTAGAGTAGAAAAAGTAGTTATCTTAGATGTGAGAGACTATATGTTTTCCAGGATAGCTTTACTTGACTCAGCCATATCGTTTTACCGTGCTTACATGGCCAACCTATTAAGCGCTGAACAAACCCTGAGGGGTTCTAATTTTCCAAGAATGTCCAGGGTAGCTGATCCACAGTTTTGGCCAAATTAGAAAACTACTTGGCAACACAGTTTCTCATAGGGCAGTGGTCAAGAGACGGCTGAGAAGATAGACCCAACTAGTCTCCCTGTACTAGACTCAAACCTTAATTTGCAACCAACCATGACCGTCCAGTCATGTAAAAGAGTCTTAGTCACCTTGCCTACATATTTTAAAGAGTAGGACTACTTTTAATGATAATCCTTTATAATTAATTTTTTTCAATTTTTCTATCATTTGAAGCTAAAAATTTACACTTTCACTATCAAATATGTTTGACCCATTCAAAAATGAATAAATGGTACAAGTGCATTTGTATAACATCAATTGTTCCACCGAACTAGTTATAGGAAAGTTCCCAGAACTTATTGTTTGGGAAATATTCCCAAAGTTTCTATTTTATCAGGAATTTATATTTTTCTTTTATAAACAAGTTCTATCATAAAGAGCTTTTTTTAAAGAAAGTTTATTTTGAAATATACTACATCTTGCATTTTATTATATATTGCTGCTGCTTGGTAGTATTGGCAAAACCATACTTGAGCCTGTAATATTTGCACTTATCACTTTTTCTACCATGTATCAAGTGGCTACGCATCTCTTTGTCCATTACACAGTCAATACTTATAACAATTGAATAACGGTAGACCCAACGCTCGAGCGTTGGGTCTAACCAGAACCAGTCACATGTTGGTAACAGGTCTTAGCCAAATTTGTATTAGTGGTGTGTGGTGTAATGGGCTAGTCTTAGGGTGATCAGGCGCCTCATTTTTAACAGGATTGTCCCTTTTTCAGCTTCGTGTCCCATTGTCCTCAAAAACTTAAAACGGGATGCAAATTGTCCTGTTTTTTTATCGTTGATTTGCAAGCTGAAACTTAAGTGATCTACTATTATGTAGAGGTGACACTTTCGCCATCTACTGGTTATTATTGGATTTTCAGTTGTGACACTTTTCTACATAATAGCAGGTTAACTAGATCACTTTTTTAAGTCTTACGTAGCAATAACTCAATTTTGTTCATTTTTTAGGGGTCGCTATGCTTGCGGACAAATATACATACATACATACATACATAATCCATTCCCCTTTTACTGCATTTTGCAGTGTTGGGGTTCCACACAAACACTGGAGCTATTGCAGCAAGTACATTAGGCTCCCCCATACTTTATTACTCATACAACTTTCATACCTTAACCTAAGGAGCTCAAACACGATAGTACTAAATTTTTAAAATTCAGTCGCCACCGAAGTTTGAACCCCTGTCCCTCTGAACGAGAGGTAGGATCTCTACCACTTAACCACGGAGGGCCTTGCGGACAAACAATGTATTCAAAACCTTAGGCGAAATGGAATGGAATTTCTCAGTTTCTTTTATTTGGGTGTGATGCTTGCTTTGATACAATTTGTCGTGCGGTAACGTACTAGTTTTCTTGATGGATTCAATCATATAAATAATGTAATATATATGAGATTGCCACAATGGAAGACCAATTCTACGAGAGTTAATAAAAGATGGTGTGAAGTATTTAATTTCTTGAAAAGTGAAAATATTTCTTTTAAAAACTTCCTCGATTATTATTTAATACGCTTTAAGTGTTCCAGGAACAAATGCAGTTGTGGAACGAATTTTTTTTCCATCAGAAATGCGTTATAGACAGATGAAGAAAGAAACGATTTTTAGTAGATTTTTGCCCTTTAAGGCGCAAATTATTTTTTTGAAAAAAATTGATATGATATTATACTTGTCTCAAACATTTTTTTTTAAACATTTGCTACATTTTCAAAAACAAAAAACACTGGTAAACCGTATTACCAGTGATCAATTCGGGTGAAGTTTTTCTTGAAGTTTCTCTGGTATAACTGTAATACCATAAAAAATAATTTGTAGTTTTTTGTAAATTTAATAAGTTTATTGGAAGAAACAATTCTAACATTATAAAAAGGGATTAACGCTAATATATATGCTATAAAATCTATGGTATCAAACTTATTCTATGATCGGTGGTATGGCATAAAACATACCAAGCACAAAGCCACTTTACACTCTGAACATTCTATTATGGAGCGAGTTTGTTTTCCCCTCTTACTGCACTGTGCGCAGCGTCTGGAGGTTGACTTCTGGGGTAAATGCCCTACGTTTTGAAATGCACCTGGTATTATTACAGGAGCACCTCGTTTTTTTCTTGCCGAGTACTCCTCAATCAATAGATCGGCTAATTGAGACATAAATTCTAAGTGGGTGATAGGCTTCTTTCTAGGATCGTCTTTTTTCAATACTTGCCTATATAGAATGTAGCTGTTAACAATAGCCGCATCTACCAAATAATAGAAAAGTTTCATCCACCACCGACGACTTTTCCAGGCGATGCTGTAAGCTGCCATGCGTTGATCAAAACGATCAACACCTCCCATGTGCTTATTATAATCCACTATGGACTTCGGACAAGTTACTTCTTCTCGTTGCCCCTGTTTATTTGTTCGGAGAACTGTGCCTGTCTCTCCAGCATCGTGCATATTACTGCACACAGTAACAGATTTCTTGCCGCGATCTTTCCATTTGGCTACAGAAATTTCACCACAAACTGCAACGTCGTATTGCCCCATCGCAATTTTTTTATCTTCCAAAAGCTTGTCCTTGGGAAAAAACTTCCTATTTTGCCGAATAGTTCCACATCCGAACAAACCTCGGTCAGACAGTTCCTTCATCAAAGGAATAGTTGTGAAGAAATTGTCAAAATAGAGACAAAAACTTCTATTCTGTAAATCGTCGGACAACTTTAGGATTACTCTTTCCCCTAAAGTGTGAACAGACTCTCCACTTTTCCCTTCATATACATCAAACGCCAGTAGATAACCTGTTTCGGCACATGCCATTGCCCAAATTCTGAAACCCCTTTTTATAGGCTTCATGGGCATGTATTGCTTCAAAGATGTTCTTCCTTTGAAAGCAACCATGCTTTCATCAACTGCTACATTTCGGCTAGGCGTGAAGGAATTTCCAAATGCTGTATTTAGAGAAGAAATTAAGGGTCTAATTTTATATAATTTGTCGTAATTGGCTTCTCCACGTGCCGGCATATTAGAATTATCATTGACATGAATGTATCGAAGAATTTTTAAAAATCTTTTTACCGGAAAAATGTTCGAAATTCGGCTATTATTAAAATTTGGATTCCTTGACCAATATTTTTTCAAAGTGGGTAATGTATTGGACCCCATTATAATAAGGACTCCTAGAAACGCCTTCAGTTCCTCAACCGACAGTTCTAAATTTGCACCTGCCTGAGTGGCATACAAATTAGATTGTATGACAATGTTTTCCAGCATTGCCATCGTTAAAAAATTTAGAAAAAAATCCACAGGTGTTTTCGTGTTGAACTAAAATCAAAATTTATAATAATTTCTAAAAAAGTAGATTTAAAAATATTTTACCTGTACATTAGATCCCATGTTTTCGGAAAATTGAAAACTTAGATACTTAGTTGGTTTTAGAGGAACTTTCGTCCATACCTCAAAATCAGAATTTTTTTCTAATTCAACGTCGTTGTCCTCACCATCATCGCTTTCAATATCGACAAGCGCTTGCTGTAACGGTTGTGGTAAGTCGGGCTGGTATGTGGCATCAACTACGGAATCATCCGAAGACACGTCGGAAGGATCTTCCACATCCTGGGGTGTTGACAGCTGAGTATCTCTCGCTTGACGTAAACGCATTTTTTTAAGTAGTGGAGCAACTTCTGCTGTTGGTGACCGCGATGTTGACGGTCGTGCAACCGCAGAGGCTTCTACAGGAGGACTCATTGGTGTTGAAGATCGTGATTCTCGACTTGAACGAGATCCCATCGAAGAACGAGTTGTCGAAAGACTTTCAACTTTTTCCACTTCGTCTTCTGCATCAGAATCTCCTCCAACATCGGAATTTTCCGCCTGCTCATTCGGAATTTCCAGAAGTTCAGCTAATTCATCGTCGGATAAAGCTTTTTTCCAAAAAGCATAATCTTTGTAGCGGTTCATCTATAATTATATAATATTATAATAATAGAATATTATTTTTTATTTATTTTTCATATTCAGATTGTTTCATATTTTCTCACATTGCAAAAATTAATAACGTAACAATAAATAACTCAAGCTAAATATAAACAGCAGCTGCGGATATTGAGACCCTATCATAAAACCAGGTACAAATTCTTCTGCCGGTGACCCAAGCGAGCGGATATTCTTGTTGTGCACGACAAAACTCGAATAACATTGAAAGTACATAAATTTATTTTCCTTATTTATTTCATACGTGCCAAATCTGAAGCAAACGTTTTTCAATAAACTCACCGCACGAAAAAGTCAAGCGCGCAAAAGGTACCCATCGACACGTTACGCTAAAAATTTACTGAGCGCAAAAACATCAAACATAAAACTATGTAAATATGAAAAGTATAATGTTTTATCTACCAATATTTCAAAATATTTATAACAAAAACCATCGCAATTCGCCGTGATTGAGCTTGCAAGATGCGAGAAATTTATTGTAACTTTTGACGCCAACAATACAATGAGATGTAATTCAAAAATTACGGTAGATACTGACAAAATTCATGCACAGAATTGTAATATAATTAAAGTACAATAAATCTTACCTTTTGAATTCACAAAATTCACTCACAAAATCTAGTATAAATCACAATGACGCATAGACACGGACGAAACTGTCGGAAGTTTGTGCGGCAAAGGCGCAGTGGTAGGAAAAGCTACCACTCTCGGGCTTTTTCGCTCCTAGCTTCGACGGAATCTGTTATTTGGTAGCGAAACCTACCGGCGATCTTCTAAATTACGATATTAAAGCGAACTACGTCAATAAGGTCGAGAATATACTCCGATTTGACTGCACTGTGACCCGTAATACTTGCTGGTAGGATATGCTACCAGAGAAACTTAAAGGTAATACTTGTCTGTAAAAATCACTGAAGATAATACTTGTCTGCACTGAAGGTCTACGAAACAATAATAGAAAAGGAAGTAAGAAATATAATAGAACCCAAACTAGCAGATGAGCAAAGTGGTTTCTGACCAGCCTACAGTGTGAATGACTATATATTCACAATTCAACAAATTATGGAAAAGGTTTTAGGAAAGAGAGAAAACATCTATCTAGGTTTCATTGATATGCAGAAGGCATTTGATATGGTTAACAGGGACAAAATATGGAATACATTACAAAACAAAGGAGTAGATGCTGATTTATTGGAGACAGTTAAAAATTTATATGAGGTAACAAATAACAAAATCCGCATAAGATACATAACTTCAGGATCCTTTGCAAATAAATACGGAGTAAGACAAGGAGGAATATTGAGTCCTTTACTATTTATTAGTATTATCGATGAAGCCTTAGAACAAAGTTGGAACCGAACGACAAAGTATACAATAGGACACAATAAGCTACACAAGTTAACTTACACAAAGAATATAACCTAATAGTCAATAAGGGGAAAACCAAGGTGATGGTCATCGCCAGTAAGGAAGAAAACCGACTTGGAGAAGAAATACTAGAACAAGTTAACAAATTCAAATACTTGGGAATAATTATAAATTATGTAAAAAAGGTACACAGGAAGAAGAAATAGGAAACAGAATTAAGACAGCAACAAGGACATATAACGCTATATACAAGAACTTCATGAACAAGATATTAAAGGAAACAAAAATAACAGTGTACAACACAATCTACATACCCATACTGGGGTCCCATACATACCCATACATAACATATGGGGCTGAGAACTGGATTTTAAAAGACAAGAAAATAGACTACAGGCTGCAGAGATGAGACATTTAAGGAAAGTAGAAGGGATTAAAAGAATAGATAAAATAAGGAATGAGTACATTAGAGAAAAACTAAAAATGAAACCACTGATAAACAAAATAGAACAAAAGAAATTAAAATGGGCAGGCCACTTAATCCGAATGGACAACACAAGGCAAGTTAAAAAAGTATGGGAAGCCAGGAAAACAGGCAAAAACAGAAGAGGACAACCCAGGACAACCTGGAACAAAAGTGTAGTAGATATATTAAAACATAAGGGAAAAACATGGGAAGAGGCAAGAATACTAGCAAGAGACCATTGAAAATGGCAAAATTTTTTAAAGAAACATAATATGGAAAAGTTATTTTGACATCTACGGGTAAAAGAGGAAGATGATGATGATGATGAACATTAAGGTAATACTTATCTGTAAAAATCATTTTGAAACCGTTTTGTGTAAAAATTTTTCTTTAATCTAATTCTACATTTGTTTTTGAACATTTGGACACGCATTTGTGTGCCCAAAAGAGATTTAAAATCTCTAAAAAAAACAGTAACATTTTATTTTTTAAAGTTGAACACTGTTGAACAGCTGTTCTTAAATGTCAAACTTATTTACACTGTCAATTTGAAAAACAAATGCAGAATTAGAAATGCAGAGTTAGAAGAATCAAACTATTTAACAAAGTATTTCCAACAAATTTTATCTAAAATTAAGTTATATTTTTTAAATGATTACAAAATAACGCAAATAGAAAAAATAGTATAAAGTATTCATTTCATAATACGTTTTAGCAGACTTATCCTTTATTAAAAAACTCCTCGCTACATGGGTCGCTTCCTGAACTTGGACGAATGCGCTAAAATGGTGTCTTATGAAACTGATACTTTAATATACTATTATAGTTTTCTTTTAATCCATCAGCAGCAATATAATTATAATTCTGCAATTTATACTTGTGTGTTTTGAAAAAAAAGGCTATATAAATCATACCTATATTTTTAATTAACTTATCCCCTGCCCTGCCTCTTTTGTATTTCATGAAAACTTTGTCTCGTTTTCCATTTTCTACACATGATCTCCCGAAGTTAGTCATAAGTAAAGCCACCTTTTTTAAAATCAATTTATTTCAAGAAACTAAAGGGTGAACTCACCAAAATCTGGAAACCCAAAACTTCCCGTAATTAAAAACCAAGAAGGTATAAACAGTTAACTTATTTCAGGATGGTACATTATTCTTGATTTTGTACATTACTCATGACAACTTGCACTATACCTTGTAAAGAGACCTTACTAGGTATACTACTCGTAAGTTTTTGTACGAGCTCTTTGAATATTTTATTTGAATCCCATTTCCATTTACAGTCGAACTTCTATATAACGAAGTCGGTAAATCCCGAAAAAAAATTCGCTATAGGGAAATTTCGTTATAAAGATATATCACCTTTTGTAAATATTATTTTAATGCTTTGATTTTAATTAGAGTGATTCCGCAAACTGTAACGTCTTGTGTTAAATTAACTGTCTTGATAATGGTGCATTTTTGTCGCCAATTAAATGCACCCACTTTAAAACTCTACTCTTCATCTACGTGATCAACTGATTTTAAAATTGATTCGTGATTTTTTATTATAGTCGATAAACTACTGACAGGAATTCCAAACTTTGCCGCGAGTTGCGATGTCTCTTTTTTGTATAGTTATCAATTTCCCGCAACACGTTGATTTTCTCAGTAATGATTAAACACTTGCAATGCAAGTTTTTAATTTTACGTGAATGCTAATTGAATTTTAATCTTTCTTAGAGGGGTGGAATATCCATTTAGACAAGTAACAATGTGTATAATGCATCAAAGTTTAATCTTTCCTAGAACTCTCATTCAGGTAAATTTACAGAAATTCCCTGAAAAACCAGTTGTAAGAGGCCTTTTAATGACAATTTTAACTCTTCTTAGAACTTCAATTTAAACAAATTTACAAAATCCTTTTGAAAGATTTACAGGTTTTTAAAAAGTGTGCAGGCTTCTTGGAAGAAAGGTAAATTTATAATCTTTTACTGCTGCTAAGAAACAAATATTGATGCATACATAATACATACATTTACCTGGAAAAATTTATTTGTTTGGACTAAAAATTTCGTTATATAGAAATTTTACTTCGTTATTTAGAGACACTTTTTGATGTATTTTTTCTAAAAGCATAGTGTACAGCACAAAAATTCGTTATATAGAGAAATTCGCTATATAGAAGTTCGTAATATGGAAGTTTGACTGTACATGGAAAATCATCGTCAGTTTGAACAACTTCATGCGTTTTCTTCAAAATCCCTTTCACAATATAGTATTGTTTTATGGGTCAAAATTCTGACACCTTTGGTGGATTATATTCTTCTGGAACGTAATCAATATCGTTATCTTTGTACCACTTCTCAACGTCATTGGTATAGTGACAGGTTGCCAGAAGCGGGCCTTGGTATAGGTATTGGCAAAAGACGTTTCTTCGGACATTCTTTCAGGTAAAATTTGGAATTTACTGTGCCATAAGAAATAAAGGTTACTCAAGCCACAAGAACTTGCCACACCACAAGCTTCTTGGGGAAGTTAGCCATCTTCTTCATCTTATAGTGTTCCAGAGCATTTTAGCAGTTAGAGGAAGAGTAGTAGTCCTGCCCAGTAAATTTCTTTTAGAACTACGAAGAATAGAGAACTAGAACACATACGGCTCCGAAACATACCATCGGAATCAATTGCTACACCAAAAATTTGCAAGGAATTCTAAACTTTGGTTGGAAGTTTACTTTATCGAACATACTAACCTTCTTTAGGGCCGGTCTTTCCATCTATCATTAAAGTTGTTTATAGTTAAAGATAACTTTATTTTAATGTCAAGATTAATCTGGCTGGTAAGCAAATCTGTCTTTTCAACTAAATTAAAGTGTGCATTAACAACTGAGAGGATAAATCTACAGAATGGAAGTTGGCAGTATTGTAATAAGAGATAGCTTGAGTATTTGTGTGTGCTAGAGAAAGATAAATGAAAATGAATCTGGGTGATGTTTGTAAACAACAATATAACCTCACTTTTGTGAAGTTTTATTTGAACAATAATTTTCTTTTAAAATAAAATAAGCAGTGCAACATTTACAGATAATATCTTGTATGAACAGTGGTAATTACTTGAAAACTCACAATTGCCGTGCATTAATTTGATACTTGAAGATAGTTGTATCAAATTATATTCGACTGCTATTTAATTAACTTCTAGTGAAAATGTTGAAGCATATGCTATCAGAAAAGTTTTTAATTTCCAACTTTATTACTAATCACTAGAACCACAATGACGTGTCAGTTTCCTTATTTGCTCTAATAGCCGCATTCGGATTTCAGTTCTGTTTACTCGAAGAGCTCGGTTTCTATGATATCCATTGTTGTAAGTAATTGTAACTACAGCAATAGAGCTTTTAGATCAAAAAGAGTTAAAATACCAATCCCAGCAAGTAGAGCCTGCACACTGTTTTTTGATAAACGAAATCTGTTCATAAATTCTTGTTCATCCCAAACATTTATGTTAGCATTATCTTTGCAGTTGATTAATGAATAATTATATTAGATCATTATCTAATATTAAATCGATGTCCTCTGCCACATCCATAATTTTTTATTATTGATAATATTTGCAAATTGAGATTATATAGAAAGGTGCACAAAAGCATCTGGTCATTAAACTTCTCTTTAAATGGTTAAAGGGCAGCTCAGGTTGGCATTAAGTTATCGGTCAGATAATCCAACTTATCTACAGGATATAATTTAATTTGAGGTAAAAAGACACATTTTCAAGTTATAGGGAAGATAAATTTATTGGCCAGTTTATTGAGAGATGGAAAGACCGGCCCTTAGTCATGAAAAGCTTTTGCATGGAACTACTTCGGGATTACATGATGTATAACTTTCATCGTCCAATACAATTCTATTTCCTCTAAGTATCAGCCGATAAAATTTTGCTACTCTTTTATGGCACTATTGTTCTTGATTTTTGATGTATTTTACTACTACTACTACTTAACAGACTTTCTCTTTACCTGCTGAACAGATGATTGTAAAGTTCCAGTGCGAATTGCAAGTTTCGTGGATCAGATTACAGGATTCTTTTTAATCCGTGTCTGTAGTTTACCCAGATTTCTATCACTTGTAGCAACTCTAGGTCTTTTCGGTAATTTGTGGTACTCTGCCGAACCTCTCTCAATGAACCAGTCAATAATTTTATAAATTGTACTCTGAGATTTTCCTTCGGTCGTGTCGCATTTGTTGTAACCGCATTTAGTATAAAATTCGCAAACTCTTTTTGCAAAACAATTTCATCTCGCCTTATTTCTTCACATTAAGACAGAGATGAAAATTGTTGTACTTCTGATAAGAATCTGACGTTTAATTTAAACAAAATAAATTGCTTCAATTTCCTATGTTTGTTGGGAAATTCGAAGTTTAGAAAAGGTGGCTCTACTTCTGACTAACCCTTTATGCTTTGACATGCACCCACTTTCTCCATTTCATTGACTTCTTTTGGACACAGGACCATAGTTTCATCTCCAGTCGAGAAACTTTGATTTGGATTGACTTGGAATCGTTGGCAGTCGATTCTCAAAGTTGTTCTGAGTGGAGGTTGTATTAATTGAAAGGTTTGGCAATAATTCATACGCTCTTCTTTTTATACAACAAAAAGAAGTTGCAAATTTATCTTACACCAAAATTTATATGTAAATGTTCTAGACTTGCCACAATTTCTTTAGGCTTCAACCGTTGATCACTGACCAGTTCAGCCTCCTTAAGATCAATGGTTTCCAGAGTGATGGCTTCTGTAGGCCGACTTGTCTTCCAGAGCTTTTTGCTTAAACTAAAAAAAATTTGCTCATTCTTTCACAGTTGAATATGAGGGGGAAAACTTCACATGTCATTATGTAAACAGTTTTTAATTTGTGCCGATGTAAGAAATTCTGTGGTCAAGAATTTAATCACCACACGGTGATTTTAAACATTTTAAAAAAATTGTCGACATGTCCTCTTTGAATCAAGGTCAAAACCAAACTAACTGAAGTAGAGGGATGTGGCGCTATACACAATAACAACAGATATTGGGTCACGTAATGGGCCATGTCAGATACGGTTTCACCTACGCGAAACTTGGTCAGACCGGAAATCTTTGGACCTTACTACATATTTCTCCTATCACACATGCAAACATCACACAGTAGCAATATTTAATAACCTTTAGTTTACGAGTCATACACTTGTCAACAGCCAGCTGTATTTAGTGTAAGCACAAATTTGTTGCTTTTAATAGGATTCTTCGTGAAATAGCAACTTTGTTTGTAATTCACACATTTGTCATTTTAGCAGTGAGTTGACAATTGCATTTTGTTAACTCAGAAGTGTTTGGACTTTTGTAAGTTGGTCATTTCAGAATCTTATGCTAGTGTCAGATCTTATGTACACGGTCCAATGTATTTTTATGTTTTTGCGCTTCCGTATGCACTACTTACCACGTGTGTACAGTGATATTATTTCCTTGTGAACCTTCTCTGTTGGATCTGTGGTAGACTTGGTTCAGTGTAATGTATAATAAGATCAGAAATTACATTATGTTGATTGGTAGAAAGAGTCAAGGTTGACAACTTGGAGTTGCCATATGCTATTATTTTTATATTACCAGTTTATTCTGTGGAAGTTTACATTTATTCTAGTATCTGTGCCATGGCCTGTCTGTATATTAATATTATATGTATGTGTAAAGTGCATATACAATTTATATATTTCTTGAATAATTACATAAAGGCTAATTTTATGCTTACCATGTACAGTGCCGCTCATTTGAAAGTGGACAACTCTTTATATGTAATATTCCAAAATGACATCGTGTAAGTCAGGATTTCATGGGCTATGTGTTTATAACAGCTGTAGTGGAATGAAATGTTTTTTCTTATTTTCAAGTACTTGTTTAAAATAATTTTTCAGTCTAAACTGATAAATTATTTTACCCAATTTACTTTGGTTATATTTTCTATAACTTACTCTAAAGTAAGTTATAGAAAATATAACCAAAGTAAATTGGATCTATCGTGCACTTTCAAATAAGCGGCAGTGTACTTTAACTATTTGTATGCTTTGCATACACGAATGTAGTGGTTTAATACAAGTTAAAATGCAAATGGTGACAACATTATACCATATTTGAAGCTGGAACTATGTACATAGCAATAGACAATTATTATCGATTGTTATGAACCACACATGCCTGGCTGGGCTGGTATCTCTGCTGCTTGCTTAAAAAGCAATTGTGCATTGCTATACCTTATATGTAGATCCAACTTCAAATAAGGTATATGACTAATACCGTTGTATTTTAGGTTATAGTTATTATGCATTTAGTTAACCAATATACCATGTCAGATTCTCGTAGTATGTACATATAACAGGGAAGTAGCTTGGCGAGGTGCCAAGCCGGCCAGGAGCGGCTTAGGAAGTCGGTTGTATGTACATACTGAACGCTTCAGGATCTGTATAAAACAAGCAGTTACACACGTACAATATTATAATAGCATTCATTATAAGAATATTCTAAAAAACGATTGCCTGATATGTAGTTGTTTCTTATCACCCCTGTATTATTTTCTATATTTACTAGACTTGAGCTTTATTATGTAAATTTGTGATTTGATATTAGTATTATCTTTTGTTTTTTACTAAAAGTAAAATGAGCTGCTTAGTTCACATTCCTGAGTCAAATTTGTGATACATCAAATTTTGACTTTAAATTATTAGTAAATTTTAAGTTTATATTCTTGATGTTCCTATTCGTGTGTTCATTTTTGTCTGATTTTAAATCACATTATGGAAAAGGCTGAAATTACTTAATTTAGGATATAATGTTAATATATAATTGGGACAGATTTAGATTGTAAGATTTAACTTTAGAAGATTTATCATGACAGTTTAAGCATGCCGCCAACATTAATATTCTGTATAAACTGGAACCGAATACCTTGTAAGGATTCTTTCATTAAGGGTACTAGTTAAACTTGGTTTTATGTCTCCATATCCACTTGAACGCGTTCTAGAGCTATCACAATCTTGATTTATAATTGTTGAGATAGTTATTACAAATAAACAAAGCTATTTTAAGTTATTAGATAATTGCTACATCTTAGAATAGAATCTTTCAAATGATTGACAGCTATACTTATTATGAAACCTTTTATACAATTCATGTATAAGTATTTATGTTAATGAGCATAAAATGCTTTTATATCCAAAGCAACTGAAAAACAGAATTGAGAATATATGAAAAAAAATGCAATTCAAAAAGTTGGCCTAATTTCAGAGACATTTTTTATTATCATTGAATTTATGGTTGTGAGCATCTCACAATTTTGATTTATGGTTGTCAAGATAGCTGTTACAAACAAAAGTGCTTTAAATAATAAGATAGTAACATTGAATGTGTCTAAGAGAATAAATACACTACTTATTGTTCCTAAGATAGAAATAAACAATTGAGAAAATTGAAAAGTTAATACATTTGGTGTATCGATGCTGAAGTACTCTATGGTTTTGGAAAAATAATTGTTCAAAAACAGGAATTAGACTTAAATACAAATTTTTGGTCGGTTTGACCAAAGTCGAACCATAGTTAAATTAGGTAAACAAACCTTCTAAACTCATTAATTTAATGGTCCATAGACTTTAATGGGATCTACCATTTTAAATCTTGATCCCAGGACTGTTCCTAATTTGAAGTTTACCAATGGCCTCCCCCTAGATGATTTTTGAAAAACTCTTTTTGCGAAAAATCTAAATCTGGCAACAAAGTTACACTAATTTTAACACGAAATATCCAAATAATCGAAAATATACATAGTGTTAGCAGTGAGCCTTTATGCTATCATCACTGATCATACTCTAGTCAGTGATGAACCCATGTTTCGTCTACTATCACATGTTTTTGCAAAATTTTATCTTGATCTCTGCTAGATTATTTCCAAATTATTCTCAGTGGTAACTTATCTGCTACACTTCTAATAAGCTTTTTACCATTAATGCTTTTGGCACACAACGTGCAGAGAGTTTATCAACACCCAATTTATTAAACATGCTTTTGATATTGCCTATAGAAAAGCTATGTCTCCAATATAAATGTGATAGTAATCCTCAATCGTTAAGTAACATCATGAACCAAATCAATATTTTCTTTGGTAACGACCGTTTTTTGTGGTTCTGCACCTGGTGCATGTTCACAGGATTCTCTTCCTAATCTGAAATCGTGAGACCAATTCTTAATAACTCGGTATGAAGGCACACAGTCGCCTAATACCTTATAAATTTCTTACGGCAACAAGCTTTTGTAGAGGTAGTTTATCACAACTCTTGGTTCTTTTTTGTCCATTTTCAGGAAATAGCCAACACCGCAACAAAATTCAATTAATAACTTTTAAATACAAAAAGACAGACAAATGCAACTTACATTATTAACATCAATAAATGCAAATTCTACAGATTTGTCAGTCATAGCTTACTATATTAGGAACAATAAATGATGTACTGCTCTTGTAGAACCTTTCAGACAATTAACGGCTACCTTTGTTATGTAACTGTTATTTAGCATAAAGGCTTTGATGTTCAAAGCAAACTAAAATATAAGTTGGAATATACAAGAAAAGACGCTATTCTTCAAAATTCCTAAAGTTGTTTTAATCCTAGATACATTTTCGCAAGTATTAATGTTTTTTATGAAATTTATTTTTGTATAAAAAACATTTTTTCTAATAAAAAAAATATATAAAAACATCAATTGCATTATTATGGCAGTGGTACAGGGTAGTAAGGTTATATAAATTAATAAAAAGATAATTTGAAAATAAAATTGTTGCTTAAACTGTTTTCAGAAATCTTCCAATAATGTATACTATACGAGAGTAGTTCAAATTGAAACTGGAATTTCATTTGATAAAAATTTATTTAAGAAATATGTCCTGTCCAACTATTGTTCTCTGGTGAATTGAATAAACACCATCGGTATAGTTGAGACTGTCAGTTTGGTCACTCATGTTGGCAGATACTGAATGAGAAATAAAATCAAACAGCTTGTGATGCAAGGCATAAATTATTTTAATTTATGATAAGAAATTACATTTTATATTTGAGTCAATCTCGTGAGTAATTCTATTTTCTCCATAAAACTGCATTATACGTAAAAAATTTGTCCTAGATGTTTTTCTGAAGTTTAAAATGGAAACTGTATTTTGCTGTTGTATTTGTTCAAGTATTGTCCTAAAAAGCACGAATCTTTTACTAATATTTTGGAGAAAATATGATAGTCTTCATAAATGCTCATTATTGATATGTTATTGAGAAGAATAGTACTTATTAATTCTACTATACAATAATATGAAGCTTCCCATATCTGCTAAATTGATATTAATGTAAAGTTGGAATGTCAATGATATATCTAAATGAATAAAAAGTTTGTATTGTAAAATTACACACTTCCAAATATATTTATCAATATTTGAGGGTGAAGAAATAATACCCTTTGCCAGTTTTATCTTGTGATTTATTTCTGTTAATAATTATATATATATAATGTGCCAAAAAATGCTCATAAATAAATAAATACATACAAGTGTTTTTTTTATAATACTTCAATAAAACTCAAAGAGAAAGACGTTCTGGTTTCGGCAAGTCGCAGATGCCATTGTGTGCTAATATAGCAAAAACACCTGCAAGAGTAATACCAATGGAATCAGCTAAACCTGTTGTACCCATTGAAAATTGTCTGTATTCTTCAGTAACCTATAAAGAAAGGAAAATATTATATATTTTATAAAGTCTTAAGCGTTTTACCCACCTCCGTAGAGATTTTATAAAATGTGTTAACATAAGCTGCTCCACCTAATAGTCCTTCCCATAGTGTAACAACTAATATTATCCAGAAATTTGGAACATAGTAAAATATAGCTTCAGTTGTGAAAAACACCACATTGATGAGCTACAAAAAAATTGTGGTTACATACTTATTTCACTTTACATAGATTATAGGTTCTTTGAAAGAGTTAGTATCAAAGCTTGGGGTAAGACTGAGATGAGGCTTTGTGCCAAAATAGGCAAGTAGACCAACTTTCTTAATGTAAAGTTTCAACTTTTATTTTTCTATGTAGCAAAAAGAAATACTAGCGGGTTCGTTAAGCATTTTTAAACTTCAAGAGTAACTGTTAGGGTCTTTAGATTTGTAATGTTTTACAAATCGAAATTTTCTTGAAGTTGGCACTAACTTCCTAACTTTGAAATTTTCCTGCTTAGGAACGTAATGTAAACAAAAAAAACAGATATTTAATTGTTAAATATTTACTAATATGTTATACAGGACCGGCAAAATATATGCACCATATGGAAAACTTTTTTGTTTTCTATTTCTGAAAAAATTATTCTTGGTAAAGTGCGCTTCTTCTAGAACAGAGATCGGCAACCCGGTGCTCGCGGTCACCATAAGTTAGACCATGGTGTTAGTTAGTAAAGAGGTTTCCGACCACTGTTCTAGAACAAAAAATCTGATCTCGCGATTATGGTATATGAGGTAAGTTCAAAAAACTGATTGCACCAAGAGTAAACTGCCCTTAGATTTAAAAATTTCTCAATTGCGAAAATTTGATTAATCAACTTTTCACAATTGAATTTATTCTTGAACTATATTACCTAAATATTTCAATCTTCCAAAAAACACATAATATGATTTATTAATTTTTATATTCCTTAACAATGGCATAAAGAAGACTGGGAGTAGCGAAAAAGGACAAATATGGAATTAGTAGAACTATACAATGAGCCAGTAACAGTGCAGGAATAGTAAGAGAAGACTGGAGAAGAAAGCTGCAGACTGAGAAGAATGGAGAAAAATAACCAAGGCAATGGGCCGTCACAGTGTGTAAAATCATTTATATATATGGGTCACTCTTTCTGAACTTAATGACCGGCTAGATCCAAAAATTGGCGCAACTTAGAAAGACCTTAGAAAGAATATTTTAAAGCTTAAAACCTCTACTTTCGAATGTCACATGTCTCCTATATGAAAAAATTTATATTTGACCCCTAAAACAGGGTAAACACGTATCCAGTTCCAAAAAAATTTTAAAAGTTGAAAAAATTAGAAAAAGAAATATTTTTTTAATTTTTTTTAACGACATCGCATTCTTTGCCAAAGAATACATAAATTTTGTCCACTTTTTCCTAGAGTGCTTCAATTTCGAGCAAAATTGAGAACAACAATTTGCCATTTTTGAAAGTTTATCATTTTTCTCATTGAAAACGGTGTCAGATAGAAAAAAAAATGATAGAATAAAAATTGCTTATTTTAGATAGAAGCAGCCCTTAGGATTTATTATGTACCTTGGTGGTAGGTCATTATTTTTGACCCTAGCGTTGGGGATACAACTGCCAGTAGTAGATGGTCAGAAGAATCCAAAGCAAAAAACCTGATGGTATTTATTAGCATCAAGATTGGGGACATTGATTTCCCAAGTTTTCATCTTTCAGAGATTAGGGCTACTGCATGAGAAGGGAAAAGAGGTGCTTAAAGCTAACATGTTAGGAAATAGAATATGATACCAGATACCATGGGGTCAAAACAATTCTAATTTACACATTTCAGGAAAATTTATTTATGAATAAGTTTGATTATATTAACCCATAGGTTATCATTCTGATTATTCATAACAGGTTAAGTGTCATTTATCATCATTAAAATATAATGACCATTTATCAATTTAATAGGTCAAAAAGTAAAAGATGTACTAAATCATTCTAATTTTTATTGTTTTATTATTAAAGGCGTCAACTTTGTTTAATTCCACTTACTCTTAGAAAGCACTTGATAGCTTCAAATTTTGTATACATGTTAATAGGTTTGATTTAATGAGATGAAATTCCAAAAACTTGTTAATATGCAAAGCACAGCAAAACAAATGGACAGCACATACAAATGAGGTACATGAAAAGAAAATGGTTAATTGTTTAAATTTTATTGCATGAACTTGACCTGAATTGCACACTGAATGCCTAACTGGCCGTGGATAACATACAACAAACACAATACTAACGAAGAGACGTACAAAAATAAAAACTATCATTTTTATTATGTGCATTTCCACCACAACCCAATGTCTATATTCATATTTGTCAATGTGTGTTCTAATATCCTTGTTGATTAGAATCCCCTGTAAGCAATTCTTATCACTGCAAAATGTTTTAAGGCCCCATTTACTTGCATGCAAGCCTTTTTATGGAGCAGATGGACCTTGTACTTAACTATTCCAAAATGAAAAATATATGATAATAACATTACTTACTTGGAAGACTGACATTAACCATATCTTCTTGATGTGTAGAATGTTAACAGAAGACCTAGAAATGAATACACCAATTTGATAATCTACTTGAAGCCATCGGTACTGTTCTTCTTTTTCGATGAAGATTCCTTCGAAATTAATCAACTCAAACTGAAAAATGAAGTAGAGATAGCATTGGTTTTAAAAGTATAAGTCTATACATACCATTCCTTGATTAATAAAGTACTCAAAAAGATAAACTAGTCCTAGTGGAATCATGTATTTTAATAACCCAGGAATTAATGATAATTTTTTCCTGAGAGACAATTGATGACCTTCTGTTGAGCTTGCACTAGATTTCATTTCTGGAATGTTTCCAGATTTTTGTGGACTAGGCAAGATAATCCAAAAACTAAAAAATAAGAACCCAGAATTAATCATACGACATGCTAGATGTCATCTATACATCATCAATAATCATGTTATGTTATAATCTGTTACAATAACCATGTAAATACAACTACTCATAATTTTTAAATGATATGCTTTTCTTTTTGATTACAGTTCTTACAATTAAGAGATGGTGATGTGTAGTACATAAGAAGATATTTACAAGAAGGCTGTTACAGGTGTCAAAACGTATTCAAAACTTTGACATTTTAATTATATCATTTGTAAATGTTGACTAGGTTTTTATTTTTTAATAAAAAAAATACTAAAGATATCATACAGAGCTGCATTTTAGCAGAAAAAGAACATCTTTTATAGAAATCATCAGCTAGAGTTTTACTGGTAACACTCTTCTTGAAAACACATATCTCAAAAGAAGATTATTAACTTACGCTACGGCCATCATAACAGGAACTACGAGCATTATCAGTAGAGCATTTTTAAGACCTAAAGAATGAAGAGCAGCATATGAAAAGGCTCCTGCCACACCAGCTGCACCAGTTCCAGAGGACCACGTTGATACTACATCTCTGAAAATACAAAGAATTATTTTAATTTTTTTTTTTAATTTTACAGTGATAGGGTGTCCAACAGAACTACTATTAGAGTTCCAATTACAGGACGCCACGAAATTATCTTAAGTAAACTAAACATTTAGACAGAAACAGAAAATTAACCATAATATCAGTAATGCTATAGATAAATAGTGTTCCTAAATTACTATAATAATAACAAAATACAAATGTAAATACAAATAAACACTGAAACGGCCAATCAGATCCAACAAAAAATTCAAATTTCTGAATTATTTAATAAAGATAAAACTTTGGTTTTAAAGTTTATAGGTGAGGAAGAAAAAAGATCTATTTCGGCAGCCAGGACATTGTATGATCTTAATGCCCTATTTACAGGTGAATTCATATGAGACAGGGTATTTGTAGTATCGATTATAAACAGTGCTTCAGAGCGCGTAGTATAATATTTAACATTTAAGTTTATAAAGGATATACAATTACACGATATTAAGTTATTTAATAATTTATACAAAAAATATACGTCAAACAAAATTCGTCTATTTACAAGATTACATAAACCATATTTCTTCAAGTTGTCAGAATAAGGTTTGAAATAGAACGACTTGTTGAATTTAAAGTTAAGTCTGTTGATAAATTTAATCTGTATTTTCTCAATACGATCGATGTACTTTTTATAAAAAGGATTCCACACTACAGAGGCATATTCCAAATGACTTCTAACTAAAGAGAAATATAAAGCCTTGAAAGAAGCAATATTCTTGAAGTTAACCATAACGCGAAACATGAAACCTAGATTTCTAAGAGCTTTACAGGTAATATAATCAACATGGGTTTCAAAAGATAATTTCGAATCAATGATTACACCAAGATCACGAATTTCATTAACAACTGAGAGTTTGTGATTACCAATGGAGTACTCAAAAGGTTCAGTGTTACTACTTCTGCTAAACGTAATTTGAATACATTTATTTAAATTTAGAGATAGCTTGTTAATCTTACAGTAGTTATTTAGAGCATTCAAATCACAATGCAAAAGCAAACGATTTTGATGAGAAGTTACCGATTTGAAAATTCAGAATGTAGAAAACAAGAAGATATATCATTAATGAAAATTAAGAAAAGTAGTGGCCCTAGATGAGATCCTTGCGGAACTCCGGACGTTACTTCTATGAGGTCGGATTGTGAATTTTTAATTGAGACAAACTGAGATCTGTTAGATATGTATGAAATCATCCAACGTAAAAGATTACCATGAATACCAAATTTCTCGAGTTTCACGATTAATGCAGGGTGATGAACTTTATCAAATGCTTTCGAGAAATCGGTATACACAGCATCAACTTGTATTCTGTTATCTAAGAATTATTATTCAATTATTTTGCAGGCTAGTGTTGATCCGTTGATTGCAGATATTCTTGATCAAAAATCCCACTTAACAAATGAAGATTATTTTCTAGTTTACAACCTATCAAAACTGCGGAAAAATTCCATATCTGTTTCCGTTTCCACCCAAACAGACAAAGAGCAATTGCATGCAATATCAAACTTAACAAAACCAAAAGTGTCAGCTACTATAGTGTTTAATTATTCTACTTATAATTAAATTTATTGAATTAGTGGATATTAACAATAATTAAAGGTTAATGATCAATACTGACGATAACTGCTTAATGTTTAATGTTGACAATATTGTTTAATTGCTAACAATACTGATAAACATTCATGACCAAGTTTTTAGAATATCATGTCTGCTTATTGGTTTTGGATTTATTAAACAAAAGATTTTTATCTAAAATTTAGATTCTTATGCTAACCATTCCCATTTAGTTTCAGCTCAATTTGATAACTCTAGCCTGTGCCCCCGGGACCTTAAAGTTGATAAAAATTACTATCTTTTGTGAAAATTTTAAGATTGTTTTATATTTCGCTAGTAAAAAAAATATTAAATATTAAAATATAACCAACCGATAGAAAAATCTATGTTTTATCATTTTGCTCCTCACTGATTTTTTGATAAAACCACTAGTTATTCGAGAAAATTATGTTCGAGGTAAGGAAGACTGCCGTCTTCATAAATTACATTTTTGCAGATTGGGCGTTTTCGTTCATTTACAAGCTCTGCTTTTAGGGCGGTAAGTTTAACTTACCGTCCATGGCAAGTTAATAAAGTATCTCATCATTTAAATCGAAAAACAGTCACTATCATTTTAAAATTCGTCCGGATTGAAACAAAAATTGATTTTGTTTACTCAACTCTAAAGCAACCAGGCGCATTAACCAACTTGATAAAACTCACATTATCAGTGTGATTTTTTTTAATGTTTACTCTATATATGTTTAAAATTAACTATAGATACAATCGGGCAAAAAATAGTATAAGCATTATGGGCGTTAGGTACCCACCAGTCTCGGGTAATATAGAGACCTTCGCTGCCCGGCGTTATCCACACAATTAGTCTCAACTGGTAAAGTGTACTTACCGCCCTTAATACTTTAATTACTATTTAGTTGTTATGCAATTGCATTACGGCACAACTATAAGCAGTTTTCATTGTGTTCTAATTTTCTATTTGAAGAATATAAAAATACTGAACCTTATTATATATTTTTATTTGCTGTGAACAATAATTTATAAAAAGGAGTAAATGATTCTATGTAAAATATTAAAAATTTTTTCAGAACTATAGCATTTGAAAACGACAAATACTACACGATAACACTACATATTAAAGATTTATGAATAATGTTTGCACACAAGCATCACTTTATTGAAATCAGATTTATTGAAAATTTACACATTTTTCTTTATTCACATAGTGTTGTGCTTGTTAGTGTCGGGATAACAACGACGGCATTCGCTTACCAAATTCATGACATACTGCTTTTCTGTTTCATTTTTTGTTAAGAGGTTGTTGAAAGTCTCTGTTATTAATTTAATACGTCTCTCTGCTGAATCATTCACTACTTTCAGGTTCTTAATAATTTTCAGTTCTTTGACAAACTGTAGATTTCTAATCCAAGTTTTGGGCAGTGTTGTTAACAATTCTTGACTAATTTCAAATCTTTCAAAAAACTTCTTTGTTTCTTTTCGTACAAACTGTTGCAGTCCTTTTTCCATAATCTTAAGTACATCATCTAGGTCGATAGTAATTTTCTTTTTTCTGCCGTAAATTGGCTTTGCGTGCTAAAACGGAAACCATTTCTAATTTCAATGAACTAGAAATAGATTCGTCGAAGAAAGCAACACCGACTGCTTGAGAGTTAGATATCACAAATGATTTTTTATCTTCTTCATAGCAATCTCTCCTACGCGTTTATTTATGAACTTAATATATTTGGACTTAAATCTTGTTGAGGAGCCATGACAGCTTTTGGTGCCAAGTACCAAGCCTTGGTGTGTAGAGGCAATGATGAATGAACAAACAAAGGCTATTAATTGCCTTGGCCATCCACCTTTACAACAAAGTTAATGATAGATGGCTCCAGGTGCCCTAAAAGTCTCCTGTTTACCAATTGTACCCCAATTAATTCTTCACAACAATGTTTTAAGTTTTTGTATATTTTTAGTTATAACCCGTTAGAAGTACAAAATAGAAAATGAAATCAATTTACGACGCTACTGAATCCTTCAAGCTCACCTGCTGTTTAGCTTATCAGTTAAATTACTCGAGTCGAGCATGTGATTGCCAAGTTATCGTCAGTGATTCACGATGCATTTTCGGCTTCATGATTACTGTGACACAGATCAGTTTCTTTTGAGGAATAAAAACAAACGACAAACATATAATTCGGTCTTGAAATTGGATACTGCTTAACGTAGAGCTCTGATCTAACTTGCATAAACAGGTGCGACAACAGTCTTACATGAATGTCATTTTCTCGAATACTACTGTGTTTTTTAAAAATCAGTGAAGAACAAAATGTTAGAGCATAAAACTTCCTATTAGCTGGTTATATTTTAATACTGTATGTTCTTTCTAGCAAACTATAGAACAAAAACTATAAATTTTAGTAAAAAAAGTAGTTTTTACCAACATTAAGGTCCAGGGGGCACAGGTTAGAGTTATCCAAATATGTTGAAACTTCGCATACTTCATTTTCCTAGGTATTCGCACCATTCTAGGGGGCGAGAGCTGAGATTTTCAATAGTTCGTTTTTTAAAACCACCCTAATGCACATGCAACTAAATAGTTGGCCATTTAAGGAGTTTGTGACATGTTATAAACTGCCATCCAGCAAAAAAGTTGGTTGGCTAATTTGTATCAAATGAAAATGCATCTGATCATGCTATCATGATTATCATCTAATCATCCAAGTATTTAATTTTTTTATCGCAGCTTATGTTATAAGGTTGTCTTGTAGATCCCACTTGGTATTATCTGTTGTTTCTAGTTTCTACCTTAGTAAATAATTGCAAGTACATATGCATGGGCACTGTGTAGTGCTGTCGTACTTAGCAAGAATACTTACTGTATCTGCAAAACTGCAGTAGAAATATACGAATATGTACTTAATAAAAAATATGGTATGTATTTCAAAGTTGCTGTTTTATAAATACAGCATTTTTGCTTAGCACGGCAGCATGATAAACAGTTTTTTCAGCTACTGTACAGGGAATATGACATGAATTCGTCAATTTTCAATTGGTCTACTATAAATGCAGATGTGTAGCTAACTTTACACACATTTCTAAGAAATAAGTCTAATATGTAATATCTTTCTAATGCAGAAATTTACTTCATAAAATACTTACTTATCATAGAATGAACTATACTGCAATAATGAAACTTCTCCAAGTCCTGAACATAGAGATGTAACAACTACACCAAAGATTGACATCCATTGATCTGTACTGAAAGCTACGAGAAGGAATCCAGAAGCACCAAGAACAACACATAGAGCCAATCTAACACTGGAGAAAACATTTTTGTATGAGAATATAGTAATAACTATTTACTAGCAGAGGGCCGTCCACAATAAAATGTCTGAAACTTGGAACTGTTATTATGAGCTATATAAATCTACAATATAAAAATATGTTATAAATACAACATTTAATTTGTTAAGATTCATATTCTTCTAGTAACTGTTACCTCTACAAAAAAAATTTAAATTCTTAGGACGGCCCATTAATTAATGTGTGAAATGGTTCGGAATGAGTGCCGGTTCATCTAGGCTCTCCCCTCAGCAGTTACTACAAATCAAATGCACTAAAATTATCTCAATATTGTTACTAAAACTAATTTTTGGTTTCCAAAAAAAAGTATTTATTAATTAATTCATTCAAGTTTTCTAATTTCTTACTTTCAAGAAATAAGCTCAAATTGCATCCTAAAAATTCAGATTATGATATTGTGTATGAATTTACAAATAAATACCAAAAAGTAGTGTTAGCTACAAACTTTTATGAATCCGCGAATCATCGCCAGACAATACATACCTAGTTAATTCTTGAGTGCCATATTCTAGGATTGGCAATTTTTTTGCTGAATGACGATGAGCTTATAATATCTACAGCATTTTGAATCTGTTCTATATATAAGCTGAAAAATGTCACGTATATTTTTTACGAAAAATATACAAGCAAATAAGTTACCTCAAATATTAAAACACATTTTTTTTGTGTTTATCCTAGAAATCCACAAGGTTAATAACTTGAAATCATCAAATCAAATCAAAACAAATGAATTGAAATTTAAATGTATGCCTACTTACAGATTTTAGAATTAAATTGCCAAAAAATATAAATGAAGCTGGGTATTTTTTTATATGATCACAATGATGATACTTTTTAATATCTCGACTTAAAATCCAGTTACCAATACTTACTGTATAAAAAATGGTAGAAAAGGTGAAAACATCTTTATAATAAGAGCAGGAAGAATATCAGCTAATAATATTGCACCTGTAGATATGTAATTACAATGTCTATCGGGGTTTCCAATATTTGTCTGATTTTGAAACTCCAAACCTTTTGTACCCTATAAAATTGAAACATTAAAAAAAGGAATTTCCATGGTTTGTATTGATAACTTACCCCGTCATCCCCCTGCTGTTGATGAAGAATATCATTTGCGGCACTTAACATAACTACATAACCATAATTATTACAAATGCCTAAAATCCAATAGGCTATAAACGCTCGCCAAGGTTTCTGTTTAAATTGTGGACTGTTAAGTTTTTCACATATTCGTTGCTTTAGAGAGACTTTTTGTGGCTGTAGTGGAGAATTTACTGAGGAGTTTGTATTTGGTATACTTGTCATTCTGTAACTAAAGGAAAAATAGATATATTGAGTGCTTAAAACTCAAGATTCACCATTACGATATTGAAAATCATAAGAGTTATGAATTTGAATAAGTGTGTATATAGAAAGTTGTCATTTCTGCTTCTCCAGAAAATGCATGGCTTACACAATGCAAGTAAATAACTAAATTTAAGCAATTTCCTTTAATTATTTGTATCTTCAAAACAATTCTATTTTTCAATACTAAAAGGTGACAAGTAACAAAGTTCCATTGTATGCGTTGATTTTAACTTTTTTGTATCTATAATTAAAGAACAATTCTGATGATATATCAAGTGGTGATCTGTGAGAATCTTAACAATGGGCTTATTGTTTTTTCTACTTTTTTAAATTTATTTCTAATCAATGAATTATACGGTCCGGTAAAGTTCATGACATACATAATAGCATGTAAAAAGGCACTGAATTGATTAATGGGATAATTATTTTGATTAATGCATAATGGGAGTTTACGTATGGAAAACATTATTTAAATAAGGTTCTGAATAAATTAATAAGGATATTTTTTAGTATTGCATGCTGGGCTGCCGGGATAATGGACAACAATATCCTGGTGGAGACTTGCGTTGTGTTTTCTGAAGAAATGACCTTCAAGAAGTCAAAAATTGCTTTCATATGAGCGACAAATTTGTGTAAATGTGCCACCTCTACTTTGGTAGTCCCGGTTTGAAAGAACTGCCCAGCACACCTCTAAGTAACTGCATATTTGATATAGTTTAAGTGAATATTTTAAAAACCATCTTAATGCATAAGCAGCCAGTTTAGATTTTACTAGACTATATGTGGGAATGCAACAAGGGAACAATTGTACTTTAAAACTTCGATCATTTGGGAATGCTGCTGAAAAATTCTAACATATTTACTAAGACTTGTAGAAATGAATAAACATAACTTATAAAAATTTCACTATAATACGACTAAACAATAAACAATTATACAACAGCAACTGCGTATGCCTCACTCCTTTAGCCTCTTTTAAAGAAACACTGTGTTAACTCATATGTATAACCTGTACTTGTGGTTCATCCTTGCCCAACCATGAAATATGACTATGTGGAGAGGCTAAAAGAACAAAAGTTCTTTTACTAATAGGCAGAATTACTATGTATAAAGAAGAAAGAAGTATTTTTCATAAATTAAAATCTAAAAGCCCTTTATGTATAGAGACAGTTTTACATTGACCAAACAATAACTTTGTCTAATCTTATTTAGAAAGTGTTACCATATAACTCATTTTTGATAGAGACAATGTAGATTTGTTTGGTCTGTGCTTTGCTGTCTTTAATAGGGAAATATTGGATATAGCCACCCATCTCCATCCCTCCGGGAATGGTTCTGACTACATCGGGCTTGTGGCGCTTGCGTCGCCATCTCTGCTGCAGTGTTATTACAGGATATTCAATAATTTTTTATTCCAAAACATCTTCTATAGTTCTATAATGCTAATCAGTACAAGTTATTTCTATTTTTGCAGATGTGTCATTTTGATAGATCCGTCTATAAGGTGGTTTAGTTTGGTTTTAATAATCAGAGACGGATTTACCATTAAGCTAAGTAAGCTACAGGGGCATCAGGTTCCAGGGGGTCTCAAACATTACTAAACAACATTATAGCTTTGCTAAATTACAATGGAAAAAATGGTTATATTTTTATGTAATGTGCAAAACGTGTTATTCCTTTTATTAACGTTTTTAATAATAAATATTTTACTCTTTTCTCAAGTTATTTTTTATTAAAAATGTTAAATTTGGAATAAAAATATAAAATATTTAGGCAAATTTGTAATTATTCCCTGATACCGTTTCTCGTAATTAAAATGTTATTATTGACAATACGGCGGAGAGGGGGGGCTCAGAAATTTTTTAGCTTGGGGCCTCGAAAATGTAAATCTGCTCCTGTTAATATTGATGAAAAACTGGCCAGTTTGCAAGATTTGTGGCCGGTTTCAGTAAGCTTGATTAAGTTCTAATTAACTTAATCGTGATTAAATTTGAAATCTAGAAATATAATTGGATAAAATCTCAGATCTTTTAAGTCTCAGCCAATTAAATTTCTGAATTTAATGACAATTAAGTTAATTGGAATTTAACCAAGCTTACAACCTATATATTATAGATTAAGGCAACTGTTAGTGTAAACAGATTTTGGTATGAATTCTTGGTATATGCTCGTTTCGTCCGTCGACGAAAATCTACATGAAACCTCGTTTCGTGGGGAATTAAAATGATGGCGTTTATGACTTCTTATTTCGTGCGTTATTTACCTGATCTTATCTGACTATCAAGTACGATAATGACATTAATATTCTACACTTTACCCAGCACAAAGCTAGATAAAAGGTAAGCAGATTATCGCTCTCTTTAAAAACAGAAAATATCATGAGGCATTTTAAAGTTTACAATTTTGATTCACGATGGATAGAATTTACTGTCGTTATAGTAACAGTCCACTAGCTTTCATCAACATAATAATGTCAAATAAAATTTGTAAATAGGTAATTTATCATTAAACAAGCTACAAAGATTCATTTCTTTTACTGTGAAGTTTAATAACATAACTGCAACCAGCGCATAAAAAACCCACAAGGCAATTTTGGACTTAAGAATCTACTGTTTTAATAGCTATTCTGTTTATACGATCGACACTTCTAATGAATCAATTTGCTATGAAATGTAATGTGGTTCCTGTAGGATACAACTTATCTGAATCGACAGACATCATTTGTTTACCATCAATAGCGCTAAAGATCAAACAGAAGTTTTACTCAATTTAGAATATTGATGGCAATTTACTTTTAGAGAGACTAATACCTACTTTGTTATATACCGCTAATATCTCCTGCAATTTCCTTGAAAACCATAACATAATTAAATTTGCAATATGAAACAAGAATACATAATGTACAGGATTTAAAGAAACATTAATACAGGAAAATCTTGCGTCGATGGGGATGTTTTGTAAATTGTCATAACTGTTAAAACTGTTTGAGTGTTATATTATTATTGAGTGTTATATATTATACATTTATATTGTTAATATCTAATAAATTTTAGTCATTATTATTTCCCTTTTTATTAATTAGGATCTAAAAGTAGTTAAAATATTTAATTTAAAATATTTATATAATTGATCAAAAAGTCGAACTGGGTTAGAAAATCACATGATTATTTAAAAAAATATAAGAAAAATGATTTATTTGGTCTTAATTAATACTTTTTATTACTACTCGTACTTTGGATTTTTTTGTGTTTCGTATGAAAAAAATAGATATATGTATTGGGCATAAAATCAACAATTTGTATGTAGAAATCCTATTTTAAAAATATCCAAGTCATTAGTACCGAATTTCATTGTCCATCTGGTTTACGCACGAAACGAGAAGGTTCTGCAGCTTAGTACGAAACGCTCGAAAATCGAATTCTTAAGCCTGTCAAATGTCTATAGGTCTTTCCTTTAATGAATGTCACTATAGAATACAATTATTACAACCTATCCAGATACTCACTAAATAAATGGGACCCAAAAGGGATGCAATACTCGAATGAAAAAAAAATCAAAGACTCTTACATATTCTGGCTGAAGTTTAAATAGTATTTTAAAAAAATTAAAATCGTCATAAACTGCATTTATAGTTATAATTTATAATAATTGTGAATAGCTATTTTAATCTTTAAAAAGTCTAACATTTCAAAATCAACAAAAGTTCCGCTCCATTCATGAAGGATTATATACTTCCCAAAAACATTCAATATGCTTACACATCACTTTTACACTTTAATCTAATTATTGCTAATAAACAAGATTATACTATTAAAATGGCATAGGTACAAAGTTAATACCACGGGGTCATGTTGCAAAATCAGGAAAAGTTAAAGCCTGTCCAATATTTTAAGTTTAAAAATTTAGTCCCTTTAAATATTCTTATTTTCAGCTAAGTTAACAAACATCCAACAATAGTCACATACCTGGAAGAACTTTATTCAAGTGATAAGTCGTAAATAAAATGAATATTTACTGAAAATGCAAGTGTTTTTTTCCGATAACATACTACACAGTCATTAATTTAATTAAGGAAATAAAAAGCATAATGATACAATACGTAAGTATCCACTGGTGGCAAAATAAAAAATTTAGTTGAAAGCATCAACGGCGTGAATGAGATATTCAGCATTAAAAAGATAACCAATGATTTAATAAAAGAGATATACAAATAAGATACAGGGTTTACCCTGTAGTTTTAAATTTGGTCTTTTCTCAAGGCACAGTAAATGACTAACAAACCAATTTTTCGTTTATGGGTTTTGTAAATTCCAAAAATAATAAACAGATTTTGAAATATCGAAAACTTATATTAAGAAGCTCGCAATCACAATAACCCAGTTTTACATTGGAAAATTCGGTAAGCAAACGTAAATCGTACTAATACAACTTTAGGTCATAGTTGAGCGATTTTTATGATGATTGTGAAACACCAACAAAAGTTGTTATTTAATTTAGATTAATTGCTGCTGACGCTTCTTATTTATATTGTATTTTTAGCAGTGTTGTGTAATAAATTTAAAACGTAGTTTTATCCTTTTATGTTATCAAATGTATAAAACAAAGATAAAAATAGATGCATAGCTATATTTGACCCATCCTGTATAAGCTAGAATCAGAAAAACTTAAAACTGATTGCAGTCAAACCAGTAAAATCTAACTTCTTTTCTGCATTTGATAATAAGGTGATTGTTTTTATATTAAAGTAAATGACCTTACTAATTATAACAAAAACAATAATAATGTAGGGCAGTGTCAAGCGACACAAAAGTTAAGGGTTCGAGCCCTATTAGGCATGAGGGCTAATTGCTTCCTGCTCCATAGATTTTTGATTTGTTCTTGTGCATTTGTATGTATATTAGAAGTGATATATGTACTATATACTGATTTTCTATTTTCTTACTCTTAATTTAAAAAATACCAAAAATATACCTAGATTAGATAGGTGTTCCTATAGATTTTAATTAAATCTTAAAAATGATAAAATTTGACTTTTGACTGGTACTACTACAGATAAAATAAGTCTCTAAGTAGCAATTTAAACATTTTAACAACATTGGTTGGGGTGATTTTCATTTTAAATTAATTATAATCTAGTGACTTTTACATACAATAAAAACACATATACGCAACTATAAAAAATGACGTAAAATCCTACAGTTTCTGACGTAGAAAGAGAAATTGTAAATAAACTGACAGTGAGAAGGATTTTTCCAAACAGCAAATTTGTGTGTCTTACTTGCCTGCTCATCTTTGTATATTGCTTATTGATCATCGGATTCATTATAGGAATGTATTGATTGCATGTTACTATAAAACAAATGTTTAACGGACCGTTTACTATTTCGGTTAATAAACACAGATTATGCCAGTAAAACAATCAGGAATGCGGAATATATAAAAAAGAATTCCCCCAAAAGTAAGGCTATTAACAATAGCACGGATTATTTGCGTATATACGGTGTATTCGAATTTTTAATATACCGTGTGAACGCCAAATTTATATAAACCAAAACTATTACTTGGAGTGGCGGTATAATAAAACAAAAAATGATATTACGCAGCTATTTATATTAAACTTTCTTATTTTCTTAACTAGGTTTTTATTGGCTTGCTTTTACTGTAGTTAAATAACTATGCAAAAAACTGAAAAATTTTAAAATTTTATTTAGAAATCTTTTGAGAAATGAAAGCATAGTTAATTTCAAAACAAAAACAAAACAATTTTGCATTTATGTACTATCTTTTTGGACATGTATAAATGAATGTGGAACACATTGTATATACTAGAGACGTTTTTTATTAGCTTACCCTTCCATATTGAGATTTCTCTTTATTTTATAGGTGCTATATTTCACTATAACAACAAATTTAATGTTATTAATATTTATGCAAGTCAAACAAGTAATGTAACTTGCAACAAACAATACTTAACTAATCAGCACTATTAAGTTTTACTAATTTATATTCATCTTAACGTTATCTCTGGTGACGTATATCTTTCAGGGATAAGAATTTTTACGGATATGTATCACTTACTTAAAAAATTGGAAAAACTTCTGAACCCGTTTCTAATTTTAAAATAATCATTTTATAAATAACGAAGGGTCAAATAAAGAAACGAGGTATCAATTTCATTATATCTTATTATTTTATTAATTGGTGTTAACAATATAAGCCGTGAGCTAAATTTACTACCTAAATATTTAACAACCCGACCCAAATTTCGCAACAGTAATTACTGAAATTACATTTTTCTTCTTGAATAAATTATAACGTGTTTTTTAAATTAACTTACGACCAATTAACATAATTTTTTAAAATGCTCGAAATGTCACTTGGCGCGAAGTTTTACTATCTCTGCAAGTTATTTATAGAATAATTTATACACATATGTATGTATGTACTTGTATACAATACCACACGAAGTGTATATCAATTATCAACAAAAAAACAACCGGTTAATTTCCATAAACCGCACCATAAAGATAATAAATCCATTTTTGCGGTAAACACGTTCAAGAAAGGAATCAGTGGTGCTTGCAAATTCGACAATTAAAAAATCAAACCCTTGACCGTATTTGATACTTAATTAAATTCATAAAATCTAGATTTCATTTATATTGCCTAACGCAGATAAAATATCATTTAAAAGATTAGACATAACAGAAAACATGTGCGAACGTGCATTTCTCTTATTAAAAAACGTGTTATGACCATAGTTTATTTATTATTATTATTATTAATTATTATTATTAATTATTATTATTATTATTATTTATTATTAACCTATTTAAACATTTCTTTTATTTAACAAAATACATTACGGTGGGAAATACAGGGTTAATTACCCATATCAAAACATGCAAACATAGATGGAGCAGAAGGTTATTTCTCGCATACTTTCGAGTTTTGTGGTCTTCAATAATGCAATTATTGTTATCCCATATGCTTGTTAATAAATAACAACAGTAACTCTAGCAATAACAAATTAAATTTTTGTTCTCAAGGTTATTTAAAATTATCAGAATTATTTTTTGATAAAATTTGAATTTTTTTTTCTTACAATTAGAATCACTTACCGTAGAGAAATATCTATGGCTACTACCTACTTTTCGCAGATTATCTTAACTATTGTTCTAACCAAAGTGTCACTTATTAATCTTTATCAGACACATGTATAAAAAGTATTTAATTTTAATACTTAAGTATTAAAAAAAATATGAAAAATACTTACAATGAGATTGACCAGTGGGGGAGTTCGTGTGTGTTGCTAAACTCTCAATGGATTTATCTTATAGAAACGAGTCAAGTTGACGAAATATGAAAAATAAAAATTAAGTTATCTTTGTTTATTAAACACACGTTGCAGAACGAGATCTTTCACCTTATTAATAATAAGTGTTTATTCTACAACAAACTTGCTGCACTTTATGGTTTCGCAGTTTGCATAATATAATCTAGCTATTAGAGTATCAACACCGATTTTATTTATTACACTGCTGGATAATCTTTAAAATATGTGTTAAGGCCAATAACTATTTTTTCTACTAGTGTCAGTATAGTCTTCTACAACAGTCAAGAGTAATTTAAAAAATGATTACTGAACTGATTTTTAATAATGCGACGACGATTTAAGAACCATAAAAACTATAGTCACGTGATGAGTTCTCCACAAATGAGTTCGAGTATTCTGAAACTGGAGCCTAAAAATAGCTTCGGCTTCTGATTAATTTTCCAGATGCTGTCTCCCGTTTGCAATAATAAGGGTCACTTTCCACTTGCGGACATCTGACAGGCCGTGATACATTTTCAAAAATTAATTCATTTTTCCCCGATTCACTTTATTTATTATTTCGATTGCTATTTTACCTTTCGACCGACGTTATTATTCGAGATTGTCGAATGAGCACTTCACTTCAACAAACTACAATTCAACAACGATAACATATCACTTATCAGTATCACATATGTACCCATTACGAAACAAAACAAGGTGTGGAGGGAAAAGGGAGATTATAATATATATCCTCCTACAACAGTAATAACAATATTCAAGATCTCTGTCTGTTTTTCACATTAATTGTTTCTGTGTTCTATTAGCAACAACCTTTAACTTATTGTTTTTTTTCTCTTATAACAATATAGAAGTTGACGGTCAAGTATTCGAGTAATTTTAGTGTGGAACTAAAATTGTCATTTAGTTACAAGACCGGAAAGTTCTGAAAAATATTTTATTTCCACATCTAAATTGTTTTTACATAATGCTAATTCTCAATAAAAAAAAACTTGTAACAAAAATGTAGACAAAATAAAACATCAATTTGTCTTGATTGACCGCTAACTACCAATTACTTATTCTGCATGTTGTTCTTATTGTTACCTACTTTATTTATGTATTTGTTTGCTAAACTTTATTTAACCAGTTTAGCTATTTTGTAAGATGTTCGACTATAAATCAGGACTTTCCATAAATGCAATATTAATTTCTAGAAATGCTATTCTTATGTTGGAAAAACCAAACTAAAAAATCCAATGTAGGTACTGACAATAATTAATTAATTATTCATAAAATATCTTCTGGTAATAGTATCCGTAGTTGATTGGCCATTAAAGCGATAAAAAGATATCGAAAACATCTGAAATTTGCTTATTAAAAAAATGTGCAATTGTTTAACGCACCAGGGGTAGCCCTAGCATTTTTTTTATGTGGTGCGAGATTTCGGAATTGCGCCCCGCAATGACTGTTAGGATGACTATAAATTTCGATTAGGAAAAACAATTTTATTTGGTACGTGTCTCATGGCCGTCGGAAGTAATTTCATTTAGGAGGACGTACTTCGATTTCCAGATAAGATAAACAATAAACGGAAACTAGACATATCGCCGAAAACATAGAAGCCGAATAGATCAGAAACGTGGTATCGTTGCCGAACTCTCAACTTGGTCGAACTCGCATACAGGTTGCCCTGATCAAACTACCGAAAGAGGTTAAGTCACCGAAAGACATCTGTGGGACAAATTGTCGAACGTGGTTAAAACGCCGAAAGATATATGTGAACAAATCGCCGAAACTAATATGTGGACAAATTGCAGAACGCATGAAAAACGCCGAAACGCATATGTGGACAAATCGCCGAAACGTATATGTGCACAAATGACCGAAAGTGAACAAAATTCCGAAATATATAAACGAAAACTTGGGGCAAGATGTTTTTTAAATTAAACTTCCAATATTGATATATAACACATATTTAGTTTCAGTAAAGAGCTCTATCCATTTTCTACCGTTTTAGACTTTTCGGCGTTCTGTCCACTTTCGGCTATTTGTACACAAATACGTTTTAGCAATTTGTTCACAAATGAGTTTCGGAGTTTTGACCGCGTTGGTACATTTGTACCCAATTACGTTTCGGCGATTTTACCACAGATGAGTTTCAACGTTTTGAGCGAGTTCGACGATTTGTCCGATTTGCTTCCGATCTATTCGGCGCTGTTTTATATTTTCGGAGATTTGTCTACTTTCAACAATATGTCCACATATCATTATCAGGATTTTGACAAAGATTCGGCGTTTTGTCCGTTCGGTGATATGTCATAGACTCTAATAAATAACCTCGAGTATTGAGGTTATATACGAAAAAGTTGAAACAATTCTCAAAGAGATCCCCGCTTTTATGAGTCAAAAGACTGTTTAAATTAAAATTATTAAGAATAAGTAACTAAGAGAAAACAAATAAACAATAATTAAACTCAATTTAATAATAATCTTATTGGTAAAAACAAATGAATCGCATAATATTTAATTAAAATAAATACATATATTTTACACATACTTTCATCCTTGTTTCTAGAGGGCGACGCCCCCTCACAGTTCTATGATAGAGGGGCTTTCTCTCTCACCCGTACTTCGCCGATGCCCCTGATGTGTCTTTAAATTAAAAAAATAGATTACGATCAGTGATCCAGAGAATTATTTTGGAGGGGAGGGAGATTTTTTGAAAATAATTGTTTTAAATAAATAATAATTAAACAACCATTATTTGTTTTTATCCTATGTATACGAGAATAGATCGGAATGTTTCTAGAATGAACCACAAGATTGCGTTATGCGCGCGAGCTGATCACAATTGTTTTGAAAGCGCCATTGTTCGTACAACAGTTGTCAAATTTTCAAACGGATTGGATATAAACACACGCCGTTACTATCGATTCAAGTAAACAATTTGTGCATTTTCTTAATCATGAATAAAAATGAGTTTCGTGCAGTGATAAAACATATTTTTTAAAGGCTTAAATGCTAAAGAAATAAAAACGGAGTTAGATAAAGTTCATGGTGAGTATTCGCCTTCGTATGCAACAGTTACAAACTGGGTTGATGAATTTAAAAGCGGTAGAACAAGCATAGAGGATTTTGACAGACCAAAAACAGCTACCGATGAAGAAACAATTGAAAAAGTCAATGAAATCGTGCTGAAGGATAGCCGAATAAAGTTGAGAGAGATAGCAGAGGAAGTAAGCAAGTGTACATTGCATCTTACATCAACATTTGGACATGAGAAAGCTTAGTGCTAGATGGGTGCCGCGTCTGCTGACAATCGACCAAAAGCGCGTTCGAATGACCATTTCTCAGCAATGTCTAGACATGTTCAAACGTAATGAAAAAGTTTTTTTGCGACGTTTTATAACTGTTGACAAAACGTGGATTCACCACTACACTGCAGAGACCAAGATGCATTCAAAGCAATGGACAAAACGTGGTGAGCCAACTCCAAAGAAGGCAAAGACGTTTTCGTCTGCTGGGAAAGTGATAGCTACCGTATTTTGGGATTTCCGAGGAATCATTTTTATTGATTACTTGCAACACGGGAGGACAATAACGGGAGAGTATTATACGTCGTTATTAGGCAGACTGGACAAATCAAAGCTAAAAGGCCTTATTTGACAAAGAAAAAGGTCTTGTACCACCAGGATAACGCCCCATCCCACAAGTCGGCAATTGCGATAGCGAAACTGCACGAACTACGATTCCAGTTAATTGAACATGCACCCTATTCGCTAGACTTGGCTCCGTTGGATTTCGTTTTGTTCCCAAATCTCAAGAAATGGTTGGCTGGAAATAAACTTTCATCGAATACTGAAATCATAGAAGCTGTAATTGGATATTTTAACGGTTTGGATAGTTCTTATTTTTGTGAAGGGTTGAAGGGTCTTGAAAAGCGTTGGACTAAATATGTAGTGCTGAAAGGAGACTATGTAGAAAAATAAATATGATTTTCCCCAAAAAGTTTTTTTCCGTCTTGTTCTAGAAATTTTTCGATCATCCTCGTATTTATTTATAAATGTTATACATTGCACAATATTTAATAAACATTAGCTACTTTTACATTCAAAATTTATTTAAGTATAATACTGAAGTATATAATATCAAAAATCTTGGGGGGGATTTCCCCCATTTCCTCCCCACCCGTGGATCCGCGCCTGTTACGATTGGGCACCTGGGGACCTTTCTCGTCTTAAAAAGGGCAAATTTATTATACTTGATAAGTTGATACACATAATAGAAACCATTTTTATATTATTCCTAATGCACAATTTAGCATCAATTTGTTATCTTTATTGAAAGTTATAGTAAAACATCAATTAACAATTATAACAAATTACAAAATGATTAATAGCCTCCAACATTTTACAAGTAAATATGGAGTAGTTTTAAAAAAATCACCTTAAGGTAGTATTCACTGTAAAATGCGTGTCTAAAGTTTGTGCCACTTAACGGGAGTTTACCAGTAACGGGAACTAAACAAGTTCAACTTCAGGGTTGTCACCAACCACTTTCCAGTTCCTAATGTCACCGCAAAGTTCCCATTGGAACATTAAGAACGTTTAAGTTTAACTTTACATTTAACAATGAACATGGACATTGTATTTTTTATGCTGATACATAATAATTAGAAATGGCATATTTTAAGGTTGTAGAAACGAAAGAAAGAAGAAGAAGAAAGGGTATATACTTCCCTGTAAATAGGATGTTACGTTTGGTCAAACAGTTTCATGAGTTCGGTACTTTTGTTATCTGACCTTCCAGTTTAGGTTTTGAAGGTTTTAAAGCTGCGCCTTATAAAATTTACACCCTTGTTACATATGCGGGCTGACCTTCTCGAACGATTCTTACCTGGAACTCGAATAATTCTCCTCTTCACTTAGGAAAATAATTGCCTACACGAAGGCGTTTGTAAAGGCTTTCTTTTCAAAATTTGTATCTTTATCGTCGCTAATGTTGATACGGGCTTTTACGTTTTTAATGTCGGCAGGTATAGCTGGATAATCTAAGCTAGTTATTGCCTCAAAACGAATTTATTTGATGGCTTTTGGGTAATATTATAATATTTTTATCGGTGGAAAAAGGGGGGCCTAAACCCGTAAGTAGTTTGCAATTCTTTTTTTTCGTAAACCGATAATTTTGGTATTAATATTTTAGCTTTTTGGTGGATACGGATTCGTCCTGCCTTCTCATGATCAATTACGGGGCATGCTGGCATTAATGCGGTTCCATAATAGCTAAATTAGGAAATCCGTCGATATATTTATGATAAGTATAAAGGAAAACAGTAAGAAAGCATACCCGCAAATTTTGGGTAAGTTCAGATATTTTCTACACACCGGTAACCTGCAAGATAACGCATATGAAGTATGGGCGATCGAACTATTACCATCATTGTTCGTATCTTTGTTCAGGACTGTGGTTGAGTGTTGACATGATAAAGGTGCATGAGAAAATCAGGCGCATAAAGTGCTACTGAATTGCATATAGATACATATGTATCTGTCTACGATTTTTATTGTTTTCCTTTAATAGGCTAATTTAATTTGCACTAACATTTTAATTATATTTAGTGATTAGAATAAGTTTTCTCGTTGCATGATTAGAACGAACTGGTCATTTCGTATTAACAGTGTATAAGAATTTATAATGTTTGTTGAACGATCAGTGTCCATGTTATCTATTGAACCTAATATATGTTAATTCACTTGCAGATTATTGTTTTTAATTTATTTGCCATACCCGAAAGCAACTTGTATATTCTGCGATCGACACTAAATGATTAACACTGCGATTATCCCTTACATAAAATAATTCCCACTGTAATAAGGAGCAAAATAATATTTTGTACTGTCCCCAACTACTACCAGTGCAAAATTACAATTAATCTCCAAATTCCAAACTAACCTCCGCGGTTACGTACCGTGACGTGTTCCGTGCATTTTGATGATTAGCGAATCTCCAGAAATTATTTTTAAGCTAAAACTAAACTTTTAATTTGATGCAGTTTTTGTTCTTAATAAGTATACATTTGGCTTTTTTTTTATATCTGGTGTTGTTTACAAGCAGATCAAGCTAAAACGTGCGTTACGTGCAAGTGACAAAATTGAACCATGATATACTAGGTAACTATAAGTTTTGCAATTTTGCAAGTTGATTATTTATACAATATTAGAGAAAACACCAAAAATAATGCCATACCTACGGTTTTGTTTTAAGATGTCCTTAATAATCAATTTAGATCTTGAAGGCGTTACGTATAATGTCACATACGTTACGTACTGTGACATGCCAAAAATTGGATATTTTATTTAATATTATTATTGAAGTTCAGACAATTTTTTTTAAATTTAACCAATTTCGATTTGTCTAACACATTTTTTATCATTCACTAATAATAATAATGCACTGCAATTTAAAACTAAACTCACTGACATTGTTGACTTAAACTACCACCATAATTACAAGCACCGAATGACAGTTTTCATACTACTTTACACATTTTTGCATAACAGTATAACAAATCAGCCACTATCATCGCAGTTTGGCTGAGGCAATTGCAATTCGCGTTATAACATGAATTTGACATCTGCTAAAATGCATTGGTTTAAGTTTTTTAAGCATTATTGAATATTGAATTTTATCTGCTGAGGTTGACCTTTTCGCAGAATGCGCAATATGCCTCTATTAGGCAATTCAATTACCAATCAAATGGTGTTTTTGTGGTGTCGACGAAAATGTTAGCCCACAGCGGCCTTTATTATTTGGATCGATTAGGCTAATTTATTTGGTAATCGAATAATCCATTAAATAGTGATTTTTTGGCTCAGACAGCAACCAACCATATTGGTTTAGATTACCTTATATAAGTTTCTGTCACTTCATGGTAATTTTTAATAGTAACTGAAACTTTGATGCAAAAGAAGTAGTAAAACTTACTTTAAAGTGATTCTCCTGGGCAGCAAAAGACGTAAGTTTTACTTACAATACTACTGTAGGGGTTTGTTACTTTAAAGATTAAGTAATGGCTTCAGACAGGTGGTAGGAACTTTCAGTACTACTTTAAGGTTTTAATAACTTTAAAATAGCTTCAGGCAAGTTACTGCTGCAATCATAATATCACTTTGAAGTTTCAACAACTTTAAAGTAATTAATGCCGGTAGTAAGTGTCAATGCCGTTCCACATACTTTAAAAGCTACTTAGACCAATGGAACTACATAGTTCCAATAAATAGTAGAAACAACGACATAATTAGTAAAATATTCCAAACTGAAGTAATTAAAGTCATAAATCTAGTTGTAGTTAAGTAACTACTACTCAATCAAAGTTCCGATCTCAGTTAGTGCTACTTAAATAGATGCTGTTTGGGATGAGTCATACGTATAAACCATAATATAATATACTTGGCTTTTCTTCAAAAGCTTGCTTTTGTCGGGTAGCCAGTAAATTTTATTTGCTAGAATGATTCCTAAAATCCTTGGTAGAGACTGGACTAGACGATCGAACTGGACTGTACTGTACCAGAACAGTACGGGATTCCATAAGGGTAATGTGATACACTGTCTAACCAACAAAGTAAAAGCTCTTGATAGCTGTACATAGTTCATGGCTCTAGTTCGATGCAAAAGTTCGACCTGGGTTGTCATAATGATCTGAGATTTGGATTCACTTCAATGCTTATCTTTTGGTACATGCTAAATACAACTTTTAGTGAATTTTATCAATATTATATATTTTTTTTAAATGACTATGATTTCTTTAGGTATTTGTGTTTTTTACCTAGATCCATTAACATAACTGTAGCTGAAACTGAATCTAGATATTTATTTTAGTAGGTACTTATCTGAATACAAACCTCATTAAAACAATTGTTTGTAGTTGACGTCTATGTTCTTAAATTTTGTTAGTTCACTTGTTTTTAAATTTACTTTCTATTGTTTTTCATTTTGTTCCAGTTTGTATTTTTAATTGCTGTTCTGTTTTTTTATTTCATTTCTTTGACTTTTTGCTCATATTTTTAGTTTTTTTAGTTTTGTTTATAAATGATCTTTTCTTCTTTGGTGGTGGTATTGCTTTTTTTTCTTGTGAAATCATGGTCACACCATTGTTATTTTGCTTACTGTTCTGTACTGTTTCTCAGTGCTCTGCTTCTCCTCTACTCTACACTTTTAGATCTTTCGTAAACACTAGCGTTAAATCCTAACATCGATACAAATCTAATTCCTACTAACATTACCTACCTATCCTACCCTAGAGGTAACCACTTCTTCCACTCGCCTTTTCGAAGATTTAGCATAACCTGTGGTAGTTTGCAGTGGGAAGGTACTTTAGTGCCCAAGGCTTTCCATGACCCTTCAGAATGGTGTTGCTTCCGTATGCGACACATACTTCTACATCATCATCTCTATTGAGGAGTGTCCTTCATGACAATCTCGTCTAATTGGTGAGACATTTCCTCTTGCCGATTTCAGATCGATTTAAGGTGCCGTCGGCCACACTACGAAATAAAATACATATGCAGAGGCGAATAAATATAAGAATAAAGGCGATTACTATTAGAATTTTATTTATATTGCATAGCAAAATTGTTTATAACCGACGGCTCAGTAATTGCATTCTATTTGTTGCTTTGTCACATAGCTGCATCCTGGCATTAGTCCGTGTTAGTCAGAGGGTTTTTATAAAAGCATTTAATGTGCAATAACCTTACTAATATCATGACTTGGCCTGTACTATAGACAGAGTCTCGAAAGTCATAATCTCTGGCCCTTCACATACATACGAATTCTTGTGCCCAACTCTTGGTATCGCGATCGTCGTCTTATATCACAACTTTACAGCGGCGCATATATTCAAGAATAGCTACATACATAACTTTAGCTATCATATACGGCCTACGTAATAATAATAATCGCCCTCTCCCTCCCGCACAAGCTTATAGTTTCTGGGGCCTGGTTTCCAGGCTATGGGTTGTAACAATTATTATTATTATTATATTATTATTATTTGATAGCAAACTTATTAACGGTAAACCACTTCTAATGAAATGCAATAATTGTAAAAGTTTTAATACTACTCGAGCACTAGGATTTTCCCAACTGCTTTTCATCGGTCAAGGTATGACCTAGTATAGCAATACTTTCCTGAGACAATTAGATCCATTAACCTCACTTACAGTTTCTATCGACTTCTATTTTACAGCAGTTATACTTCCTACTTAAATTTCTAGAACTTTATCTTTCTCTTCTTCCATGAGATAATTCGTCTTGTCTTCTACTGGAAAATTCCCATAACGTGCTCTCACAACTCACCTAGGAAAGACAAAAAGTAGGATTGAGAAAGGAAATAAATCAAATTGATTGGACTGCGAGGAGGAGAAAAGAGTGGAAAATTGATAAGAAGTTGTATTCTGACTAAAAAAAACTTTTGCAAGGAATTGTTATTGTATTGGAATTGTATGATAGTTTAGCATTTAATAAGGTGGTTTCATATAACTGCTTTTGCCTTCGGTTTTCGGTAAGATGATTCTACGAAGCTATTTCGGCATCTAACATTCAGTGAAACTGGGTTACTATTATTAAGCTTTGATACCAAGCAGAAAGCCAGAATCCGATGCAGTGCAATAGACTCGCCTTATCGAAGGCAGGAGATTGAAATGGTTATATTCATTTGTTGTTACTAATAAAATTATTATTAAATTGAGTTTAATTATTGTTTATTTGTTTTCCCTTAGTTGCTTATTCTTAATAATAACCTAGCAACGTTCTTTTTAAATAATACTAAAGGTGCTGTTTTAATTGTCTATTATCAAGAGAAAATATTTACACTAACACTAATTACAAACAACTATAAACTATTAACAAACTTTAGAGAGTTAACAAACTTAAGATTTATATTACATTGGCATTTATTCTACCCAGGATGCGCGAACGTGTTTGGCTGGTTGACTAATGACCCCTCCTCTTACGCGGTGGTGATTAATATATCCCGTATAAGATTGCTGGAACATTCTAGATTAGTCCGGTGTATTGTGTTTCGTTTAGCGTTCGATGCGTCATACCTTCCGCCCTTAATCTAGAATGTTCACCAGTAGCGTATAGGGGTTAATCCCGTTGAATACAATAATTTAAAAATTATTATTTTAATTTCCTGCCCAGTCGTTTGACATATAAAAGGGGGAGGCTAACTCTCTTCGAAAATAAAATTCCGAATCTTTGTCAAAACGCCGAAAATGATCTGTGGACATATTGCCGAAAGTTGTTTCAAACGGCGAAAAGAGGCTGTGGTCGCTTTGGACATATTGCCGAAAGTGGACAAATCGCCGAAAGCATAAAACGACGCTGAATAGATCAGAAACAAAACGGACAAATCAATGCGATCAAAACGTTGAAACTCATCTGTGGTAACATCTATCGATTTATATATTTTTGGGATTTTGTCCCACGTTCGGTCATTTGTGCACATATACGTTTCGGCGATTTGACCACTTTTGGTGATTTGTCACAGATGCGTTTCGGCATTTTTCACGCGTCTGGTAATTTGCTCAAGTATACCTTTCGTCGTTTTGACCACGTTCGGCAATTTATCCACAAATGACTTTCGGTGACTTAACCTCTTTTGGGTAGTTTGGCCAGGGCAGCCTGTATGTGAGTTGTACAAAGTTACGAGTTCGGCATCGACGCCACGTTTTGAATCTATTCGGCGTTATTTTATGTTTTCGCCGATATGTCCATTTTAGGCGATATGCCCAGTTCCCATTTATTGTTTATCTTATCTATGAAATCAAAGTTCGCCCCCTTAAGTGAAAATACCTCCGTGCCTGTTTTCGCATGACAATTATTATATCATTAGCACAAATAATTTATTAATTAAAGAAAAATGGAAAGCAATTGTTATTATTAATATTAACAACATTCATTAAAATTAACACATTAATCAGTTCTGAAATGGAGAGAACTTGACATTACATTAATTTCTCCAAAAAGAAATAAAAGTAGTAGCAGACTAAACTTGTCTAATGTCAGGGTCAAGAAAGTGAAAAGTAATGTTTTAATTACAAAAAAACTACTGTATAGAAATTTTAATAATGAACTTCATAAATATGCAAGATTTTAAAATAAAAGAAATACAATTAGCAAAATTGTAAATGCAAAAGAGTAGTAACATTATTAGTCAACAAGGTTTTTGCTACTTGAATAAAAATCATTGTTCTAATTATGATGTAACAAGGACATCTCAAGTCTGTAAAAATGTGCAATAAAGCTGAATCATCTAATAACTATTCTGCTGAGTTTAAAAACGGGAAAAAAGAATTTATAGAAGAATGTGCACGATTTAAATATATTTTGAAATGGCGATTTTCCTTACTGGTGGGTTTGTTTCCTAAGGGTTCCCTATACATCGACTTGACAATTCAGGTGGGATAATACTGTAATCAAGGATATAATTAATAAATTGTAGAATTTATTTATTTTACTCAAAACGAATGGAATATAATAGGTTTAAATCATTAGCTATTAAAGCGCTTATGTTGTCATAATTAACAACACTAGAACTAGAAATATTCTTTAATTATAATAAGTAGACATATTATCGGTAGCTGCTTGCCTAACGCCATATAGTAACTTAATATAATTTGAGTAATATTACAATTCATAACGACATCTATCTATAGATCTATACTTGTATAAATATATAACGTTTTTTTAAATAAAAGTATAGATGCTGTTTGAGCTGCTTAATAATAAAAGAAATATTAACAATAACTCAGGTTTAAACTTAAATAATTAAAAACACAAATTATGAACTATCAACGAACTTAAACTAATTTATTTAAAGGCTATTATTTATTTAATTAACTAGAATATTTATTTTGAATACAGGTATTTATTAACACTGAAGTATCTCTATTTACATTGCATACTTCCAATTAACTGCTCCCTTCTTACGCGGCCGGCGTTAAAATATATCTCCTGTGATACGTTCTCGAATCTTCGCCGCGACTCTCAAAGTTTCCGGTGTTTTCCCGTTCATTACATTTATATCTCGCCGCTAAGTCCTAGTATTCTCCCGTATTCTCGAGAACGTTTGCTTTCTTGCTTGGGAGCAAGTACACTTCGACGCGGAGATATTTCGTCGCATGTATATTTTTGCGCGGCAAATTAGGGTAAAATTTTCGGAGATATTAAAAAAAAAATTTTTTTTGAACCATTAGTCTAAATTCTTTGGAATAAGCTACACCCTATTATCAGTGTAACCTTTTTTATTTTTATGTACACGCATGCACCTTGCTTGTATTAACAGTAATAACTACTAATAACGACTATAAGCACTAAACAGTATCCATTTATAAGTGTTACTGTAATATTTCAAAATACATTCATTTGTTTTAAACAGTATGATCAAAAAGTAGTTTCTAAAAGGTTGCTATGACATTTTTTTAAGTTATGTGTATTATAGAAATACCAAAAAATGTATAGTGACAACTATCATTTTTGTAACAGCATTTGTAATTAACGTTGATTTAATTACACTAGCTATATTTTGCGGGTTATCCATTACGTTGAATATGATTAGGTCTGACCCTTCAGGAGACGCTGTCCTTTGGTGATATTCATTTTCAGATGCCAAAGAATTTCTACTAGATAATTAAACAGCACTAAGTACACTAATAATAGAAAATACTCAACGCAATAATTGATAACCCCTCTGGCAGTACATACAGCAAAATCTGTAAGTACCTACAGATTTTGTTTATGTAATTATACCAATAATACTAGGCGTAATACTTCGCATGGATACGCCCTTCCACCGAACTGAAATGTCTCTGTGCCGAACTGTCTCCGTGCCGAAGTGTCCCTACGTCGACACAGCCGCCGCGACACGGCTGCGCCGAAACGCCCGGCTCCGTTCCACAGGTACTTTTCAGTTAGTTATAATACTAATAAGAGATTTTAATGCCCAAATAATATTGTAGAGCATTTGGAAGTTAGACTATCATGGTCAGATTGTCTAGAAGAGTTAGACTTTATACTAATAAATACAAGCGAGAATATCTAGTACTTAAATGTTATTTCAAACAATTTTTCTGTAATTTTGTTGTTTTGTTTCTCGCCATATTGTTGTTCTGTAATGGACTTTTCTGAATGAAGTGTACTAATCACTCTCCTATTGTATTGCTAGAATATACAAATTGTTAATATTCATATAATAATATCAATCAGTGGCGTGCGGTCCATGGAAGCAAGGGAAGCGATGCTTCCCTTGAGAATTTATTAAAAATAAAAACCAATGCTAACAAAAATATTTTTATAAAATTATGGTAATCGTTTATTTAAATTTGTAATATTTAATCAACTTAAAGCTCAACATCAATTACGTACAGCAAAAAGTATAAATTATTAAGAGTACTATTTTAAATTAGGCTCATTAAATTTGCACGGAAAGGTGATACCGATTCAAATGTGTTACATACACTGCATATAAGCACTGCTTATAAATGCTCTTCTCTTAGCCTTGGCGTGAGTCAGCGAGCGTGGGGTGATATAGTAGACGACGCTGTTTGACTGGTGAGCATTGTTTAGCCATGACTTTTAGTGTGCTTCATGCCCAAATGTTTATTTATTATAATTTGGTTATTTGTTCGATTTAGTGTTTGTTAAATTTAATGTTACTTAAGTAATGTAAATCTGCGAATGAGACTGTATTTTGTCGCATTTTATTATTTTAATTTATAAGTTGGATTTTTTTAAAGACAAATAATTCTATTTAGTTTGCCTGTATGCAAATTTAAAATTGCATTATCGTCAAGACTGCAAATTCAGCTGCTTCGGTGAAAGGTTCGAGTACCTTAGATATAGCCGAATCGGGACGATTTTTTGTTCAGTTTGTAAATTATTGATAAGAATTTTTCGCATACAGTTTTGGAGAGAAATTACAAATTATTAAGAAAGGCAGATCAAAACCAGAACTTTCAAATTTAACAACAAAGATTAAAACCTGTACAGGTGTTTTGCTAAGAAAGACCGGAAAATTGATACATAGTAGTAGTTTTTGTTAAATAAAGAATGATAGTCAACAACTTCCATAAGGATAAAGTGTAAAAGTGCTTCTTTGAAAAACTTTTAAGCTTAATAATTATAACACTGTTTTTTATTGCACCTAGCAGGGGCGGATCCGGAGAAGTATCTTGAGGGGGAAATCTTTGGAAAAATAATTGTTTTAATAAATAATAATTAAACAAACATTATTTTTTCTATTCTATGTAAACTTATTTCTAAATTGGAGGGGAGGATTATTCCCTCCCCGTTAATCCGCGCCTGTATCTAGGTGTATTATAATTAAAATCGTGGTTTCTTCCCTAGCCTAAATTCTCATCGCACGCCACTGATATCAATTAATGTTGTGCGTTATAATGAAAAGAATGGGAAGTCAAATAAAGGATGTTTTGGTGATTAGCTGGGGAGTAATGGACGCATTGAGAGGCGCATGATTTAATATATAGTGTATAATTTCGTGGCTATTGTGCGTGAACTCGGCATTTACAGCGTTATAAGTCTTAAAGTATCAATTTTATAGAAAAAAAACTTCAAATAAATTTTATCGGAAATTTTGTGTTCTACAAATTTATCATCAACCGTTAACTATATATTTAGCAATAACCATATTGAAAAAAGTTTGGCGCGCTATAAATATAAACTTATGCACTATACAGAAAAAAGTTTCAAATAAAAGTTGTAGAAAATGTTATTATCTACGAAAACGATTTTTTTACTATTTTTGTGGCACGATGCACAGTCACGAGATATTTGATAAAACGTGTTTTCCAAGATGGCTGCTAACGTTCATCTCTCCCGTTCCGCCAACTAGACGTTGCATTCAGGGGACACATACGAACATTTTCCAACAAGAAAATCAATTCTGTAGAAGATTGCAGAAATAAATTACCCTGTTACTGGTCGATATTATTTATTTTCCAACTTGTTTACATGCAGGTTACTAACATTATTCCATTGTTATTTCTAAACTACTACTATTTGGTAAGCATTAATCCTACAGTTCGGACAGCTTTTTTAAGGAATTCTCTCGTGTAAAACAGCCAGCCTTCGCATTCAAATGAGACAGTGTTAAGATCTGCAGATGAGAACAACTTTGTTCTATTTCTTTCACCTAATGTAACTGCTATCACTCAACCAACGGGCCAAGAATATATAAGAAACACCTAAGAGATTTTACAGACGTACCGTTTCGATTAATTTCTTGGAAACATTTGATATGATGCTATTTTGAGAGTTCTCTAATATCAAAGATGCAATTTTTGCTTTCGCTATTGCATGGATCAATGTTAAACAACTGACAATCGAGAAAACGTTTTTTACAATTATGAATAATAGAAAAGAAGTTAAAGGCGAAGATGTTACTGAAGACGTGATTTGTTCTAAAGGTATTGGTAGTTTGGCAAATCAGAGCGAGGATAAGAAAGAGATAGAAGAGTCCGACACCGAAGCTTAAATTCATTGTGATCGTAAAGAAGAAGGTTACCAAGTACTGACAGGAGATGCAATAATGGAGAAAGGGGAAATTCTACGCGACACCTCTCAAGTAGATCAAGAAATTCTAAGTGATGGTGATGATGATTTAAACATGAAGAAAGTACTTTATGGACAAACTGCTGAAGCCATAGGCGTGCCATTAATTTTTTTTGAACAACATAATGATCCTGATGTAATACATATTTTACACTGGCAAAATATAAAACAAATGATAAAAAATAACACGGTACGCACAGAAGACATTTTCAGATTTTCATTTTGAGATATATGACGGTCTTTACCCGCCAATCGAAAATCGAGATTGCGCATCTCCTGATGATGCTTAATCAAGAAAACACTATTATACACATAAAATTTACGAAGCCCAGAACCGGGCTGCGTAAGTTGGTGCCGGGCTTCGTATAGATAGGAGAACACTCTGTTTTAGGCTTGGTAATACCGCCGAATGTATATATATATATATATATATATATATATATATATATATATATATATATATACACACACACATGCTTTTAGTACTTATACACCTCCGAACGCTATATATAGCGTACGAGCCGGACTCCAAATCCGGAGGCAGCACGTCTGTATCGGAGTCGAACGCGCTAACCATGTTATTCGGTATCAGGACACCTCCAGGATCATTTTCCACCTATTTTTAGTCGGAGTTAAACTGGACCTATTTACGTATATTTATATACATTTTAGTTCCAGCGATTGCCGCAGAGTCGCTGCGAGATATACATGTATACGCCACGCGGTTGTGTTTACCTCCGCATGTATAAAAGCATCTAAAGGATGTCTTTGCCTCCGAATTCGCGGCAACACTGCCAAGAACATTTTTAGTTCATATTCGTGGTTTGTTTAGCTGAAGCCCGTTTAAAAACACGTCATTTCCTTATCTAAGGTATCACGTTTCTGTCTGTATTTCTTAGTAAATATAGTTACATCTTTTTAAATGGAAAGAATAATTATATTATATTAAAACTGGACTCTTATTTGAAATTGTTCCAAATTATTACGAAATTATGACTTATTACAGTAATAAAAAGTTATTTTTAATGCATAAACCTTAGATTTGGTACAAAATTCGCGAAATGGACCAAATTTTTACAACAGCTAATGTTAGTGAATTTCCTTGTCATTTAATGGTAGTTACCTGATTCCTAGTGATTTTTTTAAATTTTTGATTTATTGAAAGTTATGAACAGTGACGTTTTTACACAACGATTGAGGAAAACATTCGTTTTTAAGATACTCAAACATTAAAATCAATATTTTTCGGCAAATCTCTGCATACGGAAATAGACAATACCCAGCAAATGTTTTTATCAAATATGATATTTTTATAAACAATAAGAGAATAAACAAGTTTTTACAGCAAACAAAATTAACAAAATATCTTATTTTAAAGATTTCTCTTACAAATTAAGAAAATTAATAACTATGAAGAGAAACGGCAGATTTTGCAGGTGGTCAACTATACAGTGTGTGTCATAAAATTGGATCCATAAGGGAAAACCTTCTAATATTCTTTGTTGAAAGGAAAAAACTTTGTTGTTCAATCACTTCTGCTTCCAAAAATACTTGAAATACGCCATGTCAAAGTTTACAGGTGACAATAGGTGTTTAAATCGAGATGACCTTATTTGTTAAAATATAGAAAAATTTTATCAAGAAAAAATATTCCTAATGACATTTTACGTTCACAAACCGAGCTTAAAAAAATATCTCTTCTTCCTTAATTCCTCACAATAAAAATTCCTTTTTTAACATTTTTTATACACCCCGTAACTGATTATTTTGAATTCATTAAAAATGCTTTAAAGGAGTAGGAAGGCAACAACTACAGTGCATATTTTCTAATAATATTGAATGGTGTAGGTATTTTTGACGAATATTAAAATTATCAAAAAACCAAATAAAACTTTTTGGCGATTTTCCAATTTACAAGAAAACAACGTATAGTTTTATTAATTTTTGTAAATAATTGTTTGAGTAATACAAGAATTGTTGTAATCATAAGTCAAACAACTTTAATACGAAACTACTACTTAAAAACTTAAAATTAATTCGCAAAGAATAGTACAATTTGAGGTTTCGGAACCGATCATCAAGATTGAAGATGCTCTTGAAAATTTGTATCTAATAAAACATAATGACCAATTTGAACCCCAATACTAAGAAGATATTAGAATGACATAACAACAAGCTTGTTTCGGTTCCAATAGTAACTTGCTAAAAATAAATTCCAAAGACCTTAAAATTGTGTCAAAACTTTTGAGACATTCGTTAAGTACTTCTTTTTTGGTAGATCTATATCTTCCTATACCATCAATAGAATTTAAAATTTTTAAAAATATACCTGGTGGCCTAGATAAAACGCTTCACACTTTGGAGTCCAATGACAGTCCAATGACGAATGTTACCAACCTCAAAATAGCTGCGCGTTTGTTAAAGTATAATTTTAAAAGTCTACATAATTACAATACATATTTAATTAATAGCACTTCTAATACAATATATTGTATTAGAGTATACATATATACTAGTTTCACCAATAAAATTACACTATTTTCCTCATTTTAAATTATGATCATTCTCAATCGTGCTTTCCAATGCATAATTGCTCACGGAATAGTTTCTTGAAAATCTAAACTCTCCCTTTCAGTACTTCCCTATTTTTAAACGGTTTCAGGATACTGCTCACTTTTCTCTGTAAAGCGTCCCAACTTAGTAATCAAAAGAATTAAGGTCTGGCGAATTTGAAGACCAATGTTTGGCTGAAATAAAATTAGGACAAAGTTTTAGTAAATTAATTATGAGAACCTTTAAGCTTGTCGAGAACGATGCGATGGATTGCTATCCAAAAACTACAATAATATTTATCTAGATGCAGTCGTTCACATTCCGGAAAAAGTTGTAAATGTCTAATAAAGGTTTCATTGTTGAATTTTGTCTTGTAGATTTACAAGAAAACAGTTCATTTCATGAAACAAAGCATATACCACAATTTTTAAAGAAAACCTGGCTCGGTGTTTGTACAAGCGTGGTAGGGAGATGTTACTTTTTAAACCTCGACTGTATGTCCGATTATGCTATTTTGCCAATTTGAGGGAGCATGCAATGCAAAATCTTTTTCGTTTTGAAAACGCATTCGTTTAACATCCTGCAACATGTATAATCGCTACAGATATGACTATAAATATATTTCTACCGTCGTTGCATCTAGTAGGGTACAAGAATATTTTTTCTAAGTGTTTGGGGAGAAAGAAATCTGCACAAATTTGAAATATGAATAATTCTTTTACTGTTGAGTTTAGATAAGCTGCTATTTTTAAACAGATAACGAGATGTTCATACAACAGAATCAGCACCTTAGAAACTTTCGGTTATATTCTCTTTGACAACCTATAGAGACCATAATTTTATAGGTGTCGCATCGGTTAGCATTTGGTATTAATGTTAGTCATTAACTTGTATGTAAGCCAGGAATATGTGTGTGGGTTTCACAGGTGATTAGCTCCAGCTGATGAGGGTGCAACAAACTCAAAACAGTCTCAAGTATCACTTGTGAATTCCACGCGAATGCAGAGCTCGAAGGCAGTGGAAGAAGACAGCTCACCAACAGAATAAAAGATTTCAGAGAAAAGAAAGTAACGGAAATTATTCATCGTTCAACGTGGAAGATGACAGAAATGTGGCCAAGAGTGTAGTAGATACCGAAACATGGGTATTAGATAGTGATGCTTCGGCACATATAACTTGGAGAAGAGAACTACTTACAAATTTTGTGGGTGATTATTTTTCTGTAAAACTGGGAAATAATCCTGTAAAAGGAAGAGAGGTTCTGTCTCAATAGAATGTTGAATAAATGGTGTATGGAAGAAAAGTATTTTACAGGAAGTTTGGTATGTAACCGACTTAAGAAAGAATTTGTTTTCAGAAAGTACAATCACCAAAAAGGGCATGAAAGTCATCAAACAGGGTGATACAGCAAAGATATTTGAAAATGAACTGCTAAAAGCTGTAGGCATTCGAGAAAATAACAATATTTACAAATTATTATTTTGTTCTGTAACACTAGAAGTAAATGCAACTGAAAAGAATGATCTAAAAACATGGCATGAACGCTTGGAGCACATAAATATAAAAGCGATTGAACAAATGGTGAAAAATAATTCTGTTGATGGTGTAACTAATACAGGACAAACAAATTTTATATGTAAAGGCTGTCAATATGGAAAACAGCACAAAATGCCCTACAAATCAAGTTTTTTTTAATAAGCCTTTTATTTGCAATCTGTTATGATGATAACAATAAGCAAATCTGATTTAAGATAAATGAGAATTACAGTGATAATTTATTTGTAGAGTAAACGCCCATTGCCGTATCTCTATTATGGATTTTCTTACAATTACTTAATTGTATATATTATGCACTAGCGCGGTTTTAAAATCGGTGAGGAAGGTCCAAAGGTTTGAAGCGTTTCAGTCTAGGCACTTGGTCACTATTGTCAAGGAGAGGTAATGCAAGAGGATTGGGATGTATTTCCAATCGCTGAAGATATTTCTCACTGCACTTCACTATTTCTTCTTCAACTGTTGTCACATTCAAGTCTTCTCGTAGTTCTTTATTTGGGATATAATAGGGAGCGTTAGTGATTATACGAAGTATCTTCGATTGAAAGCATTTCAGTGTTGGAGTGCGACGCAGTGCCCCAAAGCTGGATTCCGTAGCTCCATATTGGTTTTATAACAGTTTTGTAAATTAGGAGTTTATTAGACAGCGATAATTTCGAGTGTCGACCTAGTAGCCAGTAATAACTTTTTAGTTTTAAGTTACAAATCAAGTGAAGTCAGAAGTTGTGAACCTGGAGAACTTGTGCACAGAGACCTGTGTGGACCGATGTCTGTAGATTCCGTAAGTGATTGTCGCTATTTTGTTCTCTTTACTGATTAGTGTACAAACTATAGAACTGTTTATTTCTTAAGACACAGTCAGACACCCTCGATTGTTTCAAGAAATACGTAAAAATTTGCCAAAATAAATTTGGTCGAAGAATAAAAATCCTTAGAACAGATAATGGCCTAGAATTCATAAATAAAGATTTCAATAGATATCTGAGTGAAAATAGAATAATTTTAGAACCTAGTGCGCCATACTGTCATGAACAGAATGGAAAAGCTGAACGGGAAAATCGAACAGTTGTTGAATCGGCAAGATCAATGTTATATACAAAAGATATGCCATTATATTTATGGGCGGAGGCAGTTAATACTATTATTTATATTTTGAATAGAGCCACAAACTCAAATAATCAAAATATAACACCTTATGAAGAATGGACGAAGAAGAAGGCTACATTAAATAATTTAAGAACATTTGGAAGTGAAGGTTTCATACATATTCCAAATGAAACCAAGAAGAAATTGGATCTCAAAAGTAAAAAGTTAATATTTGTTGGATACGAATCTGAATGTACAAATTACAGATTGTTTGATCCAATAACAAAGAAAATTACAATCGCACGTAATGTCACATTCAATGAAAATAATCAAGTAATGTTACCTAGAACGAATACAATCTTATTACCAATAAATGTAACAACGCCTGAAAGAAAAGAAGAAATTAATTATGCAGATGTTAGAAATGTAGAGACTCAAAATCACGCGGAACTAAAAAACGAAAGTAAGTACGAAGAACCGTCAAAAGAACAAGAATTAAATGCACGATATGAGTTAAGAAGAAGAATAAACTTAAAACCACTAATTCACTTAAATGATTTTGAAGTAAATATGGTTGAAGTTGATATACCGACCACATACGAAGATGCTACAAATTGTCAAGATTCAGTTAATTGGAAGAAGGCCATTGAAGAAGAATTAAGTGCCTTAAATAAAAACAACACTTGGGAAATAGTACCTACACCTGAAGAAAACAATGTCATAGGTTGCAGATGGGTTTTCAGAGTAAAAAGAAAACCAAATGGTGAAGTTGATCGATACAAAGCAGGATTGTGTGCCAAAGGTTACTCTCAAATTGCAGTACAAGATTATCAAGAAACGTTTGCACCTACTACTAGGTTTGATACTGTAACAAGAGAGAAAAAGAAAGAACCTCTTCTTCACACAACAAATGGAATATTCTACAGCATTCGAGAGAATGACGCATCGCACCAAGAATGTAAACCAGACGCGGTTTATCTAGCACCTTCCAGAAATACATAGTAGGTTCTAGCGGCTTCTGGTACGATTATATGAGGGTATAAAATCGACTTCGCGGATGAAAGAGCGGTCAGTCAACAGCGAGTAATTAAACGTGCATCACGAAATAAATAGTAAATGTATAGATAAATGTTATATGGGAAAATTCATAGTCTGTAAATAGTAGTTTTAGTTTGTTAAACAGTTTGTAATCATAGTGTTAATTTATAGTGTTTGCATTAGTGCATGTAAATAAATATTTCTTTGGGAATAGACGATTTAAACAGCACTTGTCTTATTATTTTAAAAAGAACGTAACAATACAATTAGAATCACCCTGGCAAATGCTGCAAAAGAAAAACACTTCATCATACAGTTTGATGTCAAATTTTACTGCATGGAACTGTTGGCTTTTTATTTATAGGTGTCGCATCGGGTACCATGTGGTACTAATGTTAGTCATTGGTTTGTAAATAAACCGGGATGATGTGCGTGGATTTCACAGGTGATTATCTCCAGCTGATAAGAGTACAACAAACTTGGAACAGTGTGCCCTGAAGTATCACTTGCGAATTATACTAGATATTTCATTATTACTGTGGATTAATCGTGTTATAAATGTTTTACAGTTTAAATTTTCAATTTCTTTACAAGGTTTTGTCTTTGCTGGCTCCTGAGGTCTTCTAATCTTTACAGATATTTATAATATTCACGCTATTGGGTGATTTATGGAATTGCCAAAAAGTTGTATCAGTTTAATAGAGTATTTTTACAAACCTTTTAGTAGGTATTTGATTGTAATTTAATATACATTTTTGAGTTGCTAGTAACAAACCTTTTTTGTTGTAAATGCTACCATGCTTTATCGCAATATTGAATCTTTGACCTAGGATTTGTATTGTTTGATCAAGCTTCCCAGAAGCTACATTAGCCAATACTTTATCTTTTTTGGAAGGATATTATATGTCTTTCAAAATCTCATCTTTTCTAGTAAGCATTTTTTTCTAATACAATACAAATATAACATAATAAATGTTGAAAAGTTTATAGCAGAAGAGTTTTTCAAAATTCCATGCCAAGTATAAAATTTAACAATTATCTTCTGGAGTTAATTCTTGAAAAACCGTTGTGTCGTAGGTTTGTCACTGGAGTTAAAATGGTTCGGTGCTTAATTTGAAAAACTTGGGCGTCACAGAATTTATGCAGAATGGTGTAATTAACAAACAAAATTTTAGACATTGGTCATAGATCCAAGATTGTTTTACGTGGGGTACCCGTGTTAACATACCCCCACGTTCCTTCCAAGAGGAAGTGATTGGGATACGCCCAATCAGCGCGCAAGTTGCACAATCGGCAATCGTGCAATTGCTCCCAAATTAACTCACTGGTAGGAGCGAGGTTGCCTATCCACCCTCTACTAGCTAAGCGTTCACTAGTGACCGAGCAGTTGACTTAACACGCTGATCACCCGCCGGCACCCTCCCGTCCTCTTTCATACGGGGTCAAGTACCTCGTCCAGCATAGGACTATTCCCCAGCTATGCGCTCTTGCAAAGTGGGACCACTGCCCGATCGAATCCAACCTCAATTGTGGCAGGACTTGGTTTTTAAGCGGTTTTGCCACCCCGATCTACCAATTTTAGGCTTGGTGGGCCCTCGACAGAGCTTCTTTAAAGTCTACACGTTATAGACTCCCGGTGCGTACCCGATATTGGTGAAGTTTAGACATTGGTCAGGCAAAAATCGTTGCCAAGCGTTAAAAGCCTACATATCCCGAAAGTCATTGTTTGGTGTAATGTAGGATCATTTGGAATTATAGGTCCATAATTTTAATTAATAATATTTAATACTTTTAATTAATACTTTTAAATAATGGCCTATTGTTCCAGCAGAATACAACTGAAAATTCAATGAAGATCCTCAGGCAATATTTTATTGATCTATACCTAAACAGTAAATACAAGAAATGGGCCATCAGAAATAACCTGAGAGATAGCGGGTTGCTTTCAAGGCATTATTGTATTCCATCTCTCTATTGTGTAACGAATACACGAAAAGAAAAAGTAAACAATAGAGAGGAGATGGAATATACTAAAGTTTTGGGAGTCTCCCATGGTTGCCCAGGTGATTTCTGATGACTCATTTTTGTATTTATGGTTTAGGTATAATCAATTCACGTTTTGAATATTTACCTTGGCCCGTGTGGTCGACCGATCTAACGGGAATCTATTTGAAAGTGAAAGTAAGTAGTCTTAGAATCATTGAGGAACTAACAGCATGCATTTGTAGAGAAGTCGCTGTAATAAATGAAGGTTCACTCCACTGGTTAATGAATAATTCTATATCCAGACTTGAAAAGTGGATTGAAGTTGGAGAGGGCCACTTAGATGGTCTAATCTTTAGAGATTAAGCAAATATCCACCCTGTATGGTAAGTTTCAAAGATTAGGCTTAATTTCATCCATTAAATTTTAATAGTACTTATGGGTATAGAGAGCCATGGTAGCTCAGTGGGTATGGCACTTGACTACCAATCTTAAGGTCCTGGGTTCGAATCCCAGGAATAATACATTGGAATTTTAAAAATATCTAAGGCTTCCAGGTCGACTCAGCCTGTGAAAATGAGTACCTGGGAAATCATTTCCTGGGGTAATAATAGGCGGTCGGTGCTTAAAGCTAGCCACTTTACCACCCTTGAGTACCGAACGGCTCAAGAATAGTAGCCTAGCCTGCTATACCCCGATGAGCCTTCAAGGTCTGTGAAAGGGGACTATTATTATGGGTATAAACTAATGCTCATGTATGTGGTATAATGTACTTGGTACATTCGGAATAAATATACGATAATGCTTTATTATATCGGAAGCCGACTTGAGTTAGTAACATTTGCTTGGTAGTGGCACTTCCAGAATCGCCTTCACTTTTTCTCTATTCCCCGCGGATTATGCTTTTATCGATGCCTATTTTTTCCTATGTTTTCTACACTATCTTGAAAACTCTACACTCTTTTTACAGTTAAGCCATAGTCTCAAAATTTCAAAAATTTTACACAATCTTTCAATATGTAACTTTTTTGTTTGGCGTAGATTTCAAAATATCATCCCAAAACAGACTCAGGGAATATTAACAAATAAATGATCAATATTTCTTTGAAAGATTGAACCCTGGTATACTTTATCCTTTCGATAATGTGTTTATCTATCTGGATTTAAAATCTTTTGGAACTTCGTCTATGTTTAAGTTTCTTTTTATTTTGAATATCTGTGTTTCAACGATAATGATTGATGTAATGGTAATGGTTGATGTAATTCTTCAGTTAAATTTTATTGTCATTTTTAAAATTAAATTGCAACAGATTTTTTTAATGCTATAAACGCCTTAAAAATTCTCGCTACACTGGTTAGATTTTGGTTATTTACAAGCTGAATATGTATTTTCAGACCAAATAGTTTTGGTTCAAATTTGAAATTGATATTTGCAATAATTTCAAAACTTAACAGGTGTACAGACAAAGATTTTTCGATTTTTTTTCTTAAAGGATGTTTGTCGTGTTATTTATATGTAACATCCAGTTGTGCAATTTATTGTTATTATCTAATTCATTTATGACTAATTTTCAAATGAGTATATCGATGGGTTATGTGATTCTCATAAGATTTTGTTCATGTAAATAGTTCGTTATTATTGCAAATCTTATGTAATAATCTGTAATAGATTTGTCACTTTTATTATGATTATGTTTTAATCTGCTATTATGTTTGTAAATAGTGTAGTCATTTGTATTAGATGGTAAGGTGACGTCAAATTGTGTAATATAATTATGTAAATAGTAAATAGTATATAAGCTTAGAAAATCATAATTTTAGGGGACTTCACTAAATAAAGCGACGCAGTAAAGTCGTGTTAAAGACAATATTAAAATGTAAATAGACACTTACTGATAGAAAGCGACGGAGTAAAGTCGTGTAAGATAAAATAGTACAAATGTAAATAGACAAGTTAAGTTGGTTGGTGATTTGAATACGGCGAAAGTGTAAAAAGTATAAATTGTAAAAGTGTATAAGATTATAAAGAACCACCTTAAAGTTAAATTATTTGCTAAAGTTAAGCAAGATAATAAATCTACGTTAAAACCATAAACTAGTGTTTTATTTAATATTAAACACATAAAAATACCACAAAATATTCTTCGATAAAGGGAAAAAGTACCCGCTATTAATAAAACAAAAGTGAGTTACCAAAACCAAGAGTGTGCATGGTGTTATTTGGGAAATCCATGCGAAGGGAAGCCAACCGGAATTGTCAACCAGCACTGTGACAACATAAGGTGACTCTGCAAATGGTTTGGAACGAGGACTAGTAAAAAGGAAAGAAGCAATATTATAAAAAGGTAGGAAGTTATTTCCTTTTGTATTGGCATTTGCTGAAGAAAAGACTATCGTTTGTGAAGTGTAGTAAAGTGATTTGAACAATTTAGTAATAGTTAAAAATTAATTAAGATTTCAATTTTAAAAGTGATTTCAAATTTCAATTTGTATATTTAATACCACAAGAATCCACATTCACCCTGAGATGAGTCTCTGTTAAATTTAATTCTGTTATTTTAAGTTATTTAACTGGCGCCCAACTCTCTTACGTAAACTTGAATTAGTCAAGAACTAACGTAACATTAATTTTATATAACTATTGTATTATTTAAAACTATTAAAAGGTAAGTAGTATAGCTAGGAGAGTTCGAGCGCAAAATCCCATGTTATTTCTTATGGAGGTCCGTTTTGCATTTCAAGGTCATCCGCGGTCTAGCGAGACTCGCGATCGCGTCCGCGCTCGCGATCCAACCAAGCGCGCGGCAACGTTGCTAACTTCACGCTGTTACATGAAATGAGTCGACTTAGTAACTATGGAATTTTATTGATAAAAGTAATTACCTAATGTTCAACCAATAATAATAATTTGAGATCATTGATATAATTTTTATTAATAACGAATTAAAAAAATCCTGAGAACATTAAAACATAATTCAACATTAACATTCAACGGTCGACAGTTAGAAGAGCCCGCATTTTACCCATATATTACCATTAAAACGTAACATTTTATTTTAATTACATAAATCTAATTAATTATATAATAGCCATAAATAACATTCTATTAATAATGAATTGAAAATATACGCAATTCAAATTTAAAATACCTTTCACGACTAACCGATACGAACGATAAATGAATACTACGCTTGGTCATCTGGCATCGACACGATTCGGAGGGTGACCTTCAAGCCTTTTACCTACACAATAATTTAAACGTTATTTAATTAAAGTACTTCAGAATAGTTAGTTAGCTACACTCATCTACCCCCCAGGAGTTTAATATAGATATCTCTCATCATAACATCCCCTCGGTATATACTTTCATACATAAAAACATAAAAATCTCAATCTTGCATCTTATCAAAACTAACAAGATATACTAAAGTTTCATAGTCGAAATGCAGCAGGTAGAGAAAAAAGGGTCAATAACCTGTTGGCAGGTAATAATAGCTACGGTGATCTTAAAACGCATTAGTCTATCAAATACTATTAAATAATGGTAATATTACATATATCATTCCAATATATCTTTCGTAAAATTCAGTTTATCTACAATGAAAATTAATTAGTTTAACAACTATTATCAAGGTATAATTTGTGAATTAACTACCAGCTCGTTTATTCAGATTACTCATTAAAGAAAACAGTAGGACTCGTCCTAGAATCGATATCTTTTGTGTTAACCAACAGGAAAAAAAAAGAATCAAGATAAGCCGTTCACTAATTTATTCAAAAATACTAAATCACAATCAATTCTTATATCTTTTAAACTATGTAATTATAGTAAATTTCGTAGTAAATCATAATTTAGTGGATGTCCGATTTTTAAATAGCGATAGTTACAAATTCTTAAAAAAAATTATCTAGCAGCTTATTATAAATTGTATACCTCCTGTTCCGACACAGCGGACGAAAAAAAATAATCAAGATTGAACTTGTATGTATTACGTCATTAACGTCTAGAACCAGTAACATCTATCCTGTTTATCGCGGTTTTGACTAAAAAGACATTAATCTCATATCATATAATTCAACGAAATCATCAAACATGAAAAATCATAATGTAACAATTCATACTATACATATTTTATAGTTTTAAAACGAAACGCATTTTTTCATATTTCTATGAAATATTAACCCGTATATCATAATCTGTTTATCTCAACAGTTAAAAACAACTAAATACCATCCCTTAAGTTGACTTTTTTAGTTTTACCATGACCCTACCTACTAATTATCCCTCGACGAATATACCTGTATGTTTTTGAAAGAGCTAGGGATAAATTGAAATTCCACCACAGTTAAATTATAATCATGTTAGTACTAAAAATAACTTAATGTGAATTCCAGGCCTTTATTCATATTTACAACACATGAAAGATATCTCATATGCAAGAATTATGGAATATTAATGTTTATACCTTTTGTTCTAACGTTGAACATTTACTACTATGAACATTTCCAAATTACTCTCCTATAAAATTAAAATTGTTGTTACCGGTGTTTTATATTTGTATCAATCTACTAGTTAATAAATGAACATTCTTTATAATTTAAGGCATTTTTTTATTTAAAAACTCATTTTAACCGTTGAGTTCTAACAAGATTTGATACACTCGGCAAACGGATTGACCGTCTTAAAAATGGCAACTTTACAGGAATAATAAATATTTACGTCAACACAGTAATATGAGATTGATTGATCATATAGTTGATATATTAATTAGCTACATTTTTCTTTTCACAGCCGATCGATGAAATGAAATAGGTCTAATAGATGAAGCCATGAAGGAATCTATATTGCGGAAATAATTTCTCTTTCTATCAAAACAATCTGATTAATTTATATATTTAACAGGTGTAAAAGCCTCTTGCATTCAGGTAGCGCTAGACTATAGCCCCTTACGAACCTTTATCTTTTCCCCATCTTTTAAATTAATAAAAAGGTGTTAAAATAGGGTTTCCGCATAGCATTTTAATATATGAACTGAACTGATTTATGTATCGTATTATTTAAATTCCACCTTATTACATCCAGTAACTCGGTAATTTTTCTCAGCTTCCAGCTGTTTTCTCGGCGGTACGTGTAAACGGGATATAGAACGAAGTTCTAACTCTAGATTTCAGTCTCAGTGCAGCAACTGAACAAGTAACACTTATCTCTCTTCACATCCATATTTAACCTTTATAATAAAAACATGTCTTTCGCCAGCGAACTTGTTGAAGAGTTAAGGAGACTGGTCTACGACCCACAGATAGATGATGATAGTAATGCTATCCTCAGAGTCTTAAAACAATGTACCATAACGATAAGAAAACTTAATAAGGCACTAGATTCAGCGTCATCATTGGGAGCGAAGAACCATCTATTAGCCTGCTTGGCTCAAGTGAGATCTTATCGAGAGACAGTCAAACCCTTAAAAACTGTAGGCGAGGGATATAACCAGCGAAAAGAGACAGCCTGTAGCCGAGTCAAATGGTCAGACATGAAATCAGCATTTAAGGGACGTATGCGAACTGCTGCAATAACTAACATCAAGCATATCGAGCCGAAGGCTTTCATGCAGGACTGCTCGACCATTTTTCAGAGACGTATTCTGAATACGTCTCTGAATCTTTCCGATGCCGAACATCCTTGGTTACAAAGCATACGGTAAGTAGTCATGATTCGATTTATTCGTGTACTCTCTCGCTGATAACGATCTACCTTTTATATATAGTCGCCCTTCACCCTTCTCCCTTCACCCTTAGCCATGCTAGTCTCGTCACCCTTCACCCTTAGTCATGCTCGCCTCTTCACCCTTCACCCTTAGTCATGCTAGTCTCTTCACCCTTCACCCTTAGTCATGCTAGTCTCTTCACCCTTAGTCGTGCTAGTAAATGAAGCATCATGTGTTCTAACCTAACCTATCTTGGATCACGACTACTCATCCTTCTCCCCTCACCCTTCATCCTTAATAATGCTAGTAAATGAAACATCACGTGTTCTAACCTAACCTATCTTGGATCACGACTACTACGCTGTGATTTGTAGGCAGCCATCTTGGATTACAGGAATCTCGTACTAATGGTATTCCATCATTCTCTAGGCGTGCCATGATGAATTCATGCTAAAGCGTCCTTTAGCCGGGGTTAATTAATGATGAAGCAGGATCGACAGGGTGATGATAGACGCAGCGCCAGGGTTAATTAAGAGTGACCTGAAGAACATCTATATATATAAAAGGGAAAGATTGTATATATGTATGCGATTTTCTCCGCAACCACTGGACCGATTTGGATGAAATTGGTATCATTGGAAAGGTCTTGGCCCAGAATAGAAAATAAGACCAAATTGGACTCTGTTATTTTGATGTAAAACTTGCTGATAAAGACAAGTCATGGGCTCCACATAAAGTGTGTAATTCATGTATGGAGAATTTGCGGCAGTGGGGCAAAGGAAAACGTCAGAAATTAGCTTTTGGCGTTCCAATGATATGGCGTGAACCGAAAAACGAAGTAGATGATTGTTACTTTTGTTTAACTCAGACCTCCGGTTATAATACCAAGAATAAGAATAAAATTGTATATCCGAATATTGACTCCGCGATTCGACCAGTACCTCATTCCGATGAAATACCTGTGCCAGTTTATAAAGAGCTTCCTTCACTTGAGCACTAGGATGCTGAATACATGTCAGATGTTATTGAAGAGCAAGATGATTCAGATGTAGATTCTGCCAATGAAGATATAGTTTCTAATTATGGACCACAACGCTTTACTCAAGCAGAATTAAATGATTTAGTAAGGGATTTGGGCCTACCAAAGGAATCATCGGAACTGCTAGCTTCAAGACTAAATGAAAAGAACTTACTCAAGCAAGGTACGAAGATAACTTTTTATCGTAAAAGGGAAAGTGATCTTGTGCAATATTTTAAACAAGAGTGTGAATTAATTTGTTTATTGTAACAATGTGCCAGATTTGCTAACTCAAATGGGCGTTGTACAATATGACCCAAGTAAGTGGCGTTTGTTTATCGACAGTTCCAGCAGAAGCCTCAAGTGTGTCCTACTACACAACGGGAATGTTTTCGGTTCAATTCCTTTTGGATATTCCGTTCAATTAAAGGAAACATATAACGACATTGATAAGGTGATAGATTTACTAAAATATACAGACCATAACTGGGTCATCTGTGTGGATCTCAAAATGGTAAACTTTTTACTTGGCTTTCAAAGAGGATATACAAAATATCCTTGCTTTTTGTGCCTCTGGGATAGTCGAGATAGAAACCAACACTGGATTCAGAAACATTGGCCTCCTAGAACATCCTTACTTGTTGGAGAGAAGAATATTATAAGTCAACCTTTAGTCGACAGAGAAAAAGTAATTTTTCCACCTCTTCACATCAAACTGGGTCTTATGAAGCAATATGTTAAAGCACTAGATTTGCGAAGTGACTGTTTCCAGTACATATGTGAAAAGTTTCCACGTCTAATTTACGAAAAAATCAAAGCTGGGGTATTTGATAGACCTCAAATTAGAACTTTAACTAGAGATCCAAATTTCATCAACTCTATCAACGAAGCAGAAAAAAAAACCTGGACTTCATTCACGATGGTCGCGAACAATTTTCCTGGAAACAAAAAAGCATCCAATTATAAAGAGCTAGTGCAGTCAATGCTTGAAAAATTTCACCGCTTAGGTTGTAACATGAGCATAAAGCTTCATTTCCTTCATAGCCATCTTGATAGGTTTCCCGAAAATTTAGGTGCTGTAAGCGATGAGCAAGGCGAGAGATTTCATCAACATTTAAAAACCATGGAAACTCGGTACCACGGAAGATGGGATTCTCATATGATGGCCGATTACTGTTGGAGTGTTCAAAGGGACTCAAACCAAAATGCACAGCAGAGAGTGCTACAAACGAAAATTTATTCCCTGACTGTTATTTCCTTATTACTAACACTTTTGTAGTTTTTTGAATGATCATTGTATAAATATTGTACCTAAATAAATAAATGAATTATTATAATTTTATACTTTGTTAATATCGTATAAGTTCTTAAGTTACAACTTGGCCGCATTTGCAATTCTTCAAAGAGCATAAAATGATATAGAATTAAATTTTGACGTGATACGCAAAAACCAATATGATTTTCGGATTCAGCACACCCAAATTAGTAAAGAACAAGTCTCATATACAAGTCAGCAAAAAATGTGTTGGCCAGTGTTATTTATACGAATTAGAAGTATTCGATTCCTTTATATTTCGTGTATGACAATTTAATACCCACATAAAGACAAATCTTAACTAAACGAACTGCAAACAGTTCGTTTAGTTAAGGTAAAATAATAATGGTTGACTTCTTTGCTTGTTAGCACTAGCATTCATTAGAGGGAGACATTTGGGCATCAGTTATTTTATTTCTCAATTTCCAGCCTTGATACTATATTAACATTCAAGATTGGTTCAAGACTCAACCTACAGTTTTATTGTGATATTGGTGCAATTTATTGGGCCAAAACATTGATTAACAACAATCAATATTGGTCAACACCGATCCATCCATGACTAGGTACCACGTTTGGTACCAAATTATCATTCCGATTTTAGCGTAGAAGTGGGCCATTTCGGATTTTAGTGTTGTATCAGGGTTAATAAACATTGTCTCAAGCAGGAGTTAACCCAACTGCTCGTCAAATAAACTGTTACTTCTAATTCTGATAACACAATATACTAAATAATATTTTTGCTTTACACAATGTTATCAAATAAAGACTACTTTACGCTAAACCTGATTTTAATGCGGATATTCAATAATAAAAAGTATATGTTTTGTCTTTAGAGTTCACTTGCATATTATATGGTATTTTATATCACTATTTCTTAGTTTTAACTGAGTTTAGTGAATTTTATTATTTATTATACTGGCTGTTTTTGTACAGGAAAATTAGCAAATAATTAACAGATATATTATAATAAATATGAAGTGAAGTGCTTAATTTAAAACATAAGTTAATAACATAAATTTATAGCCAATGGAAGATTGCTAGTTTCGGAAAAAATAAGAGCAAGTACAAGAACAAGATAAAAAAAGTTTTAGCCGTAGCGATCGAGTTGGTGGTGGCGATCAGTGGCACACCTATGGGGGGTTTTGAAGGTTAAAATCCCCCCGAAATTTTTGTATTTATCATAAAGATTTTCCTTATTCTCTTAATAATATACATAAATAAATAAGACAGTATATGTTACGCAAATTTAATCAAATAATTCCCTCCCACCCAGACAAAATCTTCTGGGTGCGCCACTGGTGGCGATCACGGTAGCGATCAAACGCAACCAGTACGAACGTTTCATCACTACCTTTACACACTGACTGCGATCAGCTGAAATCTTGCTTGAGTTCGTTGTGCGGTTAATGTTTGCGTGTGATAACCGAAGGAAGACAAAATGGAAAACATAAATTTAAACCCAACAGTGTGTAATGGTAGCTTTTGCAATAGCGTTAGTGAGCAAATTGAGCGTATCTCAATTCGTATCCCCGAACAGAGGACCGAATGTCATGATTGTTTTACGTGGGGTATCTGTGTGATTGTGAACTTACCCCCACGTTCCCTTCCAGAAGGAAGTGATTGGGATACGCCCAATCAGCGCGCAAGTTGCATAACAGGCAGTACAACAATTGCTACCAGATCAGCTCACTGGTCGGAGCGAGGTTGCCTATCCACCCTCTACTAGCTAACTCAGGATTAGTGCCGGAGCAATTGACTTAACACGTTGCTCACCCGCCGGCACCCTCCCATCCTCTTTCATACGGGGTGAAGTACCTCGTCCAGAAATAGGACTATTCCCCAGCTATGCGCTGTTGCAAAGTGGGACCGCTGCCCGATCGAATCCAACCTCAATTGTGGCGGGACTTGGTTTTTTAATGGTTTTGCCACCCCGATCTACCAATTTTAGGCTTGGTGGGCCCTCCACAGATCTTCGTTTAAGTCTACACGTTATAGACTCCCGGTGTGTACCCGTTTTTGGTGAAGTTGTCTTGATTGTGAGAGGCTATGTTTTCGCTTCAACTCTCCTTAAGTGTAATGGCTTTCAGAGCTTCTCCCAATCACTGTACCCGGCTGCAGTCCAGATCACAGTATGGTCGAGATAGCTCCTAAGCACATTTACCTGGCGGTCTGCAGTTTCCCATTAGCCCAAAAGCAGGGTAAACCTCACTTCGATTCTCCGCACTTGAGATTCAGTCAAACAGCGGGTTCCTTTGGTGACCATAAATGACCTCGGTTAAGCAGCGGGTTCCACTGGTCACCATAAATGACCTCGGTCATTTATGGTCCCCCCCGAACGGAGGACCGTGGTGATTATTTTATAAGTAGCTCCATGTTAAAATAACGCTATGCTAGTAGTTAGATGAGAATGAAGAGCAGTTTGAGTGTTTACGTTGACTTGCTGTTTCTATTTATATTTATTGTAATGGCCTTATACTCACCCTAACTAACTTAGATTTAACTTTAAAGACTTTGTTTTAATAGACGTGTTTTTTGTTGCCTATCTGTGCAATATGAGATTTTACACTTGCTTAGTTACAAATACGTTCTGTTGTATGATTTGACGTTAGCCATAATTTTTTAAACATACATTTCAGCCTACTATAACATAAGATACATATATGTCTCTCTTTCTTTCATACTAAGTATGCACTTTATTCACTTACGTTCACGTATGTTACATATAATTAAGGCCCACTCGGTATTTATAATAATAACAACCTGTAAACCAGGTCCCCGAAGCTACGAAGTTTGTGTAGGAGGGAGGGGCGATTATTATTATTACGCAGGCTCGGCGTGCGGCTGTAGCTGACTTATAGATGTTATAGCACAAATCTTACATTTGTGTTGCAGCTAAGGAAAACAGCAGAAAACTTTAAACAGATTCGCCGATACTGGAAGTCGATTCTGGGCCGCTTGGGTGAGACCCAAGGCCACTTCCAGTTTTTCCACTTCGGTCATGAGTTCTATAAGACCGATCTGCACGATTCTCTTTTTATACTGAAGCTTTGACCTGTAGATTATTCAACTCTACTCATATAATATAATAAATAATATAATATAATATAATATAATTAAGGCCCACTCGGTATTTATAATAATAACAACCTGTAAACCAGGTCCCCGAAGCTACGAAGTTTGTGTAGGAGGGAGGGGCGATTATTATTATTACGCAGGCTCGGCGTGCGGCTGTAGCTGACTTATAGATGTTATAACACAAATCTTACATTTGTGTTGCAGCTAAGGAAAACAGCAGAGAACTTTAAACAGATTCGCCGATACTGGAAGTCGATTCTGGGCCGCTTGGGTGAGACCCAAGGCCACTTCCAGTTTTTCCACTTCGGTCATGAGTTCTATAAGACCGATCTGCACGATTCTCTTTTTATACTGAAGCTTTGACCTGTAGATTATTCAACTCTACTCACTTTTTATTTTTTTGAGTTTTTCGATTTTTTAGAAAATAGATTTAAATTATTTATTTACATACGCTTTAAGAAGCCTATCCGCATGGAGAGTCCCGTTAGTTCACAACTTGTTAACTTTTGGAACTTACTTACTCACTACAAAGTCAGGGTGGTTGGGTAAGTCGAGGTTGGGAAGGTAAGTTGGAGGGTGGGTGAGTAAGTCGGAGATGTTTGTTAAATAACGCGTCCAGGAGTTTGTCTGGCAATGGTTTTGTTTGGTTGCGTTTATAATAAATAATCACCCGGAAATCTGAAGGATTGTAATTACACAACAAACGTTGTCTAAGTTAGTAAGATCTTGAATAAATTAGCCTTTTGACCGCCATGTCTTGACAGGATTCCCCTAGTTAAACATAATTTTTAATGGCGCATGCCCTTCAGTTTTAAAACGGTCTATAATATTGGATAATTACCTAAGTTAATAATGCAGAAAGTAAGCAAATTAGTCACGTTTTAACTATACAGAATTTTGAATTTTGGAATTACATATTGGTACTACTTGAATTATTTTTGTTATTGCGTTTCCTATGTTTATTAAATAATTAAAAAGATAATTTATTACATTCATATGGATGTTATTATAGCAAGGTCGTATTCAGGGAAACATATGCTCTTAGGTAATAAAAATTATATTTATATACGTATACACATATATACATAAATAAGAGAAGTTATATCTTAATAGGTTGCAGCTAATTTTCTATATTACTATTACGTAAGTTATTACTTTTTTGTTTTGTTTTACTATGGTTTATTTATCTATTTTATTGAAATCAAAAGATTTCCAGGGTAAGTTAAAAAAATATTATAAATATATAAAAATATATAATATCTGCATGGAAAATTTTGATATTTTTTATTAACCATCTCGAATGTCATATACGAAATTCTAACACATGGTATTATAATTAAATTGTATTCGTACAGTAATTAATATTATAACAGCTCATCATACATTTTGTTTTATTTATGAGCGTGGAAATCTTTTGTAGTTTTTATGAAAAAATCTGCATTTGTTGCAACTAATCGCATACAACACTTCAAAAGAAATATAATTCTAAGAATAATAGCAATTTCAAGTTTGTGCATAAATATACAAAAAAAATGAGGGGATTCCCAGTATATTGGCTTATACGAGGGTCAAGCTACAATTATTTAGAATAGAAAGATTGATACAAGTTTTCAGAATTTTTATTTTAAATATGTTCAAAGTAATTTCCTTTCACAATAATACCCTTAACCATTCTCTCCTTCCATAGTTTAAAAGCGATCAGTCAGCTTTTTTAGGAATACCATCAAAATAAGGCGTAACAGCGATATCAATCTCGTCTTCTGACTGGAACCTTTTCCCTCGCAAATGTTTTTTGAGCTCGAAAAAATAGCCAGAAGTCACACATTGCCAAATCTGGTGAGTAAGGTGGATGTTCTATAACTTTTCTTTTGTTTTCAGCTAAAGACTGAAGAGTTACCGCTGCTGTATGGGACGATGCGTTATCATGATGTAACCTGATTCCCTTTCTTGGCACTTTACTGAACACAGTAGGCAAACAGTTTTCAACATACCATTTAGCGGTAACGGTTTTCTGCTCTTCTAATTTAATTGCTGCCACCAGACTCGTACTTCTAAAAAATACTGCGTACATAACTTTCTTCATTGCTCGCTGTTTTTTCTCCATCGTAGAAGTTTCCTCATCTTCATGTATCCATATTCGGGCTTTCTTGGCGAGTGGGAACATCAAAAAACGGTACGTAGGTTTCATTGCCAGTAACAATTTTACTAATAATTTGATGGCCTCCAGCATTCAATATATCTAAAGGTTGTTGGCAAATTCTAACGCGTTCTGCTTTTTGTAAATCTGTCAGATGATGGGGTACAAACCGACTTACAACCTTTTTCAAATGTAAATGTTCGTGCAATATTAATCTCACTTGCGAGGAGCCGATCTTCAGTTTGGACTCTACCATGGCATAGGTAATTCGGTTGTCCTCTTGCACCATCTTCTTCACTGCAGCAATATTTTCGGGCTTAACAGCTGTTAAAGGAGTGCCAGCTCCTTTTCTGTGTACAACCGAGTTGCAACCTCGTTCAAATTCTTTATACCATCTATAAACCGTAGCTAATGATGGTGCGAGATGCCCAAACGCCTTTCCTCACACTCATACGCGCTCAAGCCTTTCTTGAAATCATAGTAAATCGTTATCCGAAAGTTCGACAATTCTATTTTTTAGATAACAGAAGCTTATTCAATGAGTTATTTCTCAAATACTATATTCAACCGAATTTCACAAACTAAACTGACATTGACAGATAAAATAATGCACTATTTAATAAATAACAATTTGTTTTGCATGGTTAACTAGATTTTTCTATTCTCAATAATTGTAGCTTGACCCTCGTATAAATGGTTGTTTATATACTTTTTTAATTTTAGTCGACTGAATTAATTAACAATAATAATAATAATAATCACTTATTATGCACATACCTTAATTTCAATGGAAGTTTACTATAAGTGAATTTATTTCGTAGAGCCAAACGTTTTTATAAAACTAGGAAGCACGTAAAAAGCGCACCAAAAAATAACTACCACAATACCATTAATGGTTGTTTGTATATTATCTAGTTATGAATAAAATATGCAAGTCAGCTTATCAACCAAAACGACCCTCGCATTCCACTAACGTTGTCCTTCGATTGCGCAGATTTTAACAATAGCCCATGTTTATGATTTATAATTTTCAAAAAACGGAAATCATAAAAAATAATTAAATATTCAAATGAACTGTGAACACTGACAGAACTATTAATTGTCAAAAACGGTCTTGATTCTAACAAAAAGGGTACTATAACAAGAAACCAGACTTTTTTTAATAAAAAAAGTTATTTTATAAATTTAAATAATAGTAGAGCTTATTTAAAATTGCTAGCAATAAATTATGTGCACACATTACTTTTAGATGTTTAGGTAGAGAAAACAAAATCGGTACGCTAAAAAAATGAAAAAGGTCAGTTATAAATATTTGAAAGGATGTAGGTATAAAGGTACCCTTTCTGTTGATTGAAAAATTATGAGGCAAATACAGCAAAATCTAATCAATAAATAAAAAGTTTGAAAGAAATTCTAACAATAAAATATGATTTAATAATTTGCTCCAAATGATCGGTACACGTCTTCATATCTCTTATCATTATTAATATAATTCTAAGAAAATGTTTTGTTCTTGGTTTTTAATGTAGATGAGAGTTGTATAACTTGACATCATTATGAAACATTATAGCATCGCTAATTTTAAAATAACCTGTATACAGTGTGTTTATTTAAAAGCTTTCACCTCAGATATCTCCTCAAGCTCAACTATACTAAGTATTGTAACCCAGCCAGCACACTGAGGTTATAATGACGTTATTTTTAAGTCATTGTTGGTCGACGACGTCATATGACTAATAAATGATGTCCATAAGACGCCATATAATGAGACGTCTTCAAAAAGACGTCTTTTGGACGTACAAGTTTCATTAAAAAGATATTATTTTAGCAGGGGCCAAGGAATACTGGTCATATGAAGCAGGTGGTCACAATATAGAGATGTTTTGACTGTAGTATATAATAAATGTTATTTCCAATATTCAACTATTTATTTATAATTCCTGTCTTAGTCCTAGTATAGGACGTTTTAATGACGTCTTATATTGACGTCTTTGGGTTGTGGCATAATGATGTCAGTTTTACAACAATTTGACGTCGTTACTGCCGAAAAACGGTGACATTATGACGTCAGTATGCTGGCTGGGAAGTATATATGTATTTTGGCAAAACGCAAATAATATTATTTGTTGTTTCTATTGTTGATTGCTTGGCTACTTTAGATGATATAATTACAATTAACACAATAAAACACTGTTTTATTTAATATATATATTAGTAACGAAGCTCTACATAAGTGTACTCGTGGCATTAAAAAGCACAGTTACTTTACTGGATAGTTTACGTCATTATTAGACACGTGTCATCCGATCATTGGAAAACTACTTAAATATATTAATTGATATTAGTTTACATAAGGTAATGTTACGTGTACCAAAATGGATTCCAAGAAGCTCTTGGCCATATTTTAAGTATACATACTAGAAAAAAAGCATTAGACTACATTAAGCTATAAAAATACACAGAACAAGTAATCTTACTCTAATGCATTAATTAATAATAAAAATACCATTAAAATAAGTGATATAACTCGCATTGATTGATTTTTGAAGGGGTACATTTAAATGTAATCTCATAAAAATTTTGCACTATTATATAATATTAAGGCTTTATTCACACTGCCGCTCTCTAGAGACAGACAGACAAGCAAGGAAGCTTATTCTCCTTATGGGTTTCCGTGAGCGTGGTTCGTGGGTCAGGAAAGCCTGGAAGCAGTGGAAACTCGCCCCGCGATTCGTCGGCTGCAATTTTTTTAAATTCAAAATTGTGCCAAAGATGTTTTATTTTTTTGTTTGGAGCATTTTATAAGAGACCTTTTCCTTTTTACGTTGTTATTATATTTATTTTAGTTGTCTAGCTAGTAGCTATCTATAGGTCTTCCGGGGTGTCAGATTAGGCTCTGTATTTATGCATAATGTAGGTACAGAGTGGCTCACGAAGATGACCCTGTACCTTATCTTGGAAACTGTGAGATTTACGAAAAAAAGTTAAATACTTATGTTGGTTAATATAAAATTTTAATTTTTTAATACTTTTGTATACAGGGTGTCGCATAGGCTCTGCACCAGACTTTACCAGCAATTTTCGATGAAAAAAAATGATAAACTTTAAAAAACGGCAAATTGGCAAATTTTGCTCGAAATTGAAGCACTAGGAAAAAAACGCAGTAGACAAAATTTATGTCTTTGACGAAGAATGCGATGCCGTTAAAACAAATTTTAAAAATGTTTCTTTTTCTAATTATTTCAACTTTTAAAACTTTAATTTCTTAATAATTAATTTCTTTTGTTTTTTACTGTTGTGCATGTGAAAAAATCAAAGAAATTATAAATTCAGTTTTTTTAAGGTTAAAGTTGTGGTTTATAGTGTATTTGTGCTTAGTCTGTTTGTATATTTTTGTTAATATATTTTTTGATAATTTTCTTGCCTAAAATATATATTTTTTATCCCTTTTTGTTATATTTTTTGCTGTGATATAAACGTCAAATTTAATAATGTCAAATTAATTCCTGCACACATACTAAAATATATTACCTTCATAAAATGCAGTTGCCGAAATGGATTTAGATAATTTGACTAAGCCTACAACTTCAAAAGGAAACGACAATCTACCATCAATTCTCGGAAGATATTTTCGCCCAAAGTATAAATTTGATGATACTTCAAGTAATTTTTCTGACAATGCTAGTGACAAAGACCCTTCTGATAAAACCAATGAAAAAGTTCAAAATTATTCGGATCATTTCAAAGATATTAATATATCAGATTGTATAAATGACTCTCATTATTCTTTAAGAAATAAGTGTGTCAATACTATGCCTAGATGTGCTACTAAACCTCAACTACTAAAATCTCTTCAGAGTTTTTCTAAAACGCAACCGGAAAAAGATAACATACTTGTACTAAACAATACCGACATTATAAACACTAATCAACTATTTAAATGCGATATTTGTAATAGATTCTTCAATACTAATAGAGGTCTCGCTGCTCATATTCGGATGATTCACAATTCAAAAGCTAAAAATACTACACATGAACATGAACAAAATCCACAAATAAAAGGAGAGAAATGTGGTATATGCGGAAAGCATTTCGATAAACTCCAAATACATATGAGTAAAACTCACCCACATCAACACAGAAACTATATAGCTGCTCAATATCTTAATGAAGATCTATCTGACAATAATTCTGAAAACGTTCATCCAAATAATGAACACAATAATAATCAACATTATCGACAAAAGGAAGAAGAATGTCAATTTTGTGGAAAAGTTTTCAAAAATTTAAGTATTCACATAAGTAAGTCCCACCATCAAGAACATATTAATAATATTACTGCTCAATATAGTAGTGCTTCGAATGATAACAACCTATCTCACCAAGCTATTAATCATGCAGAAAACCATACAAGTTTTAATACAAAATATGGCGAAAAACTTAAAGAATATCAAGAAGTTTTTTCACAAAGTTTCGACAACCAAAAGACGTTTGATGAAAAAGTTCATAGTTTACCTGGCCCTAAACACCCCGCTAATCGGTATTATAAATTAAGGAAAGAAGGCAAAGCGTTTCCACAAAATAGGTCATATAAAGACTCAAGAAACCCAGAAAAGAAGTCCAAGAAAGAGAGAGAAAGAAGACGCGAAAAATTCCAATATGAGTTAACTCAGTACCTCTTCTATAATCAAAGAAGAAAAGCTGTAAGAATAGTTTCCGGCGAAAAACAAAAACCATGCCGTATAGACCTTGAGCAGATATACAATCACTACAGTAATCGTTTTGCAGTTGAGAACAATTGCATAAGACCTGAATATAAATGCAAATCAACCAACGAAGAATTATCACAGGTTAATATTAACTACAATCCTGTTATATCAGTTAAACAAATTGAGGAAAGTATAAAAACTATTAGGGTAGATACGGCATGCGGTGTTGATAAAATAATAGTCAGGGTGCTGAAAAATAAACCAGTTTATGAAATTCTCGCTAAATTGGCTACGGTAATGTTAGAAACAGGTTGGGTACCTAGCTGTTTTAAAAAAGCACGAACTGTTTTAATACATAAAAATGGAGATGACAAAGTCTTGAATAACTGGAGACCAATTACAATCTGTTCGGTGGTAAGAAGAGTTATTGAGAAGATATTTGATAAGCATTTAAAAAGCTATGTTAAATTTCATGAAAATCAAAAAGGCTTTACAGCTCTTCCTGGTGCTCAAATAAATTCATCAATTCTGAACGGTGTATTAAAAAATGCCAAAACGTCTAAACAAAATGTAACAATAATATTTCTTGACATAAGTAAGGCCTATGATAACATTGGACATAAGCATTTAGTTAGCAGTATCAAGTCTTCTTCGATACCAAAAAAACTTCAGGATATAATAATAAACCTTCAAATGGAGAATACAACTCAGATAGAAACAATCAGTGGTAGAACAAAACCTATAGATCTTCGAAGAGGTGTAATGCAAGGAGCTCCATTGTCTCCCGCTCTATACAATTTAGCAACTGACCACATTATTGAAGAGCTATCTGAACCAGAAGTTGTTGAACAATACGGCTATCGCTTACATCCAACTCTGCCACCTGTAAGTGTTTTGGGGTTTGCTGATGACACAGTTATCATAGGAAAAAATGAATCTTGTGCAATAACTCTTCTTGAAATGGCAAAGGAGAGGTTTCATGAAATTGGTTTGTCTTTAAATAACGAAAAATCTAAAATTATTAATGTCAGAAATGGTAGTTTAGCGCCAATGCAAAATAATAAATATCCAGTTGAATTTTTAAGAGAAAATGACACTGTAAAATATTTAGGAGTAACGTTCAAAAACGAAATAATTCTTGATTCGGAAAATATTATGAAAAATCTCGGAACGAAACTCCGTAATATAATGACAACGCCTCTTCTAAAAGACCATCAAAAGTTTCAAGTGTTAACATTTTATATTTGGCCCATTGTAGTTTATTTATTTCAATCAACACCGTTAGAAAAAATCCCGTTATATTTTCTGCAAGATATAGATCGACTTATAAAATCTACACTTAAAGAAATATTACAGTTACCATCTGATACACCAGACAATCTTTTGTATAGTTCTCCTAAAGTAAAAGGATTGGGTTTATTTAAAGCAGTTTGGGAAGCTTACATTCAAAGTTTTAACGCATGCAAACTATTAAAGTTAACAAATAATCCTTACTTATCTATTATAAGAAACTTTGAAGAAGAAAGTAACAATTGCCTAGCTAAGCTAAAAGTAAATCTAAATGAGCTAAACTTCACTAAATGGTCTCTGTCTGGAAAAAAGATAAGAGAAATATTACGAGAGCGGGAATATAGCAGTTGGCAAAAATTACGACAAAAAGGATGTGGAGTTCAACTTTTCTCAGAATACACAGCTGCTAATTCTTGGATAAGAACACTAGAGGGTCTTTCCGAATCGGAGTGGAAGGAGGCCATTAAGATGACGGGCAATGTCTGTAATATACGAGCTATACCCGGAAGATCTCAAGACGGCTACCAGTGCAGACACTGCACTGAGATAGAAACATTGGCACACGTCTTGGGATATTGCGAGTATGGCTCGTTATTACGTAACCAACGTCACAATACTATAAGATCTATCATAGCTAACTCACTGTCTACGAATTATGAAATATTTGAAGAAGTCACATGTGTTGCTAACAGTGAGAGCAACCGAAGAGTTGACATCTTAGCTATAGATAGAAAGAACGATTGTGCGTTTATATTAGACCCAACCATCCGATTTGAAAAGAGTAGTTCCCAACCAGTAGAAGTAGATGAAGAGAAAAAATCTATTTACAATCCTACTATTCCTTATTTTAGAGAGAAGTACAAAATTCGGGGAAACATCGAAGTTATTGGTTTGTTTGTGGGCTCGAGAGGGACCATATCTAAATTCTTTGTAAACTTCGCCAAACGATTTTGTATTTCAAAGGAGACTGTCAAGACCGTAGCGATGCAAACACTAAAATTTTCTGTTCAAATATTACGGCATCATCTATATTGTAAAAATCTAAATTAAAAGTAACCGTTCATTGTAATACTTTTATAAATGTATTCTGTCGTTATATTATATATTGTATATGTTGCAAGTTAATTTTAAGATATGTTCTTTTGTAATTTACATATTAAGTTCGTATTATTTAAGTAAGTATTGTCATGTTTATAATGTTATTTATGTTTAAGTATCCCTTGTTTATAACAAACCAAATTGTTGGTAGGGTGTTATTAATAATTAATAAATATATATATATATATTAGAACTGGATACGTGTTTACCCTGTTTTAGGGGTCAAGTATAATTTTTTTCATACAGAAAACATGTGACATTCGAAAGTAGAGGTTTCAAGCTTTAAAATGAGTCTCTGTTGGCCTTTCTAAATTGCGCCAATTTTTTGACCTAGCCGGTGGTTGAGTTTAGAAAGAATGACCCAAATATATTTTAGATTAAGGTTAATATTTTACTTTGTGAAAAAAGTTATATTTAGAACGCAAATTCATAGAGAAAACTGTATCACCCCAGCTGGGAATCGAACCCAGCTCTCGCTCTGTAGGCGCCATTACTACCTCTGAGGTACTTGAGGCGACTATCAGTAGAGTGACCAATTTTCTCCATGAATTTGCATTCTAAATCTAACTTAATGTAAAAAATTAATTCACAAAAAAAATTAACTTTTATTTATGATTTATATAATTAATTGCTTTATAGGATAATTCAAAATAATCTAGAGGCTTGGTATGTTTGCTAAATATCTAATTCATACGGAAAACTTGTTACTGTACTGATAGTCGCCTCAGGTAGCTCAGAGTTAGAGATCCCGCCAAGATAGCAGAAGCTCCTGTCGGATTCCTAGTCGGGAAGATACAATAGCTCCGTGAGGGGCCCCACTAGCCTCCGGGGCCCCGGGCTCTCCATAGCCCGGCTCTCCGAACTTAGGGGCGCTTCTGCGGTGAACCGTTGTAGAAAGACAGGCGGACGGTATTTTGAAAATTAATTAACCATTAAATTGCTATTTTGCAATATAATCTCATCGCCCTGTATTTCCGAAACAAATAAAAACCGACCTATAACTTTTGTGTTTTGTACACTCAGAATTCAACCTAGTTTAAACTCCCGAAGTCTGAACATAACAATACGGAACACCTTGTATATAATTATGGCCACATTGGTATACCCATATAGAAAATCAAGTTGGAAGTATCTAAGAAACCATATGTATGATAAGAAACGCGCTAGTAAAATAAAGAAGGGTTTATGTCGGGTCACGCCTTTGCTCTCCTTAGTTTGTAGTTTATTAAACAACTTGAATGCTCGAATATTTCCATACTAACGCAAACTAAGAGAGCAAAGGCGGGGCCCGATATAAACCCTTCTTTATTTTACTAGCGCATTCCTTATCATTCATACATATGGTTTCGTAGATACTTCCAAGTTGTTTTTCTATATCTGTATAATCTTATGATAGATGGGAACCACTTAAACGAACAAAGCAGACAATAACTGCGGGTTATTGTAGGAAAACCCTATTATCAAAGAAGACTAAAGGTCTGAAAAACAAGATGGATTTGTGGAATTCTTTGCCAGATATTTATGAATAACTAATTTGACTATTTATACTTCTTATTCCTTGCCTGGAAATTTTAATATATACTTTTGTGTTCTTGTGGTTTTTTTAACTTTTTAAAGGGATATTTTATTCTAAAAAGCGCAGGTATTTTTGTAGTGGTTAATACAAAACATTGGAATTCACTTGTATTAACAAAATACTATTTGCAAATAAAGCTTAAATTCTATGTACTTTCTAGCGTGCGGTGCATACAAAACAGTCAAAGCATCGCGATACGACGTATGCTAGTAGAATGCTCCGTGCTCTGGAACTCGCTTAAAAATCAATTCTGTGGGGGTCTCGGAGTTACAAGCTGAAAATTATACCGAATGAAGCTTAGTTCTTAATGGTTCTACATCTGAAATTTGTCAAAGATTGGGCCATGGAAAAGGGCCCTAAACTCGAAATTTGAGATATGTACATAGCCGTAAAAGTGAGAGAAAAAAGCATTGTGTTGTATAAAATTCAAAAATAATTTTGTAGCGTATACATTTTTATAATGATTTGAAATTCCAAAATAATATTGGCGCTTATGGGGCTAAATACTACAAACAAGTGCATATCTCGGTTCGAATATTCGAAATCCGTTTCAAATGTTTCAATTTTAATAAATTTGCAGTTTACATCGCCCTATCTTCAAAACGAAAGTCTAAACCGAAGTATTCTTTATAGAATTTTGGCCTATCTATGTAGAAGACAGTGAAGTGACAGTGACAGTTCAGCTTGTAACCCCGAGACCCCCACGGATGTTAAAATAAGTTGCGCACTATATTATGTATCACAATTGTACGCAATGCGTACGAGGGTGATAGCGCATTCGTCGTATCGGGACTGCTTCCATTGTTTCGTATGTACCGCACGCTGCTGAATTTAAATCAAACTAAAATTAGTGACCTTTTTTAAATAATATGAGTTCTGTTTTTTAATTTTATTTTTAGTATTTATTTATGTACTATTGATGCACAGCAAGGCTAATATTATGCTATTTCATTCTTTTTTCTAATGTAAATGCATCGGATAAAATAATAAAAAATAGCCTCATATTAGCCTTGCTGTCCTAGATCATTATGAAGCCAATACACTATATTGAGATGATATCATATCATCTAATTGAAAATTTGTTTAGTTTGTAACACATTAAGAACATTTAATAGGCTACTATAGGCTCCGGAAGCTTTTAAATTGTCAAATAGCACTTATACCTAATATTCATGCAATAAAAAAATAGATACTCATGCTAGGATATTAGTTTTATTAATGCTTAAGGATACATGCTTGGTTACTGATAATTTTATCAAGTTAAAGTAGGAAAATAGGAATACGATTGTCTGATTACACATTTAACCTAACTTTATAAAAGGTTTATAAATATAAAAAGACATATCAATCAGTTAGATTGTTTTTGTAGTAGAACATGGTTTATGTAACCCATGTTACATGTTCAGGATAGTTTATCCATTTTTTAGAGGATTTTATCTCTCTGTATATGGGGTTTGACGATAATTAACGTAGAAGAGAAATTTCTTGATCCTACTAAGCTGAACCAGTTTCGGGAAAATATTTCACTGGAAATATCTAAAACGGGTCATTATTGTAATGTCTATAACAGTACATTTAACTTACAAATTCCTGTAATAGAAAATTTGTGTTAATCTTTGTGAACGTATTGGCTTTGCTGATATGCTTCAATTTTTTCAAATATTGATTTCATTATGATATTTTACACAGTTGTATGAATTCAGGGACTTGGAGTACTGTATTCTGGACAAGAGTGGGTATAGTTTGATTTCAGTTTATGTTGTCATTTGTATGGAAACTTGCAAAGCATCGTTTAACCTTAAAAACGTGTAAACAGATTTTTTATTAAGTTTTTCTTTTATTGTAAATATTTTTCTATGTAAACTGCATATATGTATGAGTTACGTTGGGTATACAAGTCATTCCTTGTATAGGCATAGCTGGAGTTAATGAGTTTTCATTGTAATTAAGTTTTAATGAGATTTTTGACCGTTGGTCGTTTTCGTTGATTTTCTCGGTTATCGTTTATTTTAGACCATAAGTGTGTTATATTGTTTTAATTTTCTTTTCGCCAGCTACATTTCTGTTTTTTTAGATTTAAGATTAGTGCTAATTATCAACACATGTTCTTCGTTAGTGACGTCATGATAAAATTTTGATGTGCGATTGTTTGTTGCGTTGTAAAACGCATTGGGAGTGTCCATGCTCGACTCCAGACTAAAAATCTGCAAAATAAAGTAAGTTTGAGTGATAACCGCATGTTTTTTTGTAAACAAACGAATAATTTTAACAAAGTGTTTATGGAATTGAATAGTTACCCGAATATTTAAATCAAAGAAGATTTATTTTTGTTCTTCAACAATTATATGGAATTGTGAACGATTTATTTAAATTAAAGCAAGAAGATTTATGTTTATTTAATTATTGATTTGGATAATTCGACTTGTATGGACAGCGAGATTTCTAAACCTAATGGACTTTCTTACGGACGTGTATTGTGGCGCCGTGATTGGTCAGCTTCTGTGGCGCACAAATATGAAATGAAAACTATCATAACAACTGACGTGTTTAGATAAATTCAATGTTGTTTTATAGTAGAGTGCATATTAATCCTTTTTGTGACTTAATAATAGTTTAATTAATAAGTCGTTTTAATTAATTAGAATTAATTATAACGATAGATGTTTAAAGGTTTAACTATTAAAAGAAGCTTTGATATTTTAAATAAATAATATAATCGATTTCGTGCTGTCGAATACTGTGTCACAATAATTTAAACAGCAGGGTCGACTAAACTTTTTGCAAGAATTATCAGAACCCATCATCTCTTTCAAATGATTATGAAGATTGTGGTCATTCACATTTTTAGAAATTTATTATGTAAATAGGACTAATTTTAATATTAAATGTGACATAAATATCAATATTTTAAATAATTTTCGAAGTTAATCACCACTGCTTGCAAGGAAAAAGCCTTTAAACTTGCAGAATATATCAAAAAATATAAATGTCATCAGTACATTATTAAGGATTTTAAATTAAAAAAGAAGGAAATCTAATGTAAAGCTCTTTAAAATAAATTATAGTTCGTGTGTGAGATAATATGTACAGGAAACTATTAAATCTATCGAATTGTTTCAAACTAGTAACAAGTTTCTTAATTCAAATCTGACGATTAATTAAATTGAATAAAAAATTAAATTAAAAAGAAATCATGATACATATTTTCGGAGAATTGGAGAAAAACCATTTAAATGCATCTACAGATAAAGTAGTCATCTAATTACTCAATAAATACCCATTTAATCCAAAAAACTAATTATAATCTACAGAAATATATAAAGCACAAGCACTTGTTATAAGAAATATTAATAAGGGGTAGCATCTAGCAAAGCATAAAACTGGAAATCACGTACCATTATTATTACGTACGATTAACACTATCATTAACACACAACAATCATAGCGCAACAACACGACAGTATTTAATAAATACTAGACACCAATTATTGTGACTTTTATATTGTAAAGATGAAGGCAAGTAGGTTATGAAACTTCTCGAAGCGCCGAAGGCCGTCCACTAGTGGGAACGTAAACAGCCAATCACGGCGCTACAATGTAGATCCATAAGAAAGTCCATTAGGTTTAGAAATCTCGCGTATGGACATTATCTTTATCAGCTGTTGAATTAAAGTTGTCTGTATTACCGATAATACAATAGAAAATACATTTGAGTGGATTCGTTAACGTTTATATACAAGGTAAATCGAAAATAAAAGGATTTGGTTCACATTAGGAACAACAAGATCATAAAGACAATTTTTTTAATAAATTCAGAACATATTTTTCCTATTTGAGAGTGCTTTCAATAACAAAGTTGTAACATTTAAACAATTTCAATTTGTTTATTCACAAAAATAATAAATTGTTTGTTAGATAAATTTATTTAGCAATTGTAAATATTTTTCTTATCTGATAAACTTATTTGATGTCCGTTTGTTCAAATGGAGACCAGTTACAACTAGAGTACCCATGTCAGGTTGGTAACTAATATTTAAAACATTTGAGCAAGCTCAAGGAGATTTTTCATTTTTTTAACTTTTCTGTTTAACTATTTGTTTTTTATTTTCTCTTTTGAAATAGATTTTCTATTTATCATAATAAAAATAAAGATCTGTGTTTCAATTTATGTATGTGCTTATTTATTTGATGTTTATGAAAGCATCCATTTATTTTCTTCACATGCAGAGTTTAAGTTTGCTGTTTGTCCAGCTGCAGAAGTCCAAGTGCATTGGTAGTAAGTTTCTTTTTCCAGGTACAGGAATTAATAAAATCAATGTAAATTTTTATCTCATGCTCTATCGAATTAAATCTGAGTCAGCCTATTTGAGTAAAAGAAAATTTGGGTGTTATTTAAAATTTCTTCATTATAGCTAGCCAAAGTAATTTTAACATCATTAATTTATATAACTTTTTTATTTAAATAATAACATCTCAATATACAAAACCTATACAATTCAATGTACATGTGGACCTGTGGACATGGACACCTCCCTAATGTGGACAATTTGTGTAGTTCCGAAGGTATCCATATTAGAGAAGTTTTACTGTATTTCGTTAAATAATATCAATTGTAATTAAGATATATTTGATTACAATTACCAGATCATAATTACAGCAATCACATTGTAATCATAATTAACACTTGTAATTATAATTACAAGTAATTGTAATTATATTGTAATTAATCACTTTGGTAATTTAATTACTAATAAATTACATTGTAATTGGTAATGCTCAACTCTGCATGAAACAATAACAACCTTCGTAACATCTATGTATACGTGAATAAAATAACCTTTTATAAAAAGAAAATAGTGAGGCTCCTCCATCTAGCAGCTCTTGAATTAACGATAGTTGCTAGAGATACGCCATTTTCAATTGACAGTCGCTATACGGACGATGTCATCTCATTACAGATTTATAAATAAACACCACGCGAGAATTTTTCACTTCTATTAAAACCTAACATTGCAGGATATGGCAAAATCAATGTCGAAATCAAAATGTCCATTTAAATTACGAAAAGCATTTTTGATTTGAAAAGCGGGAAACCGTGGTAAAATATCTTTTTACTATATATCGAACTCTGATGTGACATAGAACATTATTCTGATTATACATGTCTTCCAACAGTTGTGATATGTAACTACTAATAACATAGATGACCACTGATGAGGGATCGATCGTTGAGAGACACCGTGACCTTTGACGTCTAAAGAAAATTCCTGCAATAATACTTGTCGTAGTTATCAGGAATTCTACTCCTATTTCATGTCACTCGAAAATGTACTAATCGAACGCCATTTTTAATTATCTAGATATGTGCTTTCCCCAAATAAAAATAAATACATATATCGAATTCGACAGTATTCTGCTGAAGTTCTCTGCAGAAAACCAATTTTATGTATAATAAAACATGCAGGATTCTGTAGAATAGAATATACTCACGTAAGTGTAAGTGTATCGAATATACTATAGATAAATTATTTTCCGAATTTGCCAGAAATATGCAGTTAATTTCATGTAGGAACGCATCGTTAGTAGCTCAGTCTTCCAACTGTAATTATTCTATCAATATGAAATGCAGTGATTTATCACTCTAACGAAAGCAGATTTTAGCCCCACCCGCGATAAAAAGATTGAGGTTCTCCAATTTGGTTCTACGTTCGGGAGCCTCTTTGGCTTTCGGGTCTTTCTGGGTCTCAGGCTACTTACACTGCAGCTTTTCGCGACTAACTAGTTACATCATTATATATGCCCTTGGATATCTGCTCTAGCCACCTGCATCCGGCTTGCTAGATACAGAACTACTTGCACGTGTGACCTTAAACACCGTCACGAAGTTGCCCATATTTACCATCTCCCCTTCGGCAGTTTCTGTGTAGCCTGCTTTTATGAAATGTATATAAACAGAGGTTTTTCTCTAAGATAATTCAGTTTCCTTCAGGAGCCTTCTATCATCATCTTAAAGCTTGGCCTTGGATAAGTAACTTCAATATTCTTTTATCTGTAGGGAATCTAGATACTGCTATAGTTGATATAGCGTTTCCCTGATTTCCCTACTGCGCTACTGCTCACTTAGGAGGTATCGATTCTGCCAAAGTTGAATTGGTGGTTACTTGACCGTCCGAATGCTCTGCATTAGTTTGTAGCAGCAGCGTGCAGTGCATACGAAACAGTGGAAGAAGTCCCGATACGACGTATGCGCTATTACGCTCGTAAGCAATGTGTACGAGCGTGATAGCGCATACGTCATATCAGGACTGCTTCTGCTTCCACTGTCTCGTATGTACGCCACGCTGCTGGTTTGTAGTCATTTTATGTTCATTATATTGTTAAGTTGGAGTTTGTGTTTTATTCTAACTCTATCCTTAACTACGTCTCTAGTCATAACAACCGCCGTGAGAATATTAAATGATGACATTTGCAAATAGTATACTTATTACGGTAATCTTTACTTTTATCGTTTGAAAGTCGGAACCCAGAACCTATGAGTTTGATTTCATTTTACCAATAAAAACTATTTTATTATAAATTGCATACACATCAAATAATGATAACCAATGCTACGAAGCAACTGGTAATCTTGGTAAACAGATTTCACTTTTTTGCTTACCGACTAATTCCATTCCATAACAGTACTTTTTAAGTGCTATTTCTCTACAATACATTGTCTTCTAAGCCTGGTAAGAGTGGAAATTTCAGAGAGATTTCAGGTTCGTAATCGAATAAAACGTTAAGCAACAATTTGTACCAGTATTTTAACGATGTCTCCTAACTGCGCACATTTGATTTGACTAATTGCCAATACTAATTTCGGTAATGATATTACCTTTTTCTCGACAGAAAGCCGTCTTGTAGTCTATAACATTATGATTATAACATATTAACATATGTATACGCTTCTTACGTATGTATAACCTATTCTACTTAGGTTATCCTTAGGTAAATCCTGCTAAGATAGTAAATAAAATCTAGTAAGTAACAAAAGAAATTTTAGCAAAGATACCTTCTTGCTACAAATAACTTCGACACCGCTTTTGTCTGTCAGACTTCCAAGAGAAATAAAGAGCATACTGTGAGTACCATTTGAAGCTTGTTCGTTCAGTGGTGCTTACCAGGCATTAGCCTGAAAGAGGTAAAAAGGGGTATTCTTTATTCGATACAAGAAGTTTCTCCGGTGGTACCCTAATCTAAAAGTTTATTGGAGTACATAGTTAAATACCGTAGCGCAGTAAGGGTATAAAGCTAGTATTCAAGATACAATGTATTGAAGAGAGATATGTAATTGTTACTCTCAAGACATTTATGATACAGTGTCATACAACCATTGTTATATGAGCTTAAGTGATACGGGCTATGTATAAGGAAGTAATATAGCTCTCTTACAACTTATTTATACAACTTAAGGTGCTATTGTTAATTGGAAGTTTTTCAAATCTTAATAGATCTAGGAATTTATCAAAATAAAGTTTATCGAATTGAAGAGTGTTTAGCAAAAACAGCATATGTCCAAAATTGCCGAAATGGAATTTTTTGCCCTATCTGCCACAAAATATATTTATTCAACTAGCACAGTCACTGAGTTTCTCAAAAACGACATAACTATCAAGAAACACTGCATTCCAATAAAGGCAATACTGCAAAAACAGCACATGTTCAGATCACTTCTAAGAAAAACGGCATGTGTCCCGGACTTTTACTGTTCTTTCACTGTTGTTTATACGTGTGAGTCTAACCTGAAAAAAGCAACAAGTTTCCACTGTGTTGGGGAGTGTTGTTTAACTGCATTAACGAAAAGCAGAAGTTTTCCATGCAATGAGACGGTACTACAGAGAAAAAGCCGGACGCAGTGAAGTAACACGCAATAGTTTCGATTTTATGCAAAATTTGCTATTGCCACATATACCAACTAATCCACTATTTCTTTCAGTTGTGGTACTATGTATTTGGTGAACATGATCTTGCTACAAACGAAGCTAGTATATACGTATTATGAAGGACAATGTAAGAAGGGATCATCGGATCGATAATTCCCATGCTTTTTCATTACTTGAAGAATTTAGATGGTACCAGAGACCTAGTTTTATTAAGCGATGGGTGCCCAGGATAAAATAATAATTACACTATGGTTCATTTTTTATATGTCCTTGTCCATGCCTTACACATTTTTCCTGTGAGAGAGCACTCCTACTTACCTAATGATCAGAACTTTAGATTAATCGAAAAAAGAAACGAAAATTTGGTGAAATATGGTAGAATTTCTACAGAGGAATGGGATGAACTTACTTAGAAACGCTCGCGCAAAGCCAAGTCCAAAGCTACACAGAAATACTTCTTACGGAATCCTAAACCACAGGTAGTAATCAAAAAGGCAAGGATCTTGGAGGTAAACAAGGAACATTTCGATTTGAAAGTAAAAGATTCCTACAATGGTCCCTAGCGATGATGTATTAATATGGCGAATATGAAATAAATGTTGTCTACCAAAGGAAATTTATTTACCATAACTCTACAAGGGTCCTAACACTATTTCCAAGGCAAAATTGTAAAATATCAAGACCCTGCTGTAGTTTCTCAGTAGCGATAACAAAACGAAGTTCTATGAATCAATATTTCAACAGCAGGGATTTTCTAGAGCAACAGATCAACCAGAGCCCGAATTATTGGAAACTGACAATGACGACAATAGTAGTGGTTGTGAAGACTAGCTGTAATAAACCTTATTTTTTAAATTTATTTTAGTTTGAGTTTATATTTTTTCTGTAAAACCCACATATGTCAATCTTTTTTTAACTTTCTTGTTGTATCTTATATTAAAAGCAAAAATAAGTACCTTTCTAGAATTGAGTACTTTATTACTGCTAATATACAAAATATTGGAACATTCTATAATTTTGGAGGGTGTGTAGGATTATCCGCTTTTTGAAAAACACGATTTTTGTACTAATGCTGTTTTTGCTAAATGCCCTACATTTAAGTTCTTAGGAAATTGTACCTAGGTATAGTATTATATTGTTAATTTGTACGATTACTGGAGTAAATAAAAAACGTTATTGTATAAGGGTCCAGAGACGTATTTAGGAAGGGTGCTTTTGGGGCAAAAGCACCCCATAAGACTTCATATTAGTATTTCTCAAGTTTTATTCAGTTAATGAACTGAATCTAAATAAATCTATACAAGTGACACCTCGTCAAGACATGACGGTCAAAAGTATTGAAGGATTTCCCTATATACAACATTCATTGTGTGATTACAATCCTTTGGATTTTCATGAGTGATTATTTAAATAAACTCAACCAAACATAACCAGTTGAAAATTCTAAGTCTAGCACTCCTCTCTCTTAGCTTATCCTCCTCTGTTCCGACATATCTTCCTCTCTGGCTTACCCCTCACCTCCGGTTTATTCTACATACATAAATACGAAAATTCTACCATACGAAATGATTAGAATAAAATCAAAAATCGATGTTGTTTAAAAAATCTTGAAAACGTCTATTATTACATATTTCAAAAACATGACATAAAATTAGAGTTGGCAAATTTACGGAAATTTATTTTTTGGTAACTTTCCATTGAAATATTTCCGGAAACTTATTGAAATGTCAAATGTCAAAAAAAGTTCATTCCCAAAGTGTGTTGCGTGGAACCCTGGGGTTTCGTGGAAAATATTTTAGGGTTCGGCGGGACCAGTTGCAAGTTCTGTAATATAATAAAAGGATACCACTTGCAAAGCTTTAAACTTTCCTACAATAACGGCCTAATTACTATTTATTTGTTGGTGCCCTTTGCTACCACATATTTATGTGAAATACAAAATATCGTAATAAATTGTGTGCTACACAGCAAAGCTTTAATATAAAAAAAGAATCACGTAAATCGGCCTAATGAAACTCCCAAACGAACTGGAACAAAAATAAGCCTTATGTTTTAAATATATAGATAAAAAGTAAGTAGTGTTGATTAATCTACAGAGTTAAAACTTTAATATAAAAAAGAATAAACTAAATCGGTGCTTGTAGAACTAGTAGAGAAAGCTGGACAAAAATGAGCCGTGTTTTAAATATATAGATTAGTAAGTAATAATTGACCTATAATAATTAAAAATTGCACCAGTCATTTATAAATTGTTTAATAATTTGCAAACGTATCTCGAGATGATTTGTTTTGTCCGAATAATATGACACAGCTATATAAATAAGCAATTGTCATTTGTATAGGCAACCTAATAACAAATCAACCGTTAACTGCAAGTGGTGGTTGTAGTAAACTTTTATAATCGTAATAGTTCTAAAACTTACCACCGTAGAAAGCGAGATGGCGCCCCAAGTGGACGTCTAATTTCGTGCATCTCGAATTAAACATTTTAAACTTATTTAAATTAAAAATACGAGGGTCGTTTTTTTTCAACCTCCGATAGGGTAAATAAAAGACAAATGTATATAAAAAAAATCATTTTATTACTAAAAGTTCAGTATACTTACGGTTACTTCTCGACATACTCATCATAAAGATTGAGGCATTAGTCGTATCTGTGGACAAGCTTTCCAATACCGGCTTCATATAATGTTGCCGCCAACGCATTTAAATGAATCTTGACGTTGTCTTGAAGACTCTCGGTAGTTTATTGTGAAACTTTATGACGAAACTGCGGAGAGACGTTTAAAACAAGATACGAGGAATGCTGACTTCTGGAATTTCTTCTGATCCATGACAAGCCCGTCCACATAGTGCTGTTGCAACACAACGGCTCCTTGAGCAATTTCAATGGGACATTTTCGATCACCCGACATACACTTCCGACCTAGCACCGAGTGACTTTCATTTTTTCCCTGAACTGAAGACGTGGCTAGCAGGACAGTGCTTAGACAGTAGGACAATACCAAACTACCGAGGATCTTCAAGACAACGTCAAGACTCATTTAAATGCGTTGGCGGCATCATTTTATGAAGACAGTATGGGAAAGCTTGTTCACAGATACAACAAATGCTTCAATCTTTATGGTGAGTATGTCGAAAAGTAACCATAAATATACAGAACTTTTAGTAATAAAATGACTTTTTTATATACATTTGTCAAATTTATAGCCTATCGGAGGTTGAAAAAAAACGACCCTCGTATAAACATAAAAATTTATAAAAATTAAGTAGTGTTGATTGATCTACACAGCGAAAGCTTCATTATATAAAAAGAATCGTATAAATCGGCCCACCGAAACTCTCAAACAAACTGGAACGAAAATAAGCCTTGTGTTTTAAATATATAGATAAATCTAATCGCGTTAAATCGCTAGATCTTATCGTGAGCTAAGGCGTAATGTAAATTTCACAAAAATACTGTAAAATAATAATTAAAATCCATAAATACATCTAGAAAACGCAGACAAACAGCTTCAAAGGTTTCCATTTTCCAATAAAAGTTTTGCAAAGAAACATTACAATTGGTAAAAATGTTTAAAATCTAGTAAAGACATTATTGTTATTCAAGAGAATAAGGCATATTTTACTTTAGATGACACTGAATGACAGCCACAAAATTATTATAAATCACAGTCATCAGTTACTGAAAATTCAGTGAATTATATTTAAAACGGAAGATTTCCCAAAGAAGTTTTATTGTGGCTAGTATTAACGAGGAGGGAATCTCAGAACTAGTGCTTTCTAAAGATGAACTGGCTGTTGCAAGTCTGTGTTACAAGTTATTATGTCTCCCAAAATTAAAAAAGTTTAGCGGAGAACACCACAAAAAAAATATTCTGACTTGATCTAACTTTTGCTCACTACGCCAAAGATTGTGTAAATGTCTAAACCATCTACAGGAAAATATTTCAATTTCAACAGTTTTCTTTGGCAAATAAACATTTTTTAAAAGAACAGAACAATTGTTACTTATTTAACCTTATTATGTATACATGCATATGCATATATTTATAGTTTATTGTATTACAATTAGTGATAAGCTGACTTAGTGATTTCTGATTTCTACTCTCTATCTGATTTCTACTGTACATTATTACATCGACTTCTATTCCTGTTTCATAATAAGTGTTAAAATGTGGTACAATTACCGGTCATATACAGTGTGTCGCAATTTAGGCGATTCCACCTTTATATCTTGTTAATTTCTTATCCAATTTGAACCAAATTTACCTCAAAGATAGAATACATTTATGGTCTATTTGTAACCTTAATACTATTTGCTCCCTTCAAATGCAAACCCCAGTAGCACAACATATTGATCCAATATTGGTTCTATATGGGCAACATATTATATTCAGGCCCAATATTTGGAAGATGCAACCAAGATTGGTATTACATCGGTTAAGCACTGGCACCCAATGTATGTAACCAATATTACTCCTAGAAAGGTCCAATATATAAATAATAAATTTAAAAATGTTATTCTATATTGATCCTATATTGGGGTTATATCTCTGCCCACTATATGATTCATTCATTAATAGATGTTAATATTATATATCTAATCAATATATTGTTGTTATATTGGTTTAAGATTGGCACCCAATATACGTAACCAATATTTCTCCCAATAAAAATCCATTATACAAATTATTCATATTGTATTATTATATACTGGTCTTATATTTGACATATAGTGCAGTTAATATTTTTGCTTTATAGTTATGACACTGGATAAGCAGTCTTTAAACAAGCTTACTTGATTATTCAAGGAATCAAAATAGCAATAAACAGGAGGGTGCTCTATACGTGAAAATGTTTTACAAATGTGTACCACGCCGAGAAAAACGGAAAATGGTTACAAGTTACCATAACTTACCGGGTTTTATCAAATACTTAATACTAATAATACTTCAATGCTATTGTATGCCTCGGTCTAAATTCATAATGATCGCATTTCAAATTTCGCGGCCAATAACGCACAAGCTGCCATGGATTGCAAGGTAGAAACGCTTCCGATTTTACCGCCACTGATACTTGATGCACCTGTTTTAGTGTTGTGATGTCTGCTGCTGATCGTTTCTTGTTGAAAAATTTATATTTATTTACTGTTTGTGTGTTATTTATTTTCATTATGTACTGTAAGTACGCATATAATATCCATATATTTTAATTGTCATAACCGCCTAATTTAGTTCGCATTTTGCTTAAAAATTAATTGTGTAAACAATATGTGTCTGTGAGTCATTTTCAGAACGTGTAAATACGATAATAGTACATATGTAATTTCAAATTTGTTAAAAAACAGCATTATTTCGCCTTAAATAAATTTTTGTTGAAGTGAATGAAATATCAAATTTAACCTACAAATTTTAACAAATACTCCTAGTATATATTATTTATTGGCCCAATATGTTGCCAATATATTTTTGATATATTTAATTTTATTAGTTATCCGTTTTACGTTGATACAATTTATTTATCTATTTAACTAATAATCCAACAGATAAAAGTTCAATTAACATAATTTAACTATAGTTTTTGCAATGACGTAAATGAATTATTGCGCTGAGTACAAAACGAATTTTATACATATAGAAGTTATATTCGTAGTTTTAAGTGTAAAATGAACAAAATAAAAGAGTTAAATTACATTTAGCGGATAATAGTGTTTCAAATTATTATGATTCCCCCCCCCTTCGACTTCATCTACAGTTGAGTATGAATTGAACGAGATGGCTCTGCAGGTTTAAAAAAACTGTTTATGAATATGATTAGGTTGAATGAACAGAAGATGTACAAAGTGATTTGTGACAAATATTCCCTATTGAAGGAGACATTAATTCAAATGAAAATGTAGCATATCAGCTTAGCATATCACATTATCATCAACATATTATGCCAATACTGGTACAAGTATACTGAACCAATATTATCTTTCAACAGTGGATGGATATCTTGTGAATGCAATAACTAATAATAATTCATTACATTTTCATCTATTTGCTTGCATCTCTCGAACGAATTTTTATTTGTATAATGAGATTTAACACCAATTACAGTTTGGTAAGCAAAATTGTCAAAAACAATTTACTTTAAATTTATTATTATTATTATATCTTACTTACAATTAGGTTTACTATTTATCAGAATTGAATCTGAAAACAGTTTTACTAGTCTACATTTATAAGTTGGCTCCCCTTTTTCGTTTTCCGGTAATTTTCTAGCTTTCTTGCACCTTGTTTTCTCTACCTTGTAACAACCTTAATCTCAATAATTAAACAAAAATAATCAATAATTGAACTTCAATTGAGACATTTTATTGATTTAAATTGCTAAGGCTTACTAATTTTAGATAGAAAACAGGAAAAATAATAAAAAGGGCGCTACCCAAATTATTTGATGTTATTGCATAATATTTAAACAAGAATCTTCCAATCGGGAAAATATTATCTTTGGTTTACGTTAAGTATTACTGATTGTCAGGTTTTTAAATTTGAGAACTATTCCTTGAGTGGGACATTAAAAATTTGTCGTGTCGACCTATATCATTGAGTATTAATTTTGAATTCTGTATATTAAATTAAATTTAAAAAATCGTTTAAACAATACAAATATACTGATAATTATTGATATTTGAAAACCTACACATAGTATTATCTTCTACATTATAACTTACTTTGGGATCCCATTCTAGATACATTTGCATTAAATTCCTTGTTTAACACATATAAATATATTTTGATTTTCTTTGCTGCTTTTTGGCTTTGGAAACCACGTCCATTCGGCCAGTACCTCTTTCTATGTTTGAATTACGGAATCATATGATATGGCTTAAAGATAAAACGTCGACAAATTCCAGGAGTATCTTGTTAATATATTTTGATCGTTGACAAAGAATGAAACCACAATTAATATTGTTTAAATAACTTACAGACAATGGCTGTATCAATGGTTCCGTTTGGTTTTAGTACCTTAGTAATCCTTTATTTCACCTTATCACCTACAGAAAAAAAGCTTAAGCTTTCTATATACATACAAACTTACAAACACCAGTTGAAATTGCAATAGAACATAGAAGTGTTAACTGCCAGCAACAAATTGAATCCAGAGCGATTAGAATTAATCTCTAAATCTTCCGGCGTTGCAACTATTTCCACTGTAACGTTTGTTCACTTCTTGATTATTTAAGAGTTTTGTAAAGAGTTGGTTTTTATTATACGGTAATAGAAACCAATATCAAAGCAACTGGACCATTGACTTTTTTTACAACGCTTGCTACGGAAACTATGGAAGTTAATTTCCTGTAAACAAATACAGAATTTGCATCAATTTGCATTTCTTATTAAGTGCTGAAGTTCTGAAAACAACATTGTAGTTTTTAATAAATGATAACTTAATCAAGACAAATTTTCAAGTCGTTTTACTAGAGCATTTATTCCGTTTCTCTTAATTTAAATAACATTGTTAAAACGACAAACACACGATAATTTATCATAGGGTAGCGTTTATTTTCCCAACACAAATTAAGCGATAAACGGTAATTGCGCTACTTAAAACGAAAATCGATAAAAACGGTGGATAAACTCACGATACGAGACTGTGGCCCCGCAGCTGACGTAGACTAATTCCTGTACTAGGCAACGGAGCCTAACCTAACCTAGGTTTAAGTTAGGTCTGTTTATAATGTTTATAAGGTAAGGCTAGGTTAGGTCGCAAGTGCATCAAAACATGAATTTTCAGGTAGGGTGGTGGAATCAATATGGAAGGTTATGTCTCTACCAAAAAGGCTTTTGGCGATTATCTCGAAAACTACTACTCCCCCAAAATACTATTGTTAAACTCAATGAAACGCATCGAATGGTATTATAGGATGTGCGGCTGCGGGGAGCGGACCTAAACTGGAGAACAGCTATATATTTTTCCAAAAATTATCAATCCTTGTCGCTGATCCAACAAGTCAGCGCATTTATTTTAAAGTTTTTAAACAAGTTTCAAATTTTATTTACACAATTTACATCTACAGCACGTTCGACGAAAGTGCTTTAGTTATTGTTAGCGACGTCGTCAAAGCAGACCACTACTTAGTAATTTAATTAATCTTATTTAAACACCTAATATTATTGTAACACAATATCCTCTAATTGTTTTGCGCAATGTATATCCATAATTCTCTTTTATTGTTTTCATAGAAAGTTGTTTTACCTCCAACATTTGTTTTTAAATTTCTATTCCCAACGTAATAAAAGTTCACGAAAGCAGCGCCCTTTAGAGGGTTGCGCCCCCCTGCGTCGCAGGGTCTGACGTACGTACCGGACCTAAAAATCCTTTTAGCAAGAGTTTTTAAAATTTTTTGTTTTTAATAAAATTTTGGGTTTAAGCTTTTTGGGTAATTCTGAACAACTTTTGTTAGTAAGATTTTCCGATAAAAAATGCCTAGATAATATAATTTTTTGATTTTTTTGCTATTTATTTTGGTATCTCAGGTGGCTTTGCATTCGAAGGGGGCCAATAGTTTTTTTGTTACAGGTAGACTATAAATATGTTCTATCTTTGAGAAAAATCTTCAAATTGGATAAAAATTAATAAAGATATAAGGGTGGTGCCGTCTAATTTGTGACATACAGTAGATCAGCGGATACTAACCATAGGGTCTCGACCCAGTTTTGGGTCGCGTAAGTTTAAAAATGGGTCACAGAAATATTTATTTTTATTATATCATATATATTTAGGTTCATGTTAAAAATATACATACTATAATGTCCTGTAATTTTAAGTAGTCCCCTTCTCCCTCTCGTATTATAATTTTATTGATATTTTTGGGTCGCTAGATAAGGTTGCGGAACGCTGCTGCAGAGTATCATAGTACATTACAGTTATATAAAAAATAAATATACTTAAATCAAAGTTAAAAAAGAAACAAACAAAAACGGCATTGTAAAAGTCGTAAATGATTTCAAGAGTGAGTGGGCAACAAATACTTTATCTTTAATAGAAGATTTGAATATTTCAAAAGCTTTTGTTACGACCAGAAATAAACAGTTAGTCTACATTGGATAAATATACAGACTACAAGCCTGCTACTGATGTATGCAAAATTAATGAATAGAAAAGACGGGCATAATACTTTCTGCAGGTAAAAACGAGAAAACGGTTCGAGTGCTATTCTTTTGTCTACCATTTTTTCTTTCTGTTTCTCATTCTAACCTGTTTATTTTTGATTAGTGTGTTATCTTTTTCCCACACGTTGATCTTCCTAAATACTAGTCAGGTTTACAGTGCCTCTGGTATGTATGTGTGTGATGGGGTAGTAACACGTCAAATTCAAAAAATTAACATTAACTGTCATTAAATAAAATTACATAATTTAATTGAAATTTTCTTAAGTTAATTTCAAGTAAGTCCAGTGATTTAATGAATACATAACAAGTGTTTTTGTTTTGTGTAAGTATAAAGCATACGTAGTATAGTAGATTATTCTAAAATTTTTGACAGCTTTCATTAATTAAGCATTCCAGTCAAAATGAAAATATTTTAATATAATCTAATAAACAATGTAATGTATATTAAATTATAACAGTATATAGTGTAATAGTATACATATTCAACTTACCTGAAACAGATCAAGTGATCACAATACAAACTTCGAAGTCGACTAAACTACTATTTAGCACAATGCACCTGACTTTTACAGGTAAAAATGTGAAATTATCCCCTTGCTTCTTCTCTAATGCCTTTATCCTTCAAACCATCTTGCAATAAAATGGAAAGCAAATATGTATTTTGGGGTGGCTTTTCAGATTTCAACATTCAGTATGTCGTAGGTTCTTCGGTATCTAAATAAAAATATTTAAAATATACAATATTGATGTGCATTTGTTATTAGTGGTTAACATGTTATAATCCTACTCTTTTAAATTTTGATATTACAGGAACTAGTCTGAAACATGAAATATTGATTAATTATTATTATTCTAATCATTTCTTTATTAGGTTATGGGCCCAGAGTAGATAACTAAAGTAAAATAGATGCGGAGATGGCGTACAAGCTTTACATGTTAATATCTTATAATGTTAATAAACATACAAATTAACAAAAAATAAAAGGACCAGCACCTTGTAGGAAGAAAAAGCAATAAAACTTCTTAGAAATATAAAATAACCGAGATTTTATCTAACCTGAAACGACTGAAGAATCATCTAATGTATCAGAATGATGATTTTTTAGGTAGGTTTGTTGCCACCCCTAACATTATAATATGCAGAAGAAGAGATTTATAGTTAAATGTACTAACTGTATTCGAGTATTCAAAAATTTAATTATCACCAATATCGAATTAAATCGAATTTTCGGTTACACTCTAATTTAACTTGAGCTTACTATAACTATAACATAAAGTAAGCCTGTTGTCTTAAGACACAAATTGAGATACGCTCAATTAGCGCGCATTGCTACAGCACTGGTTAGCAGTACGCACTGGTGGGAGCGATATTACTATCGATCCTCTACTAGCTCTCCAGGCTAGTACCGCAGCTATAAACGTGCTCACCCGTCGGCGTCTTCTCCATGGAGATAGCACCTCGTCTAGCTTCGACTATTCCTCAACATAGTAACACTCTATCCCCGATCCATGCCCGATCAAATCCAACTGTAATGTGGCGGGAATTAGTTGTATGGTTTTGCTACCCCGATCTCCCAAACTATACGCTTGGTGTGCCCTTGACAGTGCTTCGTTTAAGTCTACATGTTCTAGATAACCGGTATGTACCCGTACTAATATCGAACGTACGCATTGTATCGAAATAGGTTCCTTGCGAGAAGCGAATTCGTTGGGTCACTAGGCGGGCCCAGAATATTAATATTACTCTTGCCAACTTAAGACTAGTCCATAACCTCCAAATAATCAAACTTATCAATATCAACATCAACACATTCAATAGATTACACATCCAAATTCTTACTGTCTATACGGAACACAAAGTCAACACCAAATTTTGTTTTCTCATCCAATATATCTACTCAAAAACTCATTTCCTTAATCTTGCAAAACTAGCACCATAACAGCAAATAATAAAACTGTTGTATCAGGCGGCGATGGGGAATAATAATAATTTAGCAAATGAACACGTTCAAAAGAAATGCCAACAGAGTAGACCTTAATAGCAAACCAACAGATAAGCAAAGAAAGAGGTTTAATTTTCCACCCTAACCTAACGTACTTAATTTTAATCAAACAATTACGGAAAACACATTCGAAGTACTGTAGTGATTCGACTATATATTTGTGATCAGGAAGGCATTCAACATACTGACAATCATATAAACAACTTAATAAATAGATTTCAAATTAAAAGCAAGTCTTTTATTCTTCTATTAAAAGATACTTAAATTATATAGAAAATATAACGACGACCTTCTACCAAGGCCCCAAAACGTTACAATTGGTGACCGCGATGTAAACTTTTACAGCCACAATAAAGCTGTACAACATTCTATTACCCATATAAAGTAACGCCGATCCACTTGGTTGCAAACAAACGGACTTCTGATCATGCAGATCCAGCACTAGCAGACACTTACTGGAAGATAGAAGATAGGCGATGTTTAAATTCAACTACAGCAGTTCCCGATCGGTAATCCACTCCGTTCCTAACTGACTCTACTCGGAAAATACAAGAATCTGAAGATACCCTAAAGCCACCACTCACCACCACTCCACTATTGGGTCAATTCCAAACCAAAAGAGTGTGCTTCAGGTTAAAACAGGCAGGTACTAGTTGTTACCATTTCGTCGATTTTTTCGAGCATTTTTGAAGAAGGGACACTCCGCTTGTTCCAGAATGTGCCGAAAGCTCCACCCTTCTTAAATATACCCGAAATTTTACTGTAAGTATGATACTACGAAAATTAGCTCCGCTGCGTTTCGTTCTAGACTACCATTTTTGGGGCATTTTTTGTGGCATTTTGATTTGCTGTCGCAAGCGCATTTTTGAAGGAGAAACACTCCGCTTGTTCCAGAATGCGCAGAAAGCTTCACCCTTCTTAAATATACCCGAAATTTTACTGTAAGTATGATACCGCGAAAATCAGCTCCGCTGCGCTTCGTTCTAGACTACCATTTTTGGGGCATTTTTTGTGGCATTTTTATTTGCTGCCGCAAGCGCATTTTTAAAGAAGGAACACTACGCTTATTCCAGAATGTGCAGAAAGCTCCACCCTTCTTATATATACCCAAAATTTTACTGTAAGTATGATACTACGAAAATTAGCTTCGCTGCGTTTCGTTTAGTCGATCCCTTTTTAAAAAGACCCAATTTTATTTTTTTATAACAACGATACTTTAATGTTTAGTGCAGATGGTCAACCATATATTGACCATCTACAAGTATTTTCCTGATTAAGCAACAATTGGTTTCTCATAAAATTTGTCAATGTCAAAGCTCTAGTTTTTGGGACACTGTGTAAATGCTAACAAGTTTTAACATCAACCTTCAAAAATTAAAACAATTGCGAACGTCCCTTTACCTGATAATCAGAAAAAAATGTAGAAATTTTGCAAAAGTGCTCATGCTTACTACAATGTTTTTTTTACGCGAACTTTAGAATTCAATTTTGCTGAAAATTTTTCGGCATTATGTGATGTGTAAAGACTTTTATATTTACACTATACATGAACCACTATCTGCAACGATAAAGAGCAGTAGTGACGTATGTTTAGCACGCGAGTTTCTTCAACTCGAATACATTCACATTTACCAGTGATATACGACAAACTCAAAGACAAAAATCCCGTGGTCGCGCAGATGAGTCGATAATATTCCAGTTTATCAATCCTTGTAACTAACTGGATAGCAAGCCTACAATTTCTCATTCGCATGTATGGCCTCACTACACATACACATTAAGAATTAAACACCTCTTGGCAATGCATATCGCTATATCAATCATAGTATCAAAGAAGGTTCAACCGCACTCTCCAACAAGGCATTCGCCGGTATTTCTTCTAAGGAAACCGGGTTTTTTTTCGGGGTGGGGCTACTTTATAAAAATTCCGAATCAAAATACTAAGATTTTCACATAACATAGATTTTGACACTAGCGAGAGAATTTCGAGGGAGGGGCTTCAGTCGGATAACCCCCCTAAATACGCCACTGCTTTCTAGATCCTTTCAAAGGAGCCTGCCATGAATTCTGCTTCGTTACTAGTTACCATTAACAAAGACCAAATACTTAGACTAATGCTTATCTTGTAGATTAAGTAAGCATAGCTATTTCTAGTAAACAAAATTACAATAGTAGATCGTCGCAAGTTATCACTTGTTAACGAAGATTTTATTGTTGTTTCTTGGTTTTTGTTGATGAATATAATATGTGTCGCTTCTTTCGTTTTAGTAAGAATTTCGAGAAGATCTACAGAGTGATACATGCGCCTACTGTCTATAGTTATAACTATGGTTTGTTTTGCAATGTAATGCACCCGCGTTATTTTGCTATCAGTTAAATTCATTTTGTTTATAATGCGATAATTATTTAGGTTCTCATTATCTTAACGTAATTTAAGGGCCCATTGAAAAGATCAACCTCCTTACAGTTCATTTATAACTGTAAATCTGTTAAAGGTCATAATTGCAATGATACTAATACATCTTTTTCTGTACAGGCTATGTTGAGTATCTTCTTCGCGTGAAGTAAACAGCCACCAAAATTCCAAAGCCTTCTCCAATCTTCCGATGTGATAAAACTGAGCTGACTATAATCGTGAGGCCAGAAGCGGAGGAGTCTACATAGCAACGAGGATTTATTTAGCTGCAAAGCCGTTAGAAAGTGTTAGCAAGTCTATCAAGCATGTGTATGTATCAGTATGTATTAACAATCAGGAATTCCTGTTTGGAGCAACATAAGATATACCTCACCACGATCTGGAACTCATTTATATGCTGAAATATGTAGAAAACAAGACAATCCTTCGTTCATCCGTTAAAAAGTGATCTGAATTGGTAAAACGAATTGGAACCAATATATCGTACATTGACAGTGTGTTTGCCACGAGAAGCGTGTGCGCAATAATAACACTAAAAGAATTGCGACACTCATCTGTCTGCTTTATTTAACCTCGACTAGTTATAACTGTTAAAACTTTGCAATTTCAAAAGTTACTAAAATTGGTAAGAATTTCAAAAATTTTCAAATCGTTCAATAACTTAATGTAGCTGTACAATCTAAAACGTAATGAACAACTAAGCAAAATTTAGATATTAAAATTATAATAACTAGACCAAAAACAGGTAGCTGTACATAAATAATACTAACTACATTAAGTTTAGATTTGTAAATTTCCCGCTAAGTTTAGTAACTTTTCAAATTGCAAAGTTTTAACAGTTCTAACTAGAGACCTGTTAGTGCAAGTATGTCAACGTCTCTATATTTCGTGTGAATTTTAGGTCCATTTTATGTAAAAGCCCTATTTAATATTTTTATTAATATTATAGAGGGTCTATAATCCTATTGTGCTCTTAATAACAAAATCAATAGATACAATGTGCAAATATTACAATAATAAAATTATAACTAATAAAGTTACATTGTAAAACATAAACCAGTTAATAGGTTTTAAAGCTTCATATCGATTCTTGGAAACGTTGATGGAAGGTGCCATTACAACGTCAGCTGGAAGTGAGTTCCATTTGTGGAACATTTGAAAAATCTGTTAGAGATAAAGCATAATTTAACTGTAGTCCTGCAGTTTTCTCTTCTGAGATTACGAGCGTATCCTGAAAGTTGTTCGTTGTTGAGGGTGAAAGGTCACCTTTACCGCGCCCGTTTTTGCCGTAGGAGAGACGTACCCTACCAAAAGTAACACGTTTAACTCGGCGGTGAACATTATCTAACATAGCTATATCTCTCCGCAAAGTTGAATACCAGACAGGGTTAGCGAATGCTAATATCGGCCTAGTTTTGCAGCTGTTCTGGTATTAGTTGAATAAAACACTTTTCTGATTAAATGAACTATTCGATGCGTTTTCTTACATTGCCGAATAGTCTGTTCTGGTCAGGATAACTGAGAGTTTATTATAACACCAAGATCGGATTGAGAATTAGTCTTTGGTAACTCTAATCCATTAACACTGTATGGTAGCCGTGGATTACCTTTACCAATATGCAACACAGTACACTTTTCCACATTCAAAGGTAGTAACCATTCTTCTGACCAATAGAATATGTTGTTAGATCTTCTTGAAGTTCATCATGATGAGTCACTGGATTATTATACACTTTGGTATTGTCGGCATACATAGAACATTCCGATCATACTGGAAATCAGAGGTATATATGTTGAACAAAAGGGCCCCAGTATGGAGCCTTGAGGAACTCCACTCAACATTGCTTTAGAAGCACTTATACAAGGTTGCTACTTTCACAGCAAATTGTCTGATCGATAAAAATGCATTTAACCAATTCAGTAACTTCTCTCTAAGACCAATCCTTTCCAATTTTGTAACCAATCTGTTTCATCAAATGTTTTACTGAAGTCAAGATAAATAACATCTACCTTTATCGAGTTCTATAATCAAATCACCAAGGCAACAGAGAAGATTCATAACTACAGACCTACTGCTAGTGACGCCATGTTGTTCGAATGGTACAATGCCTACTATTTCTAATCCACTAAAAACTTTTTTAATTTATCCACTATTATGGACTCCATTACTTTAATCATTACAGACGTTAAGCTTACAGGATAAAAATTTCTTGCATCAAATCTGTCCCGTTTTTATAGATTGGCTTAATCAAAGCCATTTTCCAATTATCTGGAAGTGCTGCAATTAAAAATGATCGATTAAGAAGATTAAGAAAGTGGGACTAAAATCATCTGGCCCAGGAGACTTAGTCGTGCCCAAATTAATTAATTTAGCGTTAACATCATCAGCATAAAATTCAATGTCTTCAAGCCTATAATACTATAATCTATAATACGTAAAAGCTTTAAAATGGAATGGGGCCATCGGGTTCATGAGTAAAAGACGCATAGAAAGTATCCGCAAAGATAGATGCAACCTCTTCTATAGTGTGGTAATATCTTTGCTTTTATTTTCGACGAACAAAAAGTTCGTCTCTGAATTCGTGAAGTCTGTCTGTCTGTCTGTCGCCTTTTTCCATGTTGACTTGTTTGAATTTTTCTTTTTGGAATCTTATAGTACATCAAATTCTAAGAAACTGGTTGAAACATTTTTTTGTATCTCTTCGGGAAAGTGGTAAAAATGACCACCGAAAATTTCGGTAAATTTTTGAAAAATGAAAATTTTTTTATTTTTTAAAAATTTAGGAAAAAATAAACATTTTTAGCAACAAAAAAATTCGAAAAATTTTAGCACTTAGAATTTTAGTTTTTATGACAACTAATGTGTTACGTCAACATTAGTTTTCAAAAATAAATTAGTTTATTAAGTATACAGTTGTTTTTGTTCGTCATGGCAATGCTAGTTCTGCGCATTCTCAACTGGTTTTTAAATTATGGTATTGAAACTTTAGTATTCAGTGATGATCTGATGTATTTGTAAAATCGCTTTGGATTTTCACTGTGAATAATTTGCTTTTCATATATTTTTCTACTTCGATCAATTATAGCTTTGACTAAATTGGAAAATATCAGATATTGGATCTGATCGAGTTCTCTTAAAATTTCTCCATAAAACTCTATAAAGAAAAAATGGAATGAAACTTTCTGGAATTATACTAGAAAACTCGAACTAATCTAACGCCGACCATTCAATATGGAAGAATCAGAGAAATCCAAAATGTAATTGTAGCGATCCGATCAAGTAGAAAACCCGAGAGTAGCGGGGTCATCAGACTTAGAAAAATGTCTCCTCGTCAACTCAACTTCTCAGTCTAAGTAATACTGAAGATGAAACAAATTAAATATACCAAAGAAACTCGCACAGTTTTAAAATCATGTTTAACTGAACAAACCTTTCAAATAGAATGAATTCACTATCAAATTTTCACAGTAATATCAACTCCGGGATTCCCCAGGGAAGGCTACTAAGACCACTATTATACCTAATATGCACATCTGATGTCCTAGCTGCAGAAAATACTACCATTGTTACGTTTGCCGATAATACTGTCATATACTCATAAATGAAAAAATTGAGTTAGCAACGGAACATCTAAACAGAACCGCCTCCACCTATTCAAGTAACTTCTTCTCGTTCAAGTAACTTTTACCAGCAGACGTTTTATATGTCTACCAATAATATTAAATAATGCTCCCATACCGTATAAGGTAGAAGTAAACTATTGGGTTACTTCTCTACCAAAAACTCACGTGAAGCTTGCATATCAAAACTAACACAAACGGACTGGTTACTGGGAAACGGTCACAGCTCTCCCTTATAAATACTTGACAAATGTTAGATTGATTTAAATTGAGAATACAAGCAAAACACAACAGGCTTCAGTAAAATCACAGTGATGATATATATAAAATTGCATTGAGAAAAAACAAACAATTTTGCTGCAGCAACATCAAATTTTAAATGTTAAATATTTAGTTTCAGATGTAGAGCATTTTATAAATACTGGCTATAAATAACGGAAAGAATAATTAAAGATGATCTGGTTACGTAAATTCACAAACAAAAATACATGAAAAATGCTTCCCTTCAATATAAACTTTAGCAATAGTTTAAAATATGCTGCCATATTATGTAAAAAATATATAGGTCATAAATATATAATATTCAGCTAATTTTCTAATTTTAGTTTTAGAGGTGAAGACGCATTTTAAAAAGGATAATGAACCTTTTATTTATAAATTACAATTTGCAAGGGGTTGACTTAACAATATTTAATATTTTTGTTTTGGCGAGGATTTTCTATTATTGTTTCCTTGTGTCATACTCTTACTGGGCTGTCGTGAAATTAAAAAAGTGATGATAAGAACTTTTATTATTGTTTCAGGTATGCATAATCATGGATCACGCTGGTAATTTGTACCCGAATTTAATAAGAATGTCTTTCTTAGAAGATTTCATTAAAATATTTCAAGATCTCTTACTTAGTTTAAAACTCTTTAAATCATGTTTTAACCATGTTTTTTTTATATGGGGCGTGTTGAACTTATTTTCGATAAAAAGCATTTTAATTTAACGTTTCAACCCTGCCTGGAACAACTTCGCAATCTGCCTGGACCGAAGCTTCATTCGGTATAATTTTCAGCTTGTAACCCCGAAACCTCCATTTCAAAATTCATTTTTAAGCGAGTTTCAAAGCAAGGAGATTTAATTATAAAAATCTTCGAAGCTTTAGAAATTCAATTTTTAAAAAACATATATTAAACAAATAGTGAAATTTTATTAAATAAACGTTACTTTAAAAAAAATAAAGCTAATTGTTTCTATTTTGTTGTTGTTTATAACAATCGTAAGTTTCAAGCAAAACGATGAATAAAGTATCAGCAAAACACTCAATGAAAATGTCTCAATGAAAAGCTTAAATATATGTCGCTTGACATACATTTTGTGAATTCTGAAATCTTATAAAATGTTTCGTTTCGAATGCTTTCTTTTCAAAACTTATTTCAACCTTTATTGACATTTACTACTAACAGGACACCCAAAGAATAATGTCTGAAGTTTTCTAACATTTATGTGTACGTTTGTTATTGTACTCAATTTGTTCTATATACATACTATAATGCATAAAAAGTATATTACTGAAAACAAATAATAAATCTAAATAATGTATTTATTTTATTTCCTTTTAACAGGTGCTGTAATTGCCTTCCGCCACCAGCTTGTATTATGTTCTTCAACTCTTTTGCTACTAATTAATGTCCGATTTCTCTGATCGATTGTGTTCTCAGATACGAATGATATACAGGGCGTTCTATTTAACGGTCTACACTCAATCATTCGGACAAGCTTCTGGCTGTAGCAATGCAATTTAAAGACCTTTGTATACTTCGACCTCTAGTTTATGAAATCACTATTTGAACCCCTTTTTTGAACATGTGCTGGTAATTTCTTTAAATGGAACAATTAGGATTTAAGTTTGAAAATCGGTAGCAAGTGTGATTATAAATTAAAAAAAGTACATGTGGTAACATGTCTAAGATGCATAATAACGGAGCTAGAACGAGTAGAACCAATTAATGGATTCTGTTCAGTTTAACAGACTGTTCTCAATCATTCAGACAAGCTTTTGGCCATAGTAATAACACTAAAAGACCTTTGGATATTTATAATAATAATGTTTATTTGAACGTCTTAAATTACATGTATTTTACATTATTAACTTATATGCAAATAAACTGATAACCCATAAAGTTAAAACTGCACCTTTCGATCACTAGTTTACGAAATCAACATTAGAACCCATTTTAGAACATGTGCTGGTACGTCATCGAGATTTTTTAAATGGAACCATTAAGTTCGAAGTATAAAAACTCGATAGCAAGTGTAATTCTAAATAAAAAATAGTCTGGTATCACTTGTCTCAAATGCCTAAAAACAGAGTTAGAACCAATTAACGGATTCTGTTCCGTTTAACAGTCTGTAGTCTACACTGAATTTTCACGGACAATCTTCTGGCCTTAGCAGTAAAATTCAAAGAACTTTGTATATTTCGACCTCTAGTTTACGAAATCAGTATCAGAACCTATTTCAGAACATGTGATGGTATCCGTTAATTGGCTCTAGCTCCGTTATTATGCATTTTAGACCTATGGTATCTTAACATTTTTTTTTTGAATAACACTTGTTATAATCTAATATAATATGCTATAATATAAATCTTCATACTTAAAACGTAATGGCTCCATTTAAAAAATCACGATGTCGTCATGTGTGAAACGACAACATGTTCTAAAATGGGTTCCAATACTGATTTCGTAAAAAGTCGAAATATACAAAGCTTTTTTTTAAAGAAACCCATTAATTGGTTCTAGCTCCGTTATTATGCATTATAAATCTTTGGTACCCTAAATACTTGTTTATTCAGAATCACACTTGCTATCGGTTTTCATACTGAAAACCTAATAGTAGTTTGGTTGGTTGGTTTGGTGCATTAAAAGGAATACAATGACGTCATGTGTGATACCAGCCCATGTTCTAAAATAGGTTCTAGTAAACTAGAGGTCGAACTATATCAAGTTATTTTAAATGCATTGCTATATCCATAATCATGTTCGAATGATAGAGTGTAAACTGTTAAACAGGACACCCTGTATATTGCAAAGATGTATAAAATCAGACTGAAATCATTAACTAATACGGGTTGTATCAGACGATCAAACGAAACTAACCAGAAGACGGAAAAATCTCAGTATTTGTATTTTGATCTGCTTTAACTTAAACACCAGAGACTGGGTTTTAAGTTGCATATAGCTTTCGAGTAGTGCTTCCAATTTTCAGTTACGATAGTTACGAAAAGGTGGTTCTGATTTACACTCTTGAATAGTATCCGTGAAGTGTATCTAAGGACCCAATCCAAGCTGGATCTATACATCACTAAGCACTGGCGATGATAGACCTACAAATCGATTGTAGTTGCGAACAAAATCCCCAAAGAGCGAACAAATAACGGTCGTATCAAAAAAGCTAAGATTTCCTACCACTTTTAATGGTTCATTATCACTTTTGTTACACCTAAGAGAATGATGTTGCTTTCTGGATAATTCGGCATGTCTGCTACCGAAACCCGTCGTCGCACCCTCAAAGAGCTTCAGCTAGATTAGTTTCGACTTATAATTAGTTCGACACTGTCAAGAAGGATGTTTCAGAAGGAAGTTATTATAGTTTGAAGCTGACGCACCATATTCTAGTAATACCTTTGCAACAGTTTAGCTTTCGTATTTAGATTGTAGTTACTTCATTAAATGTTGTTTTTCAGATTTTCTTAAGACTGTGCAGTGTACAATAGTGCTTTCTTTTGTTCTGCTAGGTGTCTACGTGTCATTGCTAGTAACCTCTGAAAAGTGATTTTATCATTTAACACTTTTCCTATTTCCACTCTTCAATTATCGATACTGCGACGGTTTCTAGGCAATCCGTATCAAAGTAATATCTCTAGTGTCCAACGTTAGCATCTATTTTGTTTGAGAATTAGGTACTTTACTGTTAAGTAAAAAGTAAACGAAGTCGGCGTACACCAAAAAATGAAACAACAACGATGTAGCTTAGTAAATATAATTAAGCAGCAGTAGTAGATGCAATCTGGCATCAAGTGCATTTAGTTCATCTACATCTACCCTAGATCCACCGCTGACAAGAAATGCTTCTCTTTGAAGTCTAAAATTTCAATTAGTTGGTAACATCTAAATAATGTTCTATCATTTTTTTGCATCTGTGTAGTGGCGAAGTTCTTGATTTATGCTTGTCCAACATCATTCTTGTCACTAATTTACGAAAAACGATGATGATGATTCGACAAGTTTTTTGAAAATCGACACTAGATGATATTTAAATCTTAGAAATTATTTTGCTTATACCTTTATGATGATATAGTATCTATTTTCGTTCATGCTACATAAATTATAGAAAATTTGCTGATTATAGATAGTTGAGCTTTCTCAATTTCGGATGTGCCAAATTAGGAATCTAAAATTATTACTTATTCATTGTTAAACATTTTAATTGCTTGACGAATAAAATGCTAATTTTGAAAACATAATGTCAGGAAACAGCCAAAAATGGGCTATCTAAAAATCTCAAAATTTTTTAGCAGTCCAAAATCAATATTAGAAGATTCAAAAAGTCAACAATTCAAGAAAGTGAATAAAAATGAGCAGCTAGTTGAGGTTCGGATTGGAAGAAAGCCTGCAAAAATGGTAAAAGATATCATGGCCTACTGCCTAGAAATACTGAATAAAAAACTGAGTAAATCAGAACTGAACGCTGAGTTAACAAAGAGTAGCAAGAAGAAGACGCGTAATGAAGAATGAAAAAGGCTCGATATAAAAGTGATGACTAGAAGATGGCCCTATTCTAGATGACGATTCGGACATGAATATGGACAATGATGATGAGGGTGCTGAATGCGTTTTGCTGCAGTTTGTATTCGGAAGATAAGAGTGGAGAACAGTATATAAGGTACTTGGGCCCAGATGTATTGGACTTTTTGGGACTGGGATACCCTTCTCCAAGTTTAGCTAAATAATCATAGTAATCGGTGCCATGAGGTAGGAGGAATGTCTCGTCATCTCGCTCTCTTAACCAAAAATAAATAATAAATCTCAGAATAACATTGCATTTGATGTCATACCTCGAACTCAAGATATTATTGTCCTTGAAATAATAAACGAGGACGATATTTTAGGTGCTGCTTTAAACTGTTTTACCTCTGGTATATTCTAAGGGATTGACTGCTCCTCTTGTCAAACAACTATACGTTTTATTTAATTTATGTTTGACTACATCTAGTCTTCTATGATTTGGAAACATTTGGAACGGTTCTTAAGAAGGACCATCCCTCATTGGAAATTACATAACAATTTCCATTCTTTGTAATTTTCTCAAAGCATTTGAGTCTATTATTTTTAAATATTTGTATTCATTTTTAAAATCAGTTATATACTCACATCAACATGGCTTTATGGAAAGTCGTTCCACTATAACTAATCTTGCATGTTTTACTCAGCTTACTGCAGAGATCATGTATGAAGATAATCAAGTCGATGTCATCTACCTTGACTTCCAAAAATCTTTTGATTAAATTCATCAATACGTCTTGTTAAACAAACTATCTTCATATGGCCTATCAGAGAGTCTTATTAAATCTTTTTAATCTTATCATTAACAGGAGTTCTTGTGTCTGATACCCCCCCCCTCCGAGTGGCGTCCTGCCGTGGAGGGTGTGGTTCTGAAAACAGCCTTTTCTTTTCCTTGACCGCTGTCGCTGCCTCCACGGCGCCGGCCTTTGACCGTTGTCGTCTCCTGTTTAGCCCAACCGTAACCAAACTACCAACCTCCAACAGCCGAAACATCCACACGCCGCCGCCACCACCAGCACCAGGGACCAATCACCCACCAACCAGGAGACTTTGCCACCACCGCCTCTGCTTGCCTTCCCTCGGCCGGTCACCCTGCAGTTGGGGGTTCTGCGGAGGCTGCCCAGACGGAGAACACGAGTGACAAGAGCGTAGCTCAAACCAACCAATTGTTCAACCCAACCAGGCTGAAGAAATTTTTAGGCATAATAAGCATAAAATAGCCACTACCCTGTTTTGCAGGGCAGAAAACTACATTGAGCATGAAGATAATGTGTCAAAAACTGCAACTTTATATTCTGCAATCTTACTCCTATTTCGAGAATTCCTCAATGTTCGAATCTTAGACCTTTTCTTACTTTTTATTAATGACATAGTAGATCAAATATCTTGCCATTGCCTCTTTGCAGATGACATAAAATTGTATCGTAAAGTTAATAACTATAATGATGCCATGCAATTACAAAATAATCTTTACACAGTAGATGTAACAACTGGTGTCACAATAATAGACTTTCACTAAATATCTCTAAATGAAAGACCATGTCTTTTACAAAAATACTTAACGAGCATAGTTATATCTACATCGTCAATGACATTGCTATTCAAAGGACGAATTTCTTTAAAAATCTAGGTGTCATCTTTGATCCTAAGCTAGATTTTGTTGCACATATACATTACATTGTTAGTCGAGCTTTTAGAATTTATGGCTTTATCTACCGAAATTGTAAACACTTTTCCTGCCTTGGCAAGGTCTATATTGGAGTACGACATGGTAATTTGGTCTCTCCTTTACGAATGCCGTATCCGTGAGTTTGAACGAGCTTAAAGATGTTTTCTTAAGTTTAGAGCTTTTTCTTGCGATGATATCTATCCTGAGATTGGGGTTAGTTAAATTGAGCTGCTCAACAGATTTGATTTTATCTCTGCGTATTAGACGCATTATCTCTGTAAAGTTTTTGTATAATCTTTTAAACCACAGAATTGATTCTTTTGGTAACTTTCATGTCCCAAGATTTAATATAGTACGTACTAATGGGTCATTCTACTTGCATGCAAGGCGAACCAACTTACTAAATAGATCACCTTTACTAGCATGTGCAATAATTTAAATCAGATATGTAGCAAGAGTGATATTCACTTTGATTCTATTAATAGTATTGTAAGTTGTATAGAACTACTACTGTGTTTATTTAATTATTCAATTGTTTTCCTGTTTGGCTATCTGTTTGAAAATATATATATATATATATATATATATATATATATATATATATATATATATATATATATATATATATATATATATATATATATATATATATATATATATATATATATATATATATATATATATATATATATATATATATATATATATATATATATATATATATATATATATATATATATATATATATATATATATATTATTATTATTACTATTATTACTATTATTATTGGATTCGTCTTAACTCTTTGTTCGGCGAATTTATTAATTATGTGATCGTATTGTATAGATGTTAATTGTAATTAACATTGCCAAACCACTGATGTAAATACATACTTTTGCGTGGTATAGAGCGATGTTATGTTTAACGACAACCACAGAAAGATGTTTATGTGGTTATCGGGACCGACTGCTTAACGACCCAATCTGACAACACGGCGAAGTGTACTGAGACTTTATCGACGAGAAAAATCTTCTCGCCGGCGCCGTGCGGCCACGGTAAAGTGCCTTATTCTTCACTTACATCACTACAGTTATTAGGAAAATAGTCAAAATGTGACCTGAGGAAATGCATCTTTACAGATATGCATGTACGAAAGGCCTTGAAACTTTGAAGGAGCTCCTCTGCAGCATGTTCATAGTCTGGACTTCGGCGATTCCCAAGAAAATTCTGGATGATGGCAATTGAATGCACCCCAAGCATTGATCTCATTATTTTCGAGACAATAATCAAAATTAGCATTTTTTTCGAACTACTACTGTGTTTATTTAATTATTCAATTGTTTTACTGTTTGGCCATCTATTGGAAAATATATATTATTATTATTACTATTATTATCGGATTCGTCTTAACTTTTGTTCGGCAAATTTATTAATTATGTCATCGTATTGCATAAATGTTAATTGTAATTAACATTGGCAAACCACTGAAGTAAATATATAGTTGTGCGTGGTATAGTGCGGTGTTATATTTAACGACAACCACGGAAACATGTTGATGTGGTTGTCGAGACCGACTGCTTAACGACCCCATCTGACAGTACGGCGAAGTGTACTGAGGCTTTATCGACGAGAAAAATCTTCTCGCCGGTTCCGGCCGCTTAAGTAAGAGTTGGGCACTTTACCGTACGGCTACCCACTTCACTAATATAATAATAGGCAAAATGTAAATGGTAAAATTCCTGATTTTATTGACAGAATTGCAACGGCATTTAGTCATTTTCCAAGTTTGTTGATTACAAAGTTGTTTACACAACAGGAAAGTGCTCTTTCTGCAGCTTGATAAATATTTAGTACCCAGAATTGTATCTGTTTTATTTCATTTTATCGATCTGCTAACGTTATAATGCCTTCAAAAGAATATTATTAGTCATTTTAAAAATAAAAAATATTATAACATATCAAAAAAATGTAAAGGCGTTCATATCTCCCAAGATTTTGCCACCAAAGGCTCGGACCTATAAAACGTATTGGGGATAAACAATACTTAGTGGTACAACAATGGTTGCTTGACCATTTTAAAAATAAATTATATTTTTGATTGTGTTTGTTTGGTAGTTGCAAGAAAAATAAGGAAAAACGTGTTTTGGTACCTATAAAGTAAAATTTTGTGATCCGGTAAATTTATTTCTGATATTGATTTAGTTTATTTTATTTTCAATTATGCTGTTGAATACTTACTTATACATGTAATCTATAAAGTCATTTATTAACCAAGTGGCCTACTATGGATCGAATTTTATGGGGCACAGTGGGTCATGTAACATGATAATTTTCTACTTAAACTATTAAAGTAACCGTATTATATTATCACACACGCGCAAATAGTTGAGATGGTGGAATTTTCCAATTAGAAGAATTTCATAGCCCCAATTGGGACTCGGATCCACGATCATTTACTATTTATATTATCAATTATATTTATATTTTGAAATAAAACTTATTGTTTTTAAACTTTCAAATCATTTCTTACTTCAGTGTAAATATGTTGACCCATCGTGGAACATGCGGTGATCCATTGTACCCCACCAGTGGTCTACAATGTCTCTTATTTTTTTTAGTGTTTAATATACAGATATCATTGCCAATTAACTTTTAATTCCACCCATGCAAAAGTTAAAATAGTTTTTTGTTAAATTAAAAAAATCAAAAACTGAAAATTGACCCATTGTAATTTGTTTGCAAAAAGGCAAAAAATTATTTCAATCTTTGATGAACGTGCCTATATCCGGATGCGTTACAACGCGGTTTAAAGCCGGTTGATATAACAAAGTACCGTCACGAATGCGGAAAAGGCAACATTAACGATCTACTGGCCGTCGGAAGGCACTGATGAAAGTCACGTTTTTGTTAAATCTTGAATTGGACAGTGCATACATTGAGTTTTGACATGTGAAGGTGAGGTTGTCTTAGATCAAAGGCTGCGTCTTAAGACTTGTATTCGCATCAACACCCCTTAAAGGTGATCCCAGGATATCCTTGCTGGCAACAGCAGCACAGATCTTGTCCATCAAATGTGGAGAATCTAACTCAATGGACACCACAGAAGGTACCTGGTGAAACGGTTTTTCCAAAGACCATAACTTGGGGATAACTACCAGGATAAACCTAAGTAGCTGCTTTTCGCGTCCAGTAGTCCAGCTGTTCTGGAATCATCCCCAAACAGAACAGTATAAATAGTATGGTTGACTAAGATATCATTTAGTCGGTCTTTTATTGGGGGACTCCTTTTGACAGGACTTAGTCAGTCCAAATTTAAATAATAATTGAGTTTTTGGAGTTGATGGACCAGTGCACTTTAAAGTCATAGAAAGATGCTGTAGATATACTAAGTTTTTGGTTTTTGTTTGAAGTTTGTAAATATATATTAAGTAAATATTAATGCAGGTGTTTTAATTTGCAAATGTCTTGCTATCATGGCTCAACTATGGCTAATAATATACAGATAAGGATACTCAGTTAGGCATGGTGGATCTCGCTGTCGATGTGCACTGAACAAACCTAGAAGTTATGTTGGGAGAAAAAAATTGTTCTTGATTAAACGATTAAACACAAATAAATGGCTTCCGATACGGTTTCGGATTGTTAGCGTCTTTAAGGCAGCTTATTATGATAGAGTTAATAGTAATATTTAACATTTAATTTCGACACGTATTACATTTAGGTTTAAAAAAATACTTTCATCTCTGGGCGAGGGGCGCTAGTTACTTATTACTTTATTCTTTTAATTAATCTTCTCAAGTAATAAATCGTTTTGAAATGCTTATATATGTGTTTGATAGCGTTGGCACAGCATTAGAATATACAGCAGGTTCACTTTCGCAAATATTTTCAGCCCGCCGAGTGTAACCTTGTTATATTCTCGGGCTGTTGGCTGGCTACGGAACAACAGTTATTCAATGATATTCCCTGTTCGTTATTATCAGCATACTATGACGATGACGATCGGCAAGCCTCGGCGAACTGATCATGGTGTGTGCGATATTCGAAACTAGCTAACAAATTTCAAAGTACCGACAATCGAGTGAATCTGTTGTATATTCATATGCTGTGAAAGCAAGTTAATCAATCAATCAATCAGAATCTTCATTTGAAGATTGCCACAAATGTGTTTATGGAACATGCTAGAGGAATTAAAAGTGAGTTCGGTGAACAAGAACAACAGTTGCTTGTTTCTTGAGTTTCTCGTGATGTGAGTTCTAACTGCAAGTACTATGAAATGAAGTATCTTGTGAAATATCACCATATATCTGAGTAGTATTGCAGCAATATTTACAAATCAAACAAAAGATTGTTTTAGGTAAATTTTTGTGTTCCACTTGTTATAAAAAATATTTTTAGCTTTAGAAAGCTTAGAAGATTTTTCAGTATCAGTATACGAAGATATTTCGGTGCTGTTACACAAACTTAAAATTAAGATAAAAACATAGCACACATTTGTGATCTTAGTTGAAACATGTTGTAAATTAACTTGGTTGTTTGTAAAAAACCTCTAATTATCCTAAAAGAAATTTCAGATCCATTTCAAAATTACTTTACTATGTAACCAGACTTGCTTGCATTCCAAATGTCAGTATAAACCACTTCATCCCAAAATACTTTATTAAAATACTTAAATTAGGCATACTTAATGCAAATTACTGAATTTTTCACGACTTTTGGAAGGCCGTATCTCTTAAACCGCTGGAATCCCAAACTCCAGATTTTATCAAAGAATACTCTATTATAAGGTGACTTCTAAATCAATAAAGCGGGACATTAGAGATGCTCCCCCATAAACAATTTATTAAGCAGACTTTTAGAACAATTTTTGGATGATTTTTAGATGTGCAATCCATTGGCCGGAAACTTACATTTTTATTAATAGTATGAAATTCAAACAGTCCTTCAGCTAACGCTAATTGCTTTTCGTTGTTTGCAAAATTACTTTAACTGAAAACATCTTGTAACTTAAAAGGTAGCAATATTTCATTATCTTTTATGCTTAACGGTAACCCGATGCTATGTGACCGAGTAGTACTGAAATAGAAATTCATATAAAAATGATGTGCCTCTAATTCTTTTTTCATGTCACAATTCCAAATAATATTTAATAGTGCATGTAATAATTACATACCGCCCGGTATATTTATGGTGCGTTAAAACTAATACCTACGTAAAAAATACATCTTTTTCATGTCTTCGTCATTGCCAAGAACACCTGTTAGTTGAGTGGGCTTCCCCTATTTTACAGATTTTACTTTTGTTTGATAATAAGTGTGATTGGCATTATACAAATGCCGCTACGGTTATTTGTTGTAATTAATGTTTTAAAAGTGTGCGATATTTATAATTGACACGGTCAAATTAAAGTAAAATAATGATGTCTAATTTTTGAAAAGAAGTATAATTCCGTTGGATACCAATATTAAATATAGTTGACTGCAATTTGGAAGTTAGTAGAAAACTAATTAAAAAAGATCTCATTTACGTTTATTGTTTCAACCAATAAACATTATGTAGTTGTTTTGTACTGTCTATGTTCGTAAAATTGTGATTATCCATAAAAAGCGGGTCATTTTGAAGATTTTGTGGGCACCGGGACAGGCGAAGCAAAAGCGGAACTGTCCCGCCAATAGAATAGGACGTCTGGTCACCTTACTTACCCTTATTATGTATAAATTTAGGATTTTTTCAACTGTCCACCGACATATTTAACCTTGAAGTTACAGTAATTTTTAAAAACTTGAATGTTTATAACACTGTAGAAAAGAAATAGAAAAGTCTTAAAGTTCAAATAATTATGACCCAGACTATCGGTACACTGGTATGTACTTGAAAAATGTTCAACAAACTGCCGTCTCCCTTAAAAATATTTGAAAATAGCTTTTTAAGCGATAACGATACAAAACTTTGACCTTAAAATTTATTATGAAGGAATCATTTTTAGGATAGTAAGTATACAGGCACATGATTGTAGCCTATAATGTGCTTGACACCACAGTTTTTGTTTCATTGTCCTAGGGCTTACCGCAGCTGAGATAAAAAAGTTAACGTCAACGCTTACAAATTGCGAAAATGACGTGAGCCACGATAAAAAAATGTTCGCCATTTTGAATCTAGTGATAATAAAAATAAATTAATAGTGGTTCTGAACTGTCAACATATGAGACCTACTACACACAAATAAATTAAAATGGTCAAACTACCAATGAATTTCTTTTTGTACTTACTTGATATGGATTGATCGATTAATTTAACCGATTTTTTTAATTTCTTAAGGCCGACTTTTGTTTAAAAAAGTTGAATATTGTGGAATTGCGATTTTTATGATTACATAAAATCCTACATTGTTAGTGAATAGTATTTTATATATTTAAAAATGTTAATATATCGATTCAAATTTCTATACTTGAAAGAATAGTTACAAAAATCGAATTTTCTAATTTGGAATCGATAAATATTTTTAAGAAAAAATCTTTAATAATTAGAAAATAAGGGATGGGGTAAGATTTTTTAAATTAAATAATAATAATAATTGCTACAACCCATAATCTGAAATCAGGCCCCAGAAGCTATAGGCTTGTGCGGGAGGGAGGGGGCGGTTATTATTATTAAGTAGGCCCTACGTGCCCAACAAGGTTGACGTAGTACTACTACAAGAAACTCACTGGGCTGACGAATCCGAACTCCACCGCAGATCAAAAATCCCCGGATTCAATCTCGCCGCAGCGACATATCACAGAAGTTATGGCACAGCAACCTATGTGAAGAATAACATAGATGAGGTGAAGAACGTGTCTTCAAGCATAGACTCAAACATTTTTACAACACACATCACGATTTCCAACACTGAGATAGTTAATGTGTACAAACCTCCGGCACAACCCTGGTCATCCACAAGTATTCACAATTTACCACACCCGTCAATTGTTCTTGGAGACTTCAACAGCCACAATACGAAATGGGGCTATGAAAGTAACAACGAAGATGGTGAGAAAGTCTCAGACTGGGCCGACCTTGAAAACCTTTTCCTAATATACGACGCTAAAGATAGGGGAACCTTCCACTCAGCCAGATGGAGAAGGGATTACACCCCAGACCTATGCTTTGTCTCAAGGGACCCACAAGGAAAGCCAGTACACTGTACTAGGAAAGTTCTATCTGACTTTCCCCGAAACCAGCACAGACCAGTACTCGTAACTCTAGGGCTACGAATCCCGATAATAAGATCAGTACCAAAACCCAGATGGAACTTTAATAAGGCTGACTGGCACACATTCACTGAAGAAATAGAACATATCATCCACTGGATACCCCCCCCCCCCCGACCTAACAACTACAAATGATTTGTTGGCCTAATATACACAGTAGCGAAGAAACACATCCCGAGGGGATACAGGAAGGACTACATCCCTGGGTGGAGCCCAAGATGCAATGAACTCTACGAATGTTATAAGTCCACCCAATACCCAGAAGTAGCAGATGAACTCCTACAGACCTTAGACACAAGTAGAAAAGACAAATGGACCAACCTTATGGAAAGCTTGGACTTCAAAATATCAAGTAAAAAAGCATGGTTGCTTCTACGAAGATTGGACACCAGTTCTACAGCCCCACGTGCCAATAGAAATGGTGTGAAACCCCACGAAATTGCAGCCAGAATTGTGAACCTGACAAGAAAACCGGCTGAAGAGGACAAATCAGAAACAAGACAGATAAAAACTGAGCTGAAACAAAGACTTGCCCTTACAACACCAGACTATGAACTTTCTAAGGAATTCACGCAACACGAAGTAACAACAGCAATTAGGGAAATGAAACCTGGAAAAGCAGCTGGCACAGATGGGATATACCCAGAATTCCTTAAACATGCAGGACCTAACACAATATCATGGCTAACAAGATTCTACTCTAACATTGTAAAATCTGCAAGACTTCCCCCGATGTTCAAGAAACGTAAAATAGTTGCAATACTGAAACCTGGGAAAGATGGCAAACTCCCAGAAGATTACCGGCCAATCGCACTGCTGAGCAGTTGCTACAAACTACTTGAGCGACTCGTGTATAACAGAATCTCGACAAGAGCTCTTCAGCATGTGCCCGCCGAACAGGCAGGTTTTCGGTCCAACCGAAGCTGTTGCGACCAGGTACTGGCGCTGACGACATATATAAAAAAAGGCTACCAAGATCGCATGAAAACAATAACAGTATTTGTCGATCTAACTTCTGCATACGACACAATATGGCGCCAAGGCATGATCCTTAAATTTATCAAAGCCGTCCCCTGTAAAACCCTGGCTATATTACTTAACAACATGCTTAGTAATAGACTATTCGAGGTACACTTAAACGGACAAGCAAGCAAATGCTTTAGACTGAATGATGGACTCCCACAGGGTTCCGTCCTCGCACCCCTCCTATTCAATATACTCAAACAGCAGACCTCCCAAACACCAAGGCAAGAAAGTTTATATACGCTGACGATATAGCCCTAGCCTCCCAATCCAGGGATTTAGAAACAGCAGAGAATATTCTAACAGAGGACCTGGTAAAACTGGGAAAATACTTCAAAACCTGCCGCCTTAGACTAAGTATACGGAAAACAGAAACATGCTGCTTTCATCTGAATAACATACAGGCAAAATATACCCCCAGAGTACATTTTAGAGGACAGCAGCTAAATTATAATCCAAACCCGAAATATCTGGGAATAACATTGGATCGTTCCCTGACGTACAATGAACACCTTACCAGAACCGCAGCAAAAATTAAGACACGCAACAATATCTTACATAAGTTAACAGGAACAGGCTGGGGAGCTAATGCAACGGTCCTCGGAACGTCTGCCCTGGCACTAGTATATTAACAGCGCACATACGGCAGATTGAACGATACGATGAGGACAGTTTCTGGCACGATCAAGTCCACACCCCTTCAGTGGCTCCCAGTGCTGTCCAATATCCCTCCCCCTCACCTACGAAGACAAACTACTCTGAAAAAAGAATGGCTTAAATGCTGCAGCGACCCACAGCTGCTTATCCATCAAGACTGCACCAGACGACACACGCAGAGGCTAAAATCCAGGAAGCCCGCATGGTCATCAGCAGAGGCGCTGGTACAACAAAACGTCCAGTTGAATACATCATGGAGGAACGAATGGAATGCTTCCAACCCAGACAGCTCAAACCTAATAACAGACCCCACAACTCAGCCAGCCGGTTTCAACCTACCAAGGAGGACATGGTGTACACTAAACCGTGTGCGCACTGGCCATGGCAGGTGCGAGTACTTGAAATACAAATGGGGTATTTCCGAACAATCTGACTGCGACTGCGGCTACCCGACTCAAACAATTCGTCATATTACAGTAGAGTGCCCGATACGAAGGTTCAACGGCCCAATACAAAACGTCCATGAAGCTGACGAGAACGCAGTAGCATGGCTATCAACTCTGGATATCCAATTGTGACATCAAAGCTGCATGTATCCACGACTAATTTAAATACTGACTTAAACTTCATTTGATATTTTATGCTATATATTTTATTGTATTGTATATTTTATCTATACCTTATAGTTGTTATACACGGTGAGTCATTACTGAGTAATCGGACTTTGCCAGTGGTTAGATAACTATTAAAGAAAGAAAATTCCTATATACCATTTTTCTCGTATTTCTATACTTTTGGAGAAAAACGGCATCGAAGTTCAGCCTAATGTTTTCAAATTTAATAGTATGAATGCACATGACACATATTTTAAAAGTTCAAGCAGATATTCAATACTACTAGAATGTGCAAGGATAGCGTAATAATGTAATAAAAACGTCTTTATTTTGGCCAAGTGTTTCGTAGAATCACAACAGATAAACAGAATTAAATAAACAAAGCATGTTGAGAACGACCTCTCCATGGATATTGTTTCAAAAATGGTATTTTTGTTTTGTGTTGTTTCTGATTACTAAGACAATTTCAAATTCTTTTAATAGGCACATTAACCCCTATGTGTAAAACAATACTGCAGGTTTGTGAATAAAAAATTATAGTACTGTAATAGTGACACATATTTGGTTTCTCAAATGATAACAAATTGCAAACCCCTTACACTGCAGCTTTTAGTAATAAAACGTAACAGTACTTGTACTTGACTATGTAAACAAATCCATCAAGCATTCAGGGTCGTTGAATTAAAACATCAAAAAGAATAATAAGGTTTTAATAATGAAACATTCTAGAATTCCAATAAAAAAACAATACGTATTGATGGATAGATCAAATTAGCTAAACATGTCTTTACTTAATTAAAACTAATGTCCGTTTATTAACGCATAACACATCGAATTTAATGATATCATTGAATGGGTCTGTATTAAAATGATGTCATTTCTGTCTGCGTTTACTATTAGAATATAGGGGAATCCCCCGGATTAATAGATCGTTTTGTTTTAACATCTAAAATGGAATGTGCGTCGTTTGCATTCTTGTTGTGCTTGTTTAAACAGATGTCACGCTTTTGCTGATGGTGTCAATTTCTAAAGATCTTGCATTTATTTCTATTCGACTTAACAACACTGACCTGCATCAATTATACGTACTTTTCTGAAAACGTCGGTCAAAATTTTAGAAATTTTCAAGTTCATTTAATCAAAAAAAGTTACTAAGGTTTTATGTTTCTAATAACCAGAGAATCTTATCCTCAAAGTTCGATCATTGAGTTCTAATCACCGTGTATATGTATTTTTAAATTTGTTGTATCTAACTCTCTAACTGCCATACGAAATATATATATACATTATATTCATTAAATCATATTTTCAATTCTATGTAAAAAATAATCTTTGTAACAATATACAATGTTTTTGAGATATTTAAAACAACGAAAAAATAGTAAAGATTTAAAGGTCGGTTTTTACTGCTTCAAAACAGATGGCTGTAGCTAAAAGAAAAACCTTCCAATACATTCCTATATTTAAAATCGGCCAGACACCTCAAAAATCTTTCGTTATTGTAATAACAATAACCATGGACCTATAGACCCATAATAACAATAACTTTATAAAGCGCCTGAAGTATAGACCACACATATGTCAAGATTTGCAGCAAGATGCATATTTTGCACTGATTGCCAAATTAACATCTAAAAAAAATGTTAAATATAGTACATATCCATACAACGTATTAGAGGCCGAAGAAAAGATAAAACTGAATCTCATTTGAAGGAATGAGGCAAAATTGCATTGTGGAGATAACAATAGAGACGACCTTATTGGTCGACTGAAGGACATAGCATTAAATAATTAGGGTAGAAAAGATAATAGTGAAGAAGGAACGTAAAAGCTGTATTGCTATCGTTTCTTATGAAAATACAAGCAATTATTTAAAAATTGCGCCTTTTTCCAGTATAACTAAAAAATCATTATTTATAAAACAAATTAATACAATAGGTATTTATTTATACTTTTTGTTTTATAAGTACCAACGTATTAGTTCTGATTTGCCATTTTCACGATGTGGCGTTTGTATTGCTGTTTTCTTTTAATATCGACCAAAGGGGTTTGGTCATTTTTCGATGACGGACAATGTAAGTATATAAAAAAGAAAACGTTAAAGTTTCGTTTTTTAAAGTTTTTTTAGTATGCACACCTGGTAGCGAATGGATAACCGGAGAGTGCGGACAAAAATGTAGATGTTTAGTTCGGGGAATAATCCATTGTACCCCTAATCCGTGTGTGGTTGTAAGACACAATGGACACGGGCAAGTAAGAGTACAAGAAATGACAAAAACTAACGATGGTATGACTCTAGGAAGGGATATTACCGGATTGGTGGATATAAGGACACTTTTTCCAGATAAATACAGTAGATATTTCCATATTTATAACTTATTTATTATTGATATTACTTACTTTACTTTTTAGATGTACATAAGAAATTTCTTAATTATGATCGTGAATAAATGGTACGACTTGGGGCTGATAAAATCAACAACAATAAATTAGTACCAGTTGCTGTAGATGCTTAATAATGCTAAAAATAATACTTTTTGTAAAAAAGTGTTAAATAAATGCATGCACTTTTATATTATGTATTTGAAAATGGATATTTTGTCAGTTTTATATCGATTGCTCGGATATGCTTTTAGTTGAATTATAATCAAATTAAGGGCGACAATGGTTTGCTTTTAGTGGTATGTGATATGTATTAGGCGAGTTAGTTAATGATTGATATAATAATTTATAAGCAGTATCTATGCTTGACGTTTCCTAATAGGTAGCTATCCTATCGCTAACGAAAGTAGCTTTGGTAATGTTAAATCTAACAATGTAGGTCACGTTTATATAAAAAACCAAAACCGAGTTCAAAGGTAGTAGACAACAACCGTTAGACGAGTAGAGAGTAAGGTCGGCGATGGTTGCAGCATCATCGCGTATCAAAAGGGTGTGCTAGGGGTAGTTCTGCGTCTCAGATTCCATTATGCTACCCCATTCACAAAGCATCCCCAAATATCCTATTCGACCCGGTTTTTTATGCCGTAGATGTATGTTTAAAACAAGTATGAGAGGGGTGAGATCCAGGTGCGAGTGCATTCGCTACACGAGCTAACAAAGATCGCAATCAGCTATAATGGGTTACGCGAATGTGACGGTACCACCGGGTGTCGCCTCGTTAATCCACTCACACCTGTCCATATCGCAGTTTTATGCTCCGGATCTAAAATTTTTGAACACTCTGTGAACGCTATCGTGACCCTCATGTTACTACCAACTTCTCTCACCCAGCATTAAAATCTTCCGGAAGAAACACCCCCAATACACAATCCATATTAATCTCCTATTCCTACTTGCATATACTACCTTTCATTATCATTTCTTTTCTCTCCAATTGAAGAATATTATTTAAGTGTCACATAGAAATTTGAAATAAAATATAATGCAATAAAAGTATATACATAAAGTAATATATATATATATATATATATATATATATATATATATATATATATATATATATATATATATATATATATATATATATATATATATATATATATATATATATATATATATATATATATATATATATATATATATATATATATATATATATATATATATATATATATATATATATATATATATATATATATATATATATATATATATATATATATATATATATATATATATATATATATATATATATATATATATATATATATATATATATATATATATATATATATATATATATATATATATATATATATATATATATATATATATATATATATATATATATATATATATATATATATATATATATATATATATATATATATATATATATATATATATATATATATATATATATATATATATATATATAAAATGAATATATTAAAGTCATAAACTTTAATGTATGTCAGTTACTAAACCAGCACTATAAGGTTCTAAGTACCAGTCTTTGACATTGTTACCTGTACTCTATTCTAGGGTTAGAACTCTACAGGTTTATATATTCGCGATAAGTGTATAACAAATCAATCATCAATCACGCAACCACATCCAGCTAATTTTTAAACCGTATTCACGTCTTCGATCTTTTTTGAATCGTTAATGGATTTTAACGATTTTTTTTAATTGTAAGCCAAACTGTCGGGTAGCTGAAATAATAAATAACAATTGAATTCATTTTGAAGCTCATTGAATGTTATCAATAGACGAATAGAGTTTTATGATAAACGAACACACCATTTATTCAATTATTTTTATTATTTAACTTCTCTGTTTTACAGTAGTATAAATAATATATTATTTTTGATGGTAAATTTGGCAAGAAAAAAATTATTGAAACAAACCAAAATTTTAAAGGGTACGTAAAATAGTTTACATACGTTATAACATGTTACCATACAGTCTGCTTGATTTAAAGCGCCCTGCTTTGTAGCAACTTTATTTTCAGTTAGAAATGGTATAAACCTATATATTATTAAATGGCATAAAATTCTCTATGTTCTGGTTCAGAAGATTTTGTATTTACTCAATCAGCGTGATCGTGATGACGTCATCGAACTTTCTTTAAATTACATGATAGTATTTTTTTACTGAAATCGATAGAATATTGTGTTCTCTTTTCAACCATAATAAATATTCATACTCTTATATAAAAAATTTTTCAAGAAAAACAAAAAATGGTTTACGACTAGTAGGCTTTGATTTCTGGTTCTCCAATTAATAAAACAGAAATATCTAGCAAGCTTAGATAAATAACGAAACTTTAGTTGTTTCAGTGGCGTATTTACAAATTCTCTTCGGGGGGGGGGGTTGCTCTATAAAAATTCCGAATCGAAATAATTAGATTTTGACATAAATGTTTTTAATCTTCAATTAGGGAATTCCGCTAATATACCGTGTGTCAATTTGAAAACTTCCCACCCCTAGTATCGCTAAACTGGCAAATTATTTCAAAATTTTCAACACGTCAAATTTGTTTTCAAGGGGGAAGAATTTTGACGTATAAGTTATATCGCCCCCTTCACCCCCCTGTTCCCCAGAGCCGCCCCCCAAAAGATCTTAAATGGGAAAGGCGGTCGAGTGAGACATCATTTTGAAGGACTTTTTATTTTCTACATTTTGGTGTGCCATTTTTTAAATTTGAGTGCTGCGTTGCCAAGTTAGGCGTCTTTGAATATTGCAAAATTGAATTTTTGTAATTATTTGTGTGATACATTAAACTCATAAATTCTCATTGATACAGGTTTTGACGGTGGTACGTTGTTTTAATAAATCAATTTTTACAGATAAAGTACCATTATATCTACTAGATTAACGTAAACCACAAACAAATTAGAATGCGTTTTTATTCTTCTACATTTATTTTGCAAATGATTAACAAAACAAAATTAACAAAACGCATTCTAATTTGTTTGTGGTTTTCGTTAATCTAGTAGGTATAATGGTACTTTATCTGTGAAAATTGATTTATTAAAACAACGCACCACCGTCAAAACCTGTTTCAATGAGAATTTATGAGTTTAATGTATCACACAAATAATTACAAAAATTCAATTTTGCAATATTCAAAGACGCCTAACTTGGCAACGCAGCACTCAAATTTAAAAAATGGCACACCAAAATGTAGTGAATAAAAAGTCCTTCAAAATGATGTCTCACTCGACCGCCTTTCCCATTTAAGATCTTTGGGGGGGTGGCTCTGGGGGGCAGGGGGTGAAGGGGGCGATATAATTTATACGTCAAAATCCTTCCCCCTTGAAAACAAATTTGACGTGTCTCAGCGATTTTTGAAATAATTTGCCAGTTTAGCGATACTAGGGGTGGGAAGTTTTCAAATTGACACACGGTATAGAGAGCCGCAATAGGAAATTATTGATACGTGTTGATTCATTGCATTAGTGGAAGGGTCACGTGACATACCTTTTACTACTTGATTTTTTTTCTAATATTGGAATATCGCGCGTTGGTACCAGACCGCCCGAAAGACTTTAAACGAGCGTCCTCTGCAGGTCGACTAAAATGCAAAGAACCCCGCACAAATTGAATGGAAAGTGGGTTCCGGTCAAATTGTCTGAAGATTGAGTATGTTATAGTTCTCGACTTTCTGAACAAAAGTTCTCATACACACAAATTGATCCTATGATTAGGATCCTAGATACAGAGGGCTGATAGTTTGGCTAATGTAGTCTCCAGATCATGATCTCGGGAAATCAGTAATCTGAAAGAAAGCTATCAAAAAATAAGTTGTAAATAGGTGTTGAGAGGTAATATATTAGTCATTACCATGAACCTTACAAGGTCAATTCAAGGTCAAGTTGATTTTTTACAGGTAAGTTACTGTTTTTTAATGTGGCCTTAAATAGGATGGCGCAAGAGTTCGAACAACTTCAGATATAAAGTCAGTTAGCTTGGCAAGGTCATTCAAAGGTTATGAGTGTTTACTTGCCCTTGACTATAAACCTTACAAGGTAATTTTTAGGTAAATCTTGACCATGTGAGTTTTTTTTAGTAGGAACCAATAATTGAATCCAGAAAAATCAATCTGAAACTTGATTGAACATCTTGTAAATGCAAACTAAATAGCATATCTACTTCATTAGTAAGTGTCTATTTGCTTTCGAAGCTGGAATGTTGGCTCCATGTGATACTTTAAATGACTTTTTTTACCGTCGTGCACTATGGGGAGGTTTGGCCATTAAACAGGCCGTTTGTTCATATACCATGGTTAATTTAATTTGAAGATTCACGAAAATTCCTACATTATCAATACCACTTAATACTGCTTTCTACTGAGCTGCAATATATTTATTCAGGAAATTAATTTTTCTCTTCATAAATACTCAACCCACAGATGAGTGTTAATTTAAATGATGTTTTTTTTATGATGTTAATTTTAAAAATTAAATAATGATTTTATATGTAAAAAATGAATTTGACCTTGCATTGACCTTGTAAGGTTCATGGTCAAGGGCAGGTAAACAGACATGACCTTTGGGTGATTTTGGGAAGCCAACTGACTTTATATCTGAAGTTGTTCGAACCCACGAACTGCTCTATTTAGGGCGATGTTAGAAAACAGTGATTTACCTGTACAAAATCAACTTGACCTTGAATTGACCATGTAAGGTTCATGGTAATGACCAATATATTAACTCTCAACACCTATTTGCAACTTATTTTTTAATAGATTTTTTTCAGATTACTGATTTCCCTATATCATGATCTGGAAACTACATTAGGGATATATCAGTAATATAGCCATACAAATATCACCCTTCAGCACTCTGTATCTTGGATCCTAATCATAGGATCAATTTGTGTGTATGGGAACTTTTGTTCAGAAAGTCGAGAACTATAACATACTCAATTTTCAGACAATTTAACCGGGTCCCTCTTTCCATTCAATTTGTGCGGGGTTCTCTTTTATGGTCATAGTCTTGTTCCTCGTTTTCGATATGATAAGATAAACCAGTAAAATAAAACTTTTCATGTATCATGAAGGATATTAGATTTAAGCTTTGGTTTGGCCACGAGAGCTACTGTGTAAGGGCAGCTATTTATTTTTGAAGTGTATTATTTAATATACATGAATAAAGGATACCAAGGATAGCAAAGAATACCAATCCATAATTGCACCAGACCGCCCGAAAGATTTTAAACTAGCGCCGTCTGCAGGGAGAGTGAGATGCAAATGTCTTATAGCCTATTCTTGTACTTCGTGTTTGATATGATATGATTAATACTTACCGGTATGGTAAAAAATAGATCAATATTTTCCTATTGTCGTTCTCTATCTATTAGTGGAATTCTAAAATAAGTTTTTCAATTTATTTTATTGATTTATTTTTGTACTGTTTTGTTCAACATTTTTCCTAATTGAAAATTAAAGACCATCAGAATAACTCAGTGGTATATTTTTTGGGGAGGGGGATGGAGCCACTCCCGATTTTTTTATAGTCCACGTCATTTATGTCAAAATCTATCTTATGTGAAAATCTAAGTATTTTGATTCGGAATTTTTATAGAGTAACCCTTCCCACCACCACCCCCCCCCCCCCCGAGAAAAATTTCTAAATACGCCACTGGAACAACTAAAGTTTCGTTATTTACCTAAGCTTGCTAGATAATTCTGTTTTATTAATTGGAGAACCAGAAATCAAAGTCTACTAGTCGTAAACCATTTTTCATGTTTTTCTTGAAAATTTTCTTATGTAAGTGTATGAATATTTATTATGGTTGAAAAGAGAACACAATACTCTAGAACATTGAGAATTCTATGGCATTTAATAATATATTGGTTTATACCATTTCTGACTGAAAATAAGGTTGCTACAAAGCGGGGCGCTTTAAATCAGTATAGCAGCGGTTCTGCCCCCCCCTGCATAATAACAAAAAACAGATAAGTATAATACGCAAAAATCTAAACTCATTTTGGCAACATTGGCTACCGCTTCTACCGATGTGGTAGAAGGAACCCATTCTACCAGCTGTCATAGACATGGCAGAAACAATGTTTGGTGAAAGCTCTGCTAAACAACTTAATAATATTCTTCTGTCAAACGATGCAATTTGCCGAAGAACTAACGATATATCTATAGATATTCAGCAACAACTTCAATCTGAGTTCAGCAACGATTCCCATTTGATTTGCTATCAGATTCAGGGAGCTGCAATAGTCGACGACTTACTGTTTTGCAAACCTGTTAAAAGAAGAGCAACTAGTATCGAGTTGTTCAGAATTACAAATGCTATTGTCAGCGCAAACTTGCAGTGGAAGGATTGTGTTGGAATTTGCACCGAAGGTGCTCGAAGCATGTCTGGAAGATATAACAGTTTACAAGCACTTGTGAAGAAGCAATCTCCAGGGGTAGTCTGGACACACTGCATAATTCATCTGGAAGCTTTAACATCAAAATCGCTAAGTCCCGCACTAAATATTGTTTTAAAAGTAGGTATTGATGTGGCTAATTATATAAAAACCAAACCTCTAAAATCAATGATTTTCGCTGCTCTTTGTGAAGATATGGGAGCTGCAGATATATACCTAATAGTTGTTTTATTCTTCATCCAGCGGTAAGCTGTTCAAGCGCGTCTACCAACTGAGAAATTAAATAGCGATATTGTTGAGCAAGAAGACTCACAAACATGCGGAAGATTTCTACGACAAGTTATGTTTAATGAAGATATCCTACTAGTAGACATTTCAGGGAAATAATATAAATATATTTGATTTAAGTGAAAGGGTTAACGCTTTTTTTAAGAAAATTAGTTATGAAATAACAAATTTTCCCACCCATGTTTTCCCACACTATTAAAGCAAAACCGCTTTGGATACTGTTACCTTTTCCCACTTCTTAGCTTTGATAAACTGGTTTTTCTGCTGTGACTACTTTAAAATCTAGATATAGAAACAAACTTGAAATAGAAAAGGAGCTCAGAGTCTCTGTATTGAAAATATAAAATTAAATCTGGACAGGCTGATGTGTACTTCAAAGCAGGCCCATATTAGTCATTAGATCTATGCCTTAGTTCGAAATTTTTTATTTTAATGTTAGATATAATGCTTTTGTTTTGCTTATGTTTGCAAATTTAAATTTGAAATAAAAATGTAAAAAATTATGCCGTGTTTGATGTCTTGTCTTGTTCATTTCATTTGTTCATTTATTTGAAGGCCCCCTCCCGAGGGGAGCGCCCGACAGTTCTAGAACTGCTGCTATATACCACATCTGAAACAAGTGAAATTACAAGGTCATAAGGTGCAACTTAGGACCTTAATAGAAAAAATGAAAGTTAATGCAGATAATAAACGAACACTCAGTGACCGCTGTCCTGACGGAACTATTACGAAAGATAACGAGGGCGAGCCGTCCAAAAAGAGTAAGAAAAGCAAAGTTCCCGGAATCTAAAGATGACGGCAATAGCAATGGCAAATAATATGATAATGGTAAAGAACAAGAATCGCGCAATAAACATAGAAAAGCAAAGAAAGATTATAATAATTAATTGGAACTAAGAATGTACGTAGAACGTAAGTAATCTAATACGTGAGATCAAAAGTGATGCAATGTGAGGATTTTGCCCATCTAAGACACAGATTAGAGACATAGTGGCATTATGAGTTTAGAAGCATATACAATACGTAATAGAAGCATATACAATACGTTAGTTTAAGAATATAAGAAGACTAGCAAATGTAAAAATTAGTTAAGGGGCCGTTCAAAAAGAACGTTCGCCGAAAAGAGGAGGGGGTTTATTCAAAACGAACGGCAGGGAGGGGATTAAAATAATGCAAACGTTCGTTTTGTTCTAGGATCATTTAGAAATTTTAAACAAAAATATAAACACATAAACAAAAAATGTGTTAAAATACTGAATTTCTACTCGTCATTGGCGGGGGGGGGGAGTAATAATCGCAAACGTTCAAGGTAGAGGGGTTTAAGGTTTGCGAACAAAAACAAACGTAGTGGTGGCAGGGTGCAAAAAATTACCGATTTTTGGGAAGTTCTGTTTGAATGGCCCCAAATTAAATAAAATTAGTAGTTACGTAATATGGGAAATTAACAGATGGTAAAATGGAGGTAATTAGTATATAAAGATATACTATTGTAAAAGAATTACTAAATACGGTTACTAGGGAAACAGGCAGTAGAAGAATTGTGAGAAGAACCAGAGAAAGGAAATAAAGTGAGTCATCAACACGCCAAGAAGTGGAACAGATGATAAAAACATTAAAATACAAGGCGAAAAGAAAAATTTTATGACGGCAAGAAAAACTTTCAGGCGCAACATTGCACTTCTTTCAATTTTCCAGTGTTCAACCGAATCGAACACCTTTTCGAAATCAACGAACAATAGGTACAGAGGCATGTTCGTTTACCGTTTTTGTCAGAGTTCTAAAAAGGGTTCTAATGATGTTGAAATCTGTAGACAGTGGAATATCCTTGATAAAATTTAGTTAGTGATATTCTAGTTTTTTGCAATTCTGGCTGTGATAATTTTTGTCAAGATCCCAGATAGTAAAGGTACGTCATAATGCGTCAACATCTGGTGATGACCCGTAATAAGACGTCAGTGGATCAAAAATCGACGGCATAATGACGTCCAGTAAATGACATTAAAATGACGTGCAACATATTACGTCATATTGTCGGCTTTTTTAGGTAATAGATTTATTTATATATTTTACCGGTTAACAAAGTCAAAAACTAAATGTTATCATTTGGCATTTTGTATCGTAAGTAATATTAGCATGACTATTTCGAAGTAATTTTTTCAGTTTCTGTTATAATTTTCATGTATATGTTTAAGTAAGGCTACTGCAAAGGCTCATTGTGTTTAAAGCGTGTTATTAAAGACAAACATTTATCTATATTATTTTCGTACAAAGATTATTTTTAATATTTGATAAATTCAAACAGTAATTTATAACCTACAATACATTAAATTTCGTTACTTTTAACCTTTCAACCAATTGGTGTAGGCGTCGCTTACGCGATATACGCACGCAGTCCCTCTTGATTGTCAGATGGTCAGACCAATCTTTGTTTTGTCGTTTATGTGGAGTTTTTCACTTCTACCATTTTTGATTTGAAAGTTTGAAATCTTAATCGTCAAAGAGTGAGTAGCCATATTCTTCTAGCGAACTGAACATTTTGTGATGAAAAACTTACCGGAACTTAAAGTATGACCTATTACAAATGTGTTGTTTTGGCTTATAAGGAAAGTTTTGTGGCGATGCCTCTTATTTATAGTATTTGATTTATCGTTGAAGATTTTTGTAAGATTTCAAAGGAAACATTGTAACTGTAGATGTAATTCGTTAGAAAGAATGAGACAATGGTCAATAAAACTAGACTGTGATCTTTAATTTTAATGAGCAAATTCTTGTCTGTAATTTTCAATACTTTTTTTGTATATAATCTTTCAATATATGTTATATTTTTTAATATTTTTCAAAATATAGAAAGTATGAGTAGCTTTATGTATACATATTCCTAAATATCTGAGATCAAATTATACTTGAAATTAATAACGACAAATTAACCTCTAGCATATGACGTCATTGATCTGAAACATTAGGAAGTCATTATCACGGCATACTTACGTCATTAAACGACGACATTTACGTCAGTGCCCAGTTTCTCACGTTGTTTTCACGTGCCCTTTCTTCCTGTAGAGTTTGTATAGCTGTAATAACTTATTGGCATATAATTTTAAAGTAGTCTTTTGTTTCCTATTTTGAACAGTAGGATTATTTTTGGGTGTTCCACACTCTGTTGGTATTTCTTCTTGGTGTAAACATTTGTTTTGAAAATTATTTTTAATGGTTTCATAGCTATTATATGTCCATTTTCAGCATTTCATTGATAATGTTGTCTCTTTGTTGTTGTTGTTTGTTTTTTATAGCATACTCTATCTCGTCTGCTTCGAAGTCTGACAAGTCTTCGGAATTAATGTTGATGATTTCTTGCTCAATTGCTCTTTGGATGATTATAAGTCTGTTAAGTACTGTTTTGTGGTAGAGATTATCTTACGTTTAACTCGTATTTCTTTTTTTTAGTACAATAACCCATCGATGTTCTCAATTTCACAAATGTTTATTAACTCCTCTATTCACTTCTATAAAGTCTATAATTTCCACATCACGTGGAAATTGGTGGTCACGCAGTTAATTTAACAGGTGACCCATGTTTACATAGAATCAAATTAGTTTGTTAAACACAATCAATCAGGATAGAAATTAGATGTCTATTCAAGAGCATTTCCGTGTTATGTCACCACTGTCAAATTCATATATGCAATATCTGACAATATATTTTTGACTGTATGTGTGCAATATACGTAATAATTGCATGTGTTGAAACTCAATACAGTAATTACATCTTGCACTTTAAAACAATAAGCTGATTAGTTAGTTAGACTAATTGGAAAAAGCATAATCTTTCTCCATATAAAGCTTCAAAAATATTTATCACAACTTCGAAAAAGACTATTCTAAAAATTTTTAACATTAAGAAAGTTCAGAAACTAATTGGTTGTAGTCTTCCTATTAAGAAGGTTTAATTGTATGTACTACTTAACAAACTTGTTAAAAAACCTTCTACTATAGCGTCTTTATCTATATTAAAAAACAAAAGGATAATAATGGGAAATCGCGCAATAAAGTCACAAGAGAAAGTGAATTGCAGCCGTATACACGTGTTTCGCACTTATTAGTGCTCATCAGTACGGCATAGCAGATAGAAGGAAATAAAATAAAAGCAACAAACTAGAAACGATGTACAAAACAAGGCTTCACAGATAGCAGCCAACTACACATTTGCAGTATCGGATCAAAGACACTGAGTTTTCAGTGCAACAACAAACGTCACTACGCGACTATAGCCACTACCGTGAGACAACCTAATCCCAAGAAATATCAATATGAATATATTGCGCGATTTCCCATTATTATCCCTTTGTTTTGTATATCTTTACGCGCATTAATACCTCTATTCATATTTATCTATATTGATTAAAACCTAAAACTTGCTTGCATATAAAAGGTTTGCTTTTTTATTTCCTGTCCTCGTCGCCAGTTTAAAAAATGAATACTGAGAATTTTAAGTTGTCAAAAATATTGCAATGATGTACATTATCCAGGTTACTTAAGTTCTTGCATTATTATAATTCAAATATGAGGAGGCGATTACGTACATGTTTGTCACTATTTGCTGCTTAGAGTGGCAATTTTTGAAAATTGCTTTCATGAACTGATTATGTTTATTAACAAAAAAAGAATTAAAAGCTGATAAAAAATAAATGTAAAATAATGCAATGTGTGTCCAAGGCAGCGATTTATTTATAAATCGAACAAACACATGTAAATAATAATTTAAATGTGAAATTTTATACGCCCCTAATAATAAATAATAATAAACAAAGTGGCAAATATCAAGAAATTTTAGAAATTTTACATATAAATAATAATCCAGACAATTTTATGTGTTCATTTTCATTTGTGTAATTTATAATGAAACCGCATGACTTACCAGGTGCTCTGTTGTGTCTTCTGTTATAAATAAAATTAATTAACAATAAAAATCGCTCGCATTTTATCTAGCACTTTACCTCAACACGCATTACGTACACGCCCTTTAATTTAAGATTAAAAGTAAGATTTATTCGTTCGTAATCTTCTGTTTATTCTCGAATGACATTAAAGAACGTAAAAATGTTGTGTATACATAACTGTCTTGTACAGTCTGATTTTATTGTAATAAATAATCCAATAACCGCAATAAACTATTTACACTAATGAGAATTAGGTATTCTTCATAATCATAACAATCATAACTCATAAGCCAAAACGAAATATTTTATTTACAAGCATAAAGTGAAAGAAGGATTGTTTAATACAAATTACCGTTATCAGATCATAAACAGTACATAGCGTTTATTGTTTATTTATTCAATGATGGTTTCAGTTTTAATAAAAAGGATTACTGGAATCAAGTAATTACTCAGGTTGTAAACAATCTATTAACAACGCAGATTAGAACTCGTAATGTAATTTGCTTATAAGGTCGAATGGTTTTAATGTTTTTCAAAATAAACTCAAAGCCGCCCACACTAATAAAAATTGGCTTTTAATCTAATTAACTTACCGTATTAGAAAATCAAACGTTCTCCTTAAAAATCAGATATTTTTATTTTAAAGCTGTTATTAGACCTTAGTATTTTTGTTGAGTTTTCTATTTTTGTCGTCGTTTATTAGTAATGAATATAATTTTATCACTAACTTTACTGTCGAGGTTGCGACCTGCAGCATTTTAGGCGTCGCGGCGATTTTTAGTAATAATGTTCCTTACTTATTTACTAATATAGTATGTACTAATATTCCTTATTTTCAGATTTTTCTTAACGGCCTAATACAAATATTTCTAAGTTTTATAAATTGAACATTGCTGAGAAATCTGTTGTTTAATTGTAAAAATATTTTCTCTATTATTGTACATATTTATAATTTCTCCTTTTACGTTTATTTCCTTCTCCAAGCATGTCTCGAAATCAAGTCTCTACAAATGCCTTTGAACTTTTCAGGGAATATTTGGATCAAGATGGTACAAAGAGTTATTCATCTAAACCAGCGGATTCTGAAAATATTAATATGTCATGCTTACCCTTAGGATTAAGGTATAGTTGCCAGCAGGGTTGGCATGTTTAAAACATTTTGTTTAAAACTCATGTTTAAAACTAGTTTAAAACATCAAACTAAGATTTAAACTATTTCTTTTTAAACATGTTTTAATCGTATGTTTAAAACATGTTTTTTTGTAATCGTTTTAAACCAGCTTTTTGAAAACTTTTAAGATAATTTTAGATTCTTATACTGCATTTTCGAATTTAAATGACCAGTTTCCATCGGAAACGTGTATTATTATGTATAATAAGCATCACAATTATAAATTATAAAATGTAAAAGTATAGACAATTTATTGATTGTTTATTATTTAAATCTATTTAAAAGTGGATCGAGGATTAGATTACATTGTATAAAATCAACTAATTTTGCTGCAACAACATTAAATTAATGTTAAATATTTCTTTTAGATGTAGAGCATTTAATAATGAGTTACTATAAATAACGTAAACAAAAATACCTTAGAAAATCCTCCCCTATAAATATTAGCAATAGTCTTTGATACTTAATACTTTGATAAACCAAACTAATTTAACACGCACATTTATTTTTTGCTATGGATACACTTGGCACGAATTTTATGAGGTTCAACAGCATCTTTAATAAAATTGTTATAAAATGCTGTCATATAGGGCGCTTCGTGACCCGTCATCATGAATATATAATATTCCAGTGATTTTCTATTTACTAATTCTGCATTCATTTCAGAGGTCTGAAGACACATTTACAAATAATAATGATCGTTTCATTTCTAAATTACAATTTGCAAGGTGTTGACTTAACAATATTTAATACTTTTGTTTTGGCGAGAATTGAAGTAGATTTTTATTAGGGTATTTTTTATTTAAGTTACTTTATACTAGGAAGTCGTAAAATTAAAAAAGTGATGATATAAGAATAAAAGGACTTTTTTTATTGTTTCAGGCATGCATAATCATGATTCATGATGGTAATTTATATCCGAATTTAATAATATGTTTATTAAAAGCTTTCATTAAAATATTTCAAAATCTTTATTAGTTTAAAACAGTTTAAATCATGTTTTAAACATGTTTTTTTTATATGGGGTGTTTTAAACACATTTTCGATAAAAAACATGTTTAATTTAAAAAAAACAACTGTTTTTGTTTTTTTTGAAAAAAACATGTATTTTGCCAACCCTGGTTGCCAGTCATTTATCAAAAAACATTTTTCACCACTAGTTACCATATTAAGGCATATCCTAAAAACCATAATGACTTTGTAGCCCATGGTGTAGTTCTCGTCGAGACGCTTCGAATGATATATATCAATGCTTAGTTTGGAGTAATATTTGTTGAGATAGACAAGAGAGAAGATTTTGTTGTACTTTTGTACCGTACATTTTGAACTAGTTCTCCCAGGCGACCCGGACTCTGTGCATAAGTGTAAGTGTATCTGGAGCGCAATTTATCGTAGATTCTAAAGATATGCAACTTATGGTGGCAAACCTTCTGTATCCCTGAGAAAATGGTTAAGACCACCAAGAGGTACCATTTTTCAGTAGTTTTCTTGGCATAACTTTGTGCACAGTAGGAATTTCCAAATGCACCAACAGAAAAGTTGGTCTACTCGCCGAGCCCGTCAAAATGAGCTATAGTATGTGAATATACGATGCTTCTACGCAAAGTTAGCATTTTGACCTTTACCGCCCTGCTGCGCCCAGATTATCGATATAAGTTATGTCTTCTTCGGTCAGTACGGCCTTTATGTATTAAAGAATCATACCTGAAAGTTTGAAGCAAATTGGAGAACATAAAATCTTTTCTGTTTCCAATTTTGTGCAGTTTCTCGGAGACAGTCTCTTAACGTGCCGCAAACAGTAGTGTGGCGCGTGCCGTCTATAGTTCAAGCCTTACAGATTTTACATGGTACGTGCGCTAAAACCAGCCAAAACGGAGAGAGTTCTGTATGGATTTGCAAGCAGATTTTGGGGCACGGAAAACCCACATGTCACACTAGATGATGATCGTGATTCTTTGAAGATTCGTCTGCAATGTTATTGTTATTTTAATTCTACGAATATTATTATGTATTTTTATTACTTATATAACTTTATTAGAAACATTTTAACGTAGTATGTATAGATTTTCGTGCCCAGTTGTCTTTGCGTCCACTTGTCGCGCGACAAGTTATCCCCGCGTTCAGTTATCGCGCCCTAGACCAATAGGAAACAATTAGATTTGAACTTAAAATTTTATTTTTTTAATTAAATGGGAAGAAAATGTGTATACTGTGTATGTGTAGGGCGTCTCTAGTTTGAAATGGAAAACAATTTAATAAGATTAGAGTTTGCTGTGGGGTCTTAACTTAAAATACTCATGTAAATGTTATTCTAAAAAAATTTTCCCAGTTCCAATAAAATATTTTCTAATGGCAATTATCTTTTCGAATTGTACCAATATAACTTTAGTAATATCGAATCATGAAAAGATAAATTAATTACGTCGCCATAATCAACACTTACCTATACTTCAAGCAAAACTAGTAATTAAACAGATTAGTAGAGATTGTTTAAAAAAAAGTGTAAATTGCATTGGATTGAATTGGTTTATCTTCAAAATAATCGATAAAAAGCTCTGCTAATATTTTTCAAGATATTTCCACTCCAAACCCATTCAGCAATTGAAACTTTTTGTATGTGATCTAGTCAAAATAGGACTCGTATTCGAATTAAATAAGAGTTTTGATATTGTTAGACTTTTTTACTAGTGTCTTCTTTTTCTTTACGTGTCGTGCTCTGTTACAGAGCATTGGCATTTCCCTCCTATACTTGTGTTGTGCGTGTTCAGTGATCACAAGTATAGGGGACCTACAGCTTAAGGTGGACTCCGAACCACCCCAAGTACATAGTACTTGGATTTTTTATTAATTTCAGGGAAATTTTCTGGGCAAAGTATACCTCGGTGGTCGGCCTTCCGAGGGAGAAGCGATTTTTAAAAATCCGGTGATATATTGCCCGGGGTTCGAACCCGGGTTCCTTGGTCGGTAGTCCCACACGCAACTAACCGAGCCACAATCGCACTAGTGTCTAGGGAAGGTAATATCAAAAGTCGTGATGAATTGGAAGTGAGTTCGAGTCAGAAACTAAAGAAAGATGCCTTTTTTGGGGTTTTTAAACATATCTCAGAAACTAGCAACCCTAGCAAAAACATGTTTATGTACAAAATTAAAGTACATTAAATTTCCTACAAAAAAGACTTTAGGTTTTTTGTATCTGTGATAGTTTACGAGATAATTGCATATGAAGAATTGTCATGGCTTTCGGATTTTGCCTTATCTCACCTTTTTTGCGTATAGACGAGCTTATATGTTCTAAAACGTGCCTCGCACCTTACATATGCTTGTAAACAATATTGTATAGCATTAAATTCTCTTTAAAATTATTATATTTACTTTTTTTAAGTAGAATAATTTCAACAATAACTGTGTAATGAACACTCTAGCCCTTACCGGAGTAATAATTTGAACAAAATTTAAACTTGTGTCAAGCATTATTTTTATACAGAAGAAGTGTTCAGAAGTTTAATAAACATACATAAACATAAAAAAAATTTATAAAAATCCAAATTTTTGAGAATTAGTTGCTCGACTGGCACCACTGCGTTGTTCTCCCTCTTTCTCATTGGTGGATTCCTTACTATCTAAAATCGACTCTTGGTAATCAATAGAGCGCGTAAGTAGTGTCTCTTCGTCTTCATATTCCGCTTTCTCGCCTCCAAGAGTAACTCCATTGTCACAATCACCATAGCAATTGTGACAAAGAGATGTGCAGTTCATCGCGACTTTTTTGCCACTGCACTTCGATCCACAGACTGTGGCACATCTGCAAAAGGTAAAGCTCAAAACTGCCTCAGGGGCGACGGGATCTTTAGTTTGGGTGGGTTCCAAGTGGTTTTGCTTCAATTCCCATCCCCATTGTTAAGGAGGCAATTTGTTCCCCAGTCACGGTAGAAATGTTGTCCTTTTGATGATGGCTGTCCAGAAATGTTAGAGTTCACTTTGCGCGCCGACTTTGTGAAGCAATGGTATCTATGTTTGTTGAGTGAAATTTACTCCAAAGAAAAAAATCTGTAGCCAGCTTCTATAACAGCCTCATAGTGTAGAATCGGGCCTATTGAAAACATGAGCAAGGTCACGCAGGTCTTGGTGCTTTTTGAACAGTTTGAAGCATATTGTTTTTCCTTTCCTGTACGATGCAGAAGTGGTGTCACATTCGCTGATGGCATGCAGGAAAAAGATGTTGTTCTTTAGTTCCGATTGTTGTAGTTGTTGTGAGGAGAATTTTACTTGCATACCTAAAAATTTCGGAATTATATAGAAGAAGATAAAGTAACTATAGTACGACATAAAGTAACGATTTATCGTTGCAGTTACTGGAAATTGAAAAGTAATTACGTTACTTACAAGTTACTTAAAAAGTAATTAGTTACTAGTAACGAGTTACTTCTACTCAGTTACTACCCAATACTGACCAAATCCAAGCAGTTTACTGTAGAATTTAGAAATAACATTTGAACGGCTCATTTGGTCTTGAAAAATATGTCAATTGGTTTTGAAAATTTGATAAAAAAGAAAAGTCAGTTGGTTAAGAGCATACAGAGTGTTCATTACACAACTATTGTGGAATTGTTCTACATTGGAATACATTATTTTAATGTGTGCAATGCAACAAAAGTGGTGTACACGTCAGAAAATTTTTTTTTATTAATTTACAAAACTAATATTTACTAAAAAAAATTACTAAAAAGGATTCTGTACATTTTGTATGTTTTAAATCTAATTCTGTAAAAGTGTAAACACCAGGAGATTCTAAGATTATTTAAGAGTAAAAAAATATTAGTACACTTATAAACGTACACAATTGTTGTAAATTTTTTTCAACTGATTGTGTTTTTAATAATAAAGTTGGGACATTTTAAAAGTAAATACATGTATTATTATGTACATTTTTCCAGCAAACGATAAATAGTATGGAAATTCTATTAGCTCCTTACAAGAAGCCTTTGAGCGTTATCGGTGCAGTTCAGGTAGTAAATTCCGGATGTTAAAGTTGTGCTTGGCGCAGTTCAGGCGGGATTATGTTTATACCAAAAATGAAAAATATAAAATTGATAATCCGTTGTGCGCCACTGATCTTATTCATTTTTCCCATGTTAATTTTTATATGTCCTAGCTTTAGATGATGATAATTGATACCCAAACTCAGAAAACAAATTAAAAAAAGAATTAAGCCTATTTAGAACATATGGTACTTTTCGAATTTCTATTCTTAAATTGTTGTATGACGTCGAGTCTTACTTAGATTAGATTAGTGACATAATGACAAATCAACAATATCGGTAGGTAATATCAGATGTTTGTATTAAAAAAGCCAACAATTCTTGACATCTCTCGAATTCGGATTTCAAAGTATTAAATTCGCCCTAGTTTAAGATTTCTTTTCGGATAAAAAAGATTAGTAGGGTTCAGAGGACGATAGATATATATGATCCATCTGGTTAGGGAACTGAACAGGTAAATGCAACTGAACACCGGATCATTTCATCCCTAACAAAATTCGCGTACGCCACGGTATTGTGATGGTCTTTGCAATTTTAAAATAAAATCAATTATTAGCACATGACAGTACGATTGATAGAAAAAGATATCATCCCATTCATGTTACTTTGAATTGTTTGTTAGTGAGTCAGCAGCTACTATTGTTGTATGTGTGTGTTTGTAAGTATGCGTCGTTCCTATATAGTCTTTAATAACCCAACTCTAATAAAATGATTTTTGAAAAAAAAATATAAACTACAGCTAAACGCATTTTTACATACTCATCGTTTTTCGAAATTATTTACGAACTTTTTCAACAGTTTTATTATGCATATTAAAAATTTAAAATCAATTTTCGAAAATAAATAAAAAATAATTCAATTGTTTTTCTCCTTTTGTCTGGTTTGATGGAAATACTACAGAGGGGTAGTTAGTTCTTAGCCTCGCCCTCTTCCGCGCTTGCCCGGAAACGTACTGCTATAAGATGTATATAATAATAATTCTGCAATTGTTATACGCTCAACAAAAAGATTTTTTTTATATCTTATAATTTATAAAATTATGGGGAGTTGTTAAACAAAAAAGAAATATTAAAAATGATTCTATTTTTCTATTTCTCTACAACTTGTGCGCACGTGCACGTATAGCTCGAGTTGCATCACCCCCTCCAAAAACAGATTTTAGGGGTTTAATATTTTATAGCCTTCAGTTTTTTTTTACTATTTTTAAAACTGCATAAAATTGCATAAAACGAAGAAATAGCTAATTTACTATTTTGCAGCTAAATATAAAGAATATTATAAAAGTATAGGTACTACCCGTCAAAATTACTTTTGAAAAAGTCCAGCACAAACGTTGTGTTAATAAAAACAAATACAGACAGTTAAAAAGTGTTATTAGTGGTATAAAAATACCCAAACAAATAAATGGGATGTATCACTGAAAAAAATCCATCCAAAATTACAAGGATAGCAATGTATAATTTATTCTGTATCTGGAAAACATTTAAAACATGTGGTAATATTACAGATTAAGTTATGGAAAATTCACTAAATTAAAGTAACTTTACTATAAGATTACTGGATCCCTGTAATGATTAGTTTTCCGTTAAAGCTGTATAAATTGCTTTTTTTAGTGATAGTAGTATGTCATTGCAGCGAATTATTAGTATAACATACTTGAATATATATTAATAATAAACTTATTAATCATAAAAAGCGGCCAATAAGAACAATCTTGGGTTTATATGTAATATAGTTTAATAATAAACAGGCTGACGTTTCGATCACTTTGCGTGATCCTTTTCAAAGCCTAAAAGATACATATGCAAATGTTAAAAAAATACAATTAAATTCTCATAACTATACCTTATTATATGAATAAATAACATATAAAAAATTTTTAATAATGTCAATTAAAAATTATTGACATATAACTGTATATACTGGCAGTTTTTTTTAATGTAATTAATCTAAAATTAGTTTTGCTCTGATTTAGAAATATTAAGGTTAATATTAGTTTCTTAGATTTAAAATAGTTTATAAATTTTGAGCTTAATATAGGTAATAGGTGATTATAAAAATGATGCTTGTTTAAAATGAGTCATAATTTTTCAAAACGAAAACAGAAAATCTCAATATCTAATGGTGATTATTCTAGTGGAAGTGACGAATTATTTACTCCTATATGAACTGAGAGAATATGAAATCTGAAAATGAGAGTGAAGTTTTAACTCGGAATTCTGCAACAACTATGAAGATAAATTTATCAAAGAGAAAGAGTAAATTTGAGGACTATTTTTCAATAACAAACTGCGAAGAAGGTAGAGTAATAGTATAAAAGGTTTAAAACATTTAACTTTTATAAATAAACACAATAACCTAGGCTTTATTTAATTATTAATTAGACATTACATCACCCCCCAAAGAAGAAGTGAGAGACTTGCGAGACTCGCGAGATTTCTCGAGCGAGATTCGAGGCGAGACGAGATTTTTTGGTGCTATACGAGATTCGAGAAAAGATTCATTTTATTTTGTGCGAGGCGATACGAAAGTTAACAAAAGTCTCGTCTCGCGAGTCTCGTAGGCTTCACTAAGTTATACAACGCTTGGTTTCTCTGGAAACTTGTCTTTATATGTCTATGTCTATTATTTTTGACTAGTTTGACTATTAAGATATGTCAGTTTTGCATCTAGATAACTCAAATTGACTAGATTAAGCTGGTTGACTTCTTTTTCCAATTTCATGTTATATGTAGACTTTTCTTAGAAGAAAAGTTTTGATAGAATTCGAATTCATCAAATTGATAAGAAAACTAAATATATTCTAGAAAGCCAATTTCAAAATACTGTCTTTATAGTAAATTACAGTAAATTAAATCCTCGTATAATAATATGCAATTTTATACTTCAGTTAAGATTACGAAGAAAGGGCAGAAATAGTTTCCAGATCAACAAATCGTGGTGAAGCTGCAAAACCGCGTATGAGACCAAATAATATCTTCAAGTAGGGTCAACCGGGGTAAATATGAACCGAAAAATAAAACTTGTAATTTTAAACTACCTTAAAGTTTTTACACATCAATAGATTCCTTTTAGCCTTACCTATAAGACCATATAAAAGCAATTTGTATAAAATTATGTTTGTAGTCATGAAGAGGTAAACACTGCGTTTCATTTTTAACCTGGATATGGGGTAAATATGAAACGCAAATAGTGAAACATCACCTAAAGTCTTTATTTAATGAGATTTCAAGTACGTCAAGAGCATACCGGGTGTCCACTCTCTAAGTCGATCATAGGCAATTAACATTGTACATTTCACTTTTATGTATTTTGTTGTACTTCTATACTAAATCAATATATATTAAAGTGATGAACATTTTAAATAGCCATTATTCAATTGAGGTTTGAAGCCGTTATTATTAACTTCCTAATAACCTAGGTAATAGGTAAACAAGCGTGTATGCGCTAAAATAAAATAATTTGACAATCATGGCTTGTCATATTAGTATCATTTGATGCGCAATAACTTTCTCTTTCTATTGATACCATTATCTTTCTTTCGCAGGAAGCGCCTAAAACGTTCAATACAATGGCCGCATTCAGCAGACTTACCGGTGCTCTCACCAGTAGATTTTAACTGAATTATGATAAATTAGTTACCGGTTAACATATTTAAATTTACTTGTCAAATATAGAGTGACATAATATAATTCGATATTTGTACTAATAATAATGGAGTAGCTAATAGTAGATGAGGATAATAAAGCTAACTTGTAAATATCAGCAGTTTTTCGGTAGAGTTGTAACCTCACTTCAATTGTACCGGTACAGTATGTAAACAAAACGTATTTAAAATGTGAGCAAAACAAATGTGTGACCGGTAGGTCTGCTGAATGAGCCCAATGTTGGAGTAGGTTTCGCGATTTTCTGGCCGCTTCAACTTTTTCACTTGAATACTTAGTACCCTTCTTTTAATAAGGAACATAAAATACTAAAGAGAAATGAGAAGTAAATCTAATAACATTGCCATAATGAAATTTCACTCAACACTGAACCTCAATTATTGTTACCCATATGGTCTCTCTACCTCTAACTCATGTTGAATCTTGAAAATGGTGTTGCATTTCTTCCCAGGCCGTGTCTCACTTTTTCCCAATTTTGTGTTGCATTTTTTCCCTGGATTTTGTAACAAAATAAAACAAAATCAAGATGTTATGCAAGCAATTTATTATATTTGCTGTGTTAAGTAATCTAATCCTTATTTAACAAATAGAAAATTAATACAGTAACTGGTATAGAATCTTAATTACGGGAAAAGTTTTATATATGCTTTTCAAATTTGTTTTGATGGTTTTAGCAGATTTTATATTGAATAAGATAAATTATGTATAAAAGGCAGTTCAACATGTTATAATTATATATCATGTAACATAAACCTGAAGAAATTATATTAACTTTTTAGAATTTTCTAAAAATCAAAGATCTATCCATCTATCTACATGTTTCACATTTACCCCAAATTTTTGGTGTTTCATATTTACCCCGGTTGACCCTACACGATAATAACGTTGGTAATAGTTTTTTAAATTCAGTGTTCATCTGTTCATATAACATTTTATCAAATATTTGGATTTTAAGTTAATTAAATTGGATTTTTAAATTTGGATGGGAATTACAAAAAAGCTCCCATAAGAGAAGAGATTTTATTACATGTTTGTTTATATTGTCAAATATTTCTTCATTTTAAAAAATATTTTATCATTCTACATAATCTTTGAAGCTTTAGTATAAACATTTGTAATTTTATAGCTAATATTTATTGCTTAAACTTCTGTACCAACAATTATAAACACTTTATAAATAATGAGGATAAAAATTTAAAATACTCTATTATACTTTATTAGCAAAAAATTCAAATTGCTTTAAAATGATAAATGATAAAATAGTTAAGACATATATTCAAGTTTACGTGATTTAAATTTCCCGCGCTTCTTGCAAATTAGTTTATTAGCTTTAGAATAAAAATTATTTTATGGATTTTCTACTAAAATATATAAATATGTATTTACACACTGCATTATGAGGATTCTGAAAACATTTTAAATAAATTATAAATTATGTTTCCATAGAAACCCTAATCAGTTTTGCCATGTATAACATAGTACATAATATGTAGGTAGTATTCATGTATTAATTATTATAGTAGGATAATAAAATTAATCGAAGAACAATTAAATTACAGTTTTCTATATAAAAGTAAATAACTTTAACTGAAAAGTAGAAAATAATTCTGATTGCAAGTTCTGATTGCTAACATAATTTAAATTTCCCGCTAATCTCGGTAATACTCAAGTTTTAAATTAAAACTGTTTTAAATATTAAAAACACTTTAGTTAATAGGTTTGCAATATATTCTTTTTAATTTAAATGGTTCTGTTAGTGAAGGAACGGATAGAATAACGAGTTTTAAAAAATTATTAATAAAATAAAAGGAAATTGCAGTTTAACTTAATTTTATTTTTTTCTGAAATATAAATGCCTTTTTTAAGAAGTGAATTTCTTTTATGTTGCCTGGTTTAGTAATTCCCTGCTTTTAAAGAGTTTTAACTATATAGTAATAATGTCTGAAAAAATATTTTCTTACTTATTGTTCTTTATATTAAAATTGTTGTGTTGTGTTGAATCTATTAATTACAGATATGAAAAAAAAATTGAAGTAGAGGTCAATATTTATTATTAAATGTAAAGATCTACAGTAATAATAATAATAACTATTAGTTAGTAATTTCGTGAGCGTTACCTGAAAGTTTTCACTTATTCATATCACAGTAAAAATAAAAAAACCAAAACTATAAGGCAAATATAATATTCCCATAAAAAACTAACTATTCACTAAACTAGTTCTGTGAGTAAAAAGCAAGTCGAGCTAAAATTTATTTTTAATAAAATTGGGGTGAGAAGGATTGTTAATCCGTCCATTGTAAGGGGTGCCCCTACTCTTACTGAATTTCTTGGATAATCCCGCCAAAAAAAAAGGAAGATATAAAACAAACACGTGCCAACTTTTCAGGTAAATATTTTGACATCAGGCTAATTTTACAATTAATATTTAAATATAGACTCCATTTTGACGTAGGTGAACGTAGGCGGAGCTTTAATGGTCAAATAGGGGCTAGAACCACTCAGAGAGGGTGCCGAACCTGATCAAAAAGACCGCTGACGTCCAACCATTTGCGCATAGCGAACGGGTGCTTCAAAAGCTCGACTTCCGCTCCAGAACGGATGTTGAAACACGTGTGAAAGCTTGGTGGCTTAGTTCAAAATCTGAAGCAGTATTATTGTATAATTTCTTTTTACCTTATTTTAGTTTATGTTCAAGTCCAGTGTTTTAGTGAATTTATTAGTTTTGAATGGGCCTTTATTTTGTGTGTTTTTGTTTTGCGAATTTTGTGATTTTTTAAAAATTTTATTTTGTTTTGTGTTATTTTCTGTTTTGTGCCTTTAAACAAATTTAAGTTACATTTTTATTGTTTAAATTCCACGCAGCGTAGAACTCAGGTATAGTATGTAAATAATTTTAAAATTAAGGGTAGTGTACTTATATCAAGGGGTAATTTCTAACCTCAAAGCTGTGCGTTGTGCTTCATTCGCTTTTAGCTTTTGTTTCAGGGATTTTTAGAAAAATAATTGAAAATATTCAGTGAAAGTGATCGTATATTTTTGTAGAAGATGATAATAAACAACAGCACTAAAAGATAACTAGCAGAAAAGTATAATTAGTTGCTATGTTATTTTAACCGCTGATTATTGTAAACAAGGAATTTAAATCAAGAGGTAAATCTTAAACTAACAACTTTAATATTTGATAATTTATTTTCTATTATTATTATTACTATTAAGTAGTTATTTAGTTTTAGGCATTCATGTAAATGATAGAAAAAGAATGGTGATTTATAGGAAATAAACAATGATCAATAAATGGGAGAATAATGCTAATAATTTCAGTATTTTCATGGTTGTAAACGTTTCCTTGTAGTATATTTGATATAAATAATACAACAACACGAATAAAATTGGTAGGGCGACGATAAAATGAGCTAATAATAATTAAAATTTATGCCATAGCAATTAAGAATATAATTTATATATTTTAAGTAGCAACAATTTTGATATTATCTATATTTCAAATTAGAGAAGAATATTAGGCAATAGAAACAATAAAATAATTATTTGCTGTATTATTTCATTTACAAATTTACAGTAATAATTTGTTTAGCAAACAGTTTTTATAATTTTAATAAGATATACTACTATAAAAAGTCGAAAATTTGCATAGGTCGTTGACAACAATTTAAAAATTAACATATTTTTATACAGTCCCTTTTAGAATTATCATTTTTAGATCTACCACTTGTAAAATAAGTGCTTTGGGTGTAAATACTTAAAAATAGAACAAAAATTAGACATAAAACAAACAAATGCTACTTTTAAGAATATATTTTAAACTATATAATTTTAAAATTGATATTTTAGCAGTCTGGATAACTTGTAAACAAATAATCTTACCATTAGCAGAAATTTTTATTGTTTCTTGCTATTAAAAAAGATTTTTTATAATATTAGTTATTTAGTTGTAATAGCTATTTTAAAAGCTTTTTGAAAAAACCGTTTTCATATTACAGAATTCAATTTGTAAATGTGTTATTACATTATTATTTTTACTAAGCTCAAGTTTCATTTACTTTGCATCAGTATAAGACTGAAACAGTAACATTGTTTTTCTGGTCCTGAGAGCCCTCCCTGTACAGTATCAGCAATTAGGTATTATAAAGTGTTTTCCTAAATGCCAAATTATTATTTCTCTACATCTACAGCCATTACAAAGTTATATATTCTGGAAAATGTGTCCCTATATAGTAAAAACCTTTTAAAATGTGAAGAGGTATTGTTTACTTATGACTATCTGTTATATATATATTATATAGTTTATATAGTCTTATAAGTATGCAAACAAAGTATAGGTTAAAATAGTACAAAGAGAACAACATTCTTTTGTTATTTTAACTTATAGTGAATTTACATATCATTTGTCTAATCAACCTACTTTTTTAATTTTACAATTTCAAGGGTAATGTTAATGTTAATGTATACTTAATTAATATGATAATTTTATTATATTTACTGTACATTAACACCTGCAGTAGACTATAGCAACTGACATTTGCGATTTAATGTTACATTATGAACGTTCTTAAGGCTAGAACAACATTAAGAACGATATATGTATATAATTATACACGACAACAAACTTAAGAACATCAAAATATGTTGGTTACTGCAGCTTTATTACAAATATTAACCCACGTGCTTAACATCAAGTAAACAATAATGTCACAATATTATCTAATAAGTCTCTGTTTTGGAAATTTTTCTTTATAATTTTATTTAGAAACAGTTAACTGTATTTACAATACTTTTGTACATAAAAAACAAAAAATAGAAAGTTACAAACAAACGATAGAAATCATAAGTAGAATCATAAACTGCAAGAATCAAAACATAACATACAAATTGATATTGAGATGATATATTAATGAAAAACCTAATAGTATGATTCTTTAGCTTAAGTTACCAACCAATTTATCAATTTTCTTGAAAAGGTTTCATAGATCTAACAATTTTGATTATGCCCTTGTATTGTAACCATACGTATCTACCGGCAATCGAAGAATGTATTTTTAACATTAATGTTGGCATTCACGTAATTACAACATTAAAGTAACTATATGCTCATTCCGATTCCAATGCTGTTGAATTTTAATCAATTGATGTTGTTGAGATAAAGCCAGAATTCTTCAAAAGTATTATTGCAAAACTTAACTTAACAAACTTAACTTAACAAAAGATTAATTCTAAAGATTTTTCTCGTCAATATGCAAAGTCTCAGTACATTTCGCCATGTTGTCGGATGGGCACGCTATAAGCAGCAATGTTAATTACAATTACCATTTAATTACTTTATTTAATTTGGTCGTCAGCCACGTAAGTTAAGTAAATACATCTATAAATTTGATCAGTTGTTTTTCTGCGAGGTTAATAGTTGTAGAAAGTTTTGAAGTATCTGATGAAATACTGTAGTAATTATATTCACAGGAAAAGTGACACAAAAGTCAAATTGCATAAAAACAATTTTCAAAATTTTGTACCGCTTGAAATATTTTGCTTGGCATTAAAATATGTAAACAGTAGCCATTTACATAAACTCTAAAAGGGTATACAGCTTAAATACAAAATTGTCTATAATATCCCAACACTACAAAAACTTTGTGCAAATTGTTAGCATGTCACATTCTAATCAGAGCCATACGATATTCAGTTGTAGACTTTTGAATTATTCCATAAATTGTAAAGTCAGAACTACATATTAGATATATCTTCAAAATCTAAAAATAGAAATACAGAATTTTGCTACATATACAAATATTCAATACTGCATTGTGCATTTTTAAAAGCAATTTTAATGTTTTAATCTCATTTGCAGTTATCCCCAGAATAAACTAATTTAATAAAATTTGTTTTTTCTGCTAAAAGGTTACGTTTTCCGGTTTAACGTGTATTATATATTTAAATTGTATTTGAAATTTAAAGTGTCGGAGAGTGATAATCTAAAATTCATCGAATTAATTATTCGATACGACATCCAATGCAGAAGTCATGTCGAGGTCCAAGTGCATTATAAATCCATAGAATAACCAATGAAGTTACTAACCATGATTGGCAGAGTACATTAACACTAATATATTTTTAAGCAGATCTCTCGCGTTGACAGTTTCAAATTCCTGAATTTTACATTAGTTGTCAAGTCAAGCTGGACAGGTGACAACGGCCCTAATTTTAGATTCGAGAACTTTATACATATTTAATACTAAACATAGTGGATATTCTCACTTTGCACGTCTTTATGACGTACTATGTATATCCGCTTTTTGTATCAACCGCAACCGAAGTGACTTTAAACAAATCAGCTGATTGATATAAACGTGAATTGGCTTAACAAAAATCAATAAGAACTTAGCAAATTATATAATAGAATTTTGATAAATAATAAAAGTGTATTTGAAGAAATTATACATAGGAACAGAGCAATTTTGATTTTACACATTTTTAATTTTTTAATTTATCATAATCTCATTGATTACTAAGAATAATATAGAGCCAAATTAGTACATTCTTTTTCGATTTCGGGACTTCATTAACATTTTAAAAATTTTTCAAAATTTCTAATTGCTTCTGTATGAAATCTTCTATAACCTCATTGTTAATATGAAGAACAATGCTTTACAGTAAAACATATCTTATTAATAATAATTTTATTTTCCAGGCATTAATATTAGTATACATAGGCATTTGCAATGGAGACTTCAACGGGCCATAGCAACGCAAACCCTCTTTGCATTGTTAGATTATTACTAACAGAGGTTAGGAGGTTTCTAACAAGTACAATTTATTATTTATTTTTTAACTTTTAGATATTTGAATTTATAAATAACTCTTATTAATGTTACAGCTTTATGGTTCATTGAAATGTCATCTGCAAGAAAATAACAATATAGTAATGAAGTGTTCAACGAACCGTAAGAAGACCCTAATAGTACCTAGCGGTTTTGATTGTTGCTCAGAAAGCCGTGTATTTAAAAGGCTTTCGGGCAATAATCACTTCCACTGGAACTAATTTCAATTATACCTTCTGAAAAATGAATCTTCCAGAGGCGTGCACAAAGGATACATCAAAGATTAAAAAGTTACGTGTTAATTATTTCAGTAAAATTAGCTTTTGCATTGTAAAATAATCTTTTAGAACTTTAATCACTTTGATTATAATTTTAAGGCAAATAATTTAAATAGAAAAAATTTAAAAGCTTTAAAACAGTAGAATGATTTCAAATTTTGTACTGCCGCACACTGGGGCCAAGTGCACCTTTTGGTGGTCAAAAACATTTTCGTTGCTTATTTTGCTTTTTAAGATTTTTGTTATCATGTGTGGCCACATACACCATAATAAAAGCAAAAAATAGAAAAAGTATATAAATTTTACATTGCCACAGAAAAGGTAATATTACTGCTAGCGATTAATTTTTAAATTCTGCAACGATTAACTATTCCTGTGTAAAAAAATAACACATAATTTTCTTGCAAAATTAGTATGTATATGAATAATTCTAAATGCCATAAGTTTTTAAATAAAAACGCTTAAACATACTACTTAATGTACCGTAGACACTTTATATTGGAAATTTAATTAACATTAACTGAAATGATAATTACAAAAAGAAGCACAAAAATGCTCAATAGTTTTTTACTTGTAAAGTAGTAAAAAGTTATATAGAATAATTCTAAGCAAGATTTATATTTTGGACTACTATGGACGATAACTATAGCTCAACGATACTGAAAAGCTTTCATAGTTTTACAGAAATTCGAAGTATTTCCTTTTAAATCTTAAAGAAAACCTAAGCTTTTAAGACAATAATAAGTAATTTGATTTCTATTTACGTCTTGGAATAGAATTCATACTAAAAAACACCCCTAAATGAACTTTAAGGCACTATTTGACAATACCTAAATAATAAGTGATAGGCAATGACTACACAACCGCATTTGGTAACGTTGAGATTCGAAATAAGAAAAAAGACGCATCTGTTGTTTTATGAGCTTTTCTTATATAGGTTCAGTTAGCCTGATGATCCTTTTTAAAAAGTGCATGCCGAAAATAAAACATTATACAACTTTTTTAAATCACTTTTGACCAGCAAAATGGGTAAAAAACCCCAAGTGTGTGCCGGGATGAATTAGTTTTTTTCAGTCCAATGCTCAAAGATAGGACGAGAGTGTTGTTCCTTGAAATATTTGTGATCTTCTTCAGTAGACATTACTATTTAATTTCCCTGAATGATATGAATGCATTCAGGGTAACCCTTGCTACCCAATTACTTTAGCTCATGCCTTCGATTTTTTTATTTTATTTCCAGCTTTTAAATCTACAACTGAAAGTTAAAGAATTATATATGAACTAACAGTTTGACTTTTTATATTGGGATTCCTCAACTTCATGGCCGGTTTCACAAAGTTTGATTAAGTTCTGATTAGCTTAATCGTGATTAAATTTTAAATACAGAAATTTCATTGGCTGATATTTAAGAGACCTAAACTTTTATCCAATTATATTTCTGGATTTTAAATTTAATCATGATTAAGTTAATTAGAACTTAATCAAGCTTTTTGAAACCGGCCATCAGTGTTTCAAAGCAGACTATGTTCAAGGTACAGCATTCCCCTGTACTTTGATTGAGATCGTTTTCTTTTGTTTTCTTTTAGTTTCTTTTGTACACATTTATAAATCTTCTAGTGGTAATTACAGTGATCAATTCAGTTCACAGATTCTAGAAACAGTAAATCTTAGTCGTATTTTTTTTGTCAATAGTACAATATGTCAACACAATTTAGAATTCTAAGTTTTTAAGTGGTTAATATCCTGTGGTTAATGCCCTTAACATCAATTAAACTTGTAGAATTATAACAAAAAATTACATTATATTTCTAATATTTTTATTCTAGATTTAATTAAATTCTGTATATTTCTTAAATGACAATAATTATTGATTTGATTTAGTTAAGCAGTATATTTAATTGAATGATTTATTTGATGTAACAGTAAGCTTTGAAAAACTCATAGCACAAGGTACATATCTTGCCAATTTTGCAGATGCACAAGACTATGCGTAAAAGTGTCCAGGACTACAGACGCTATATATGTTATGGTCAATGTAATAAACCGGGCAATGTAGTTAATGAGCATCCACAGTCTAATAACGTACAACTTCAAACTAACAGTAGTCTAATCTCATCTGCGATTTGACCTTTAATAAATAAGGTCGCTTAATTAATTAATAATTTGCAGATAAGGTTAGATTACTGTTAGTTTAAAGTTTTACGTTACATTGCCCGGTTTATGACATTGACCATAACATATATGCACATTTTTTTTAGCATTTTAACATTTATTTAAACTTATTACGAAATTGGCTAGGTTTGCTTGCTTTGATCAACAATCAAAAACCCGAAAGTGATACAAAATCGAACATTCACCTTCTGCTTATGCAATTCTTATAATGTAGTTATTTTTAAGATCCATTTAATCATTTTCTTATCTCTGGTCTATAGCAAAAAGGTTATTTATAAATCAGATTTTAAAAATAAGCTATTACAAGAGGCATTACAGACCTAAGTGAAGGAAAGACATTAAAGGAAGAATTATTCTTGGACGGGTCAATCCATATGAAGTCGTCCAGGGCTACTTGCTTAACCATTTTTAAAATATATCATATTTTGTATATGTAATTCTCTATATTATGACAATTCAGAAATAGTCTCATGTAGTAAGTAAGTTTGGTAAGGTATTTAATTTTAATTTCGTGGTAATCATTTTTGTTTCACACATACAGCTGTTTTTTGCAATTTCAGAGGTTGACGTAAGCTTGATTATCTCAGATTCTATTTATAGAACATTCAAACAAAAACCAATCTTTTCAGCAAGGAACAAACTCAAATTGTATCCCTTACATTTCTTACCTAAAATTGAATCTAACGGGGTAAAATTTGGGCTCATACTAGGAGAATAAAATGTATTAAAAGTCAATTTTCAAAAAGAAACTTTCTATAGAAAGGCAAATAGATAATCTGCTGGCAATTTTTTTCTTTTAAAGATCTCTATCTATGTTTCCGACATGAAACTTAAAATCTTTCTTTTTGTAAAATTGCATGTATTTGCCAATTTTTACATTTTTTTCACATATTCGAAGTCCATTATCTCCAATGGGCAAGCATGTATAATCCTGAAACTGTGCTCAATTTAAGTCTTAGTATATGAGGGGAATTGACAGTAAAACAGTAAAAGGAATTACATTTATTGGTTTCAAATACATATAATTTCTAAAAAGATGCCTTTTTAGAAGTATTGTTCAGGTTTAATTATCAGAATCATCATTGATGGTTGTTCTGCAGCTGCGAGATCTCATCACACAATTCTCGTTGCGACCCGCGACTGTAGTTCCTTAAAATACCAAAGCTTAATCTCTTGAACACAACTTGAAAGAAATTCTATAGGTCTAGGAAGTTCATAAAAATCGATGAAAAAACTCATTGTGTTCAACACTTACATCTTTGCACAAGCAATAATATCTTCGTTCTGCAATGACTGAAACACAGCCTTCAACCTACAAACAGTTTCGACCATACATGGTTTGTAAAGTACTGACATCATCAGTTACTGTATTTTTATTACCGTGTGCATATGCATTTATGTACGTAATAATCTTTATTCAGGGTGCTTACATGTTACAGGGTGACATGCTCATCCTTAATCGAACAATAACTCTGCCAGTATAAATTTTAGTTTCTTGTGTATCAATGATGTGTGCACATTTCATTAAGCCCCAACCAGAGACTTGGAATTGGAACTTGAAACCTACAAAACCGCAAGAACCGATACTTGTGTCGTACACTGAACCCTTCTTTTTTTAAACCCTTATATTCTTGTTATCCTGCACCAGAACCAGAACCATACCGAAATTGCATTTGGGTCCAAGTCGCTGTTTAAAACCAATAAATGTAATTTCTTATTGTTGTATACAGGGTGTATACAACATATCGAATTTGTAACATAGGAGAATAGCATGTAAAAACACAATTTCCTAAATATTGGCTCCGCTAATTATTTTAGAGGAAAAGTCACTATAGCAAAGTTGTAGAAGTTATTGATTACTTTTCAAAACACCTCCACTTTAGCATCTGTATTAAATAGTTTCCAAGATATAAATGATTTTCTGGTATAGGAAATTAACATTGTAAATAAGAAATTCGCTAATAGCAATTGCCAAGTTATATTTAGATCTTAAGTGTAAATGCAAGGATTTTTAAGCAGAGTTTCAGGAAGCAAATCACTTATCAGAATGTTACAATTGCTACCGGTATGGAAGAAATAGATGAGAATTCTCCAAGACATTTATTTTCATAATATCTTATTAGCCATGACAACAGTTGTCAATTTATTCTAAAGAATTGCTGACAGATTTGTCATTTAAACTATTCAATAAATTATTAGCTTTATTGATGAAATAAAACTTGGTAGAGTAATTTATTAAAATGAACTAGATAGGTACTATACCACAAAAGAAATTTTGTTAAATGGTATTGAATAGGCAACCGTCTACGACAAATTCGAGATTTATTTCCGTCTTTATTGATTAACTTTAAAATAAATAAAGTTTCCCATATACAATGTTAATTTCCTATACCAGAATATCACCTATATCTTGGAAACAATTTGACATAGATGCTAAAATGAGGGTGTTGTGAACAGTATTCAATATCGTCTACAACTATGGTGACTTTGCTATGGTGACTTTTCCTCTAAAATAATTAGGGGAGCCAATATTTGAGAAATTGTGTTTTTACATGCTATTCTCCTATGTTACAAATCCGATAATACACCCTGTATACAGTAATATGTATGTACATAGTAATGTATATAGTAATATGCAGGCTGTTCGCAGTTATAGGTGCACTATTGCTATCTATCTAAATTGGTTAAATAAAAAAATTAGCAGTATCTTTTCTACCGATTAACGTGGAGAAGACAAAAAAACAATTGAACATCGCGTTTTTGAGTTATTTTCAAAAGTAATATTTTTTAAATGTGACACCTTTTTATATTTTTGTAGAAATGAATGAACAGCGACATTATAAAAACCAAAGTCAATGTTTATTTTCTCTTTAAAATGAAAAATTAAGAAGTTATAGGACACTTTTTATATTTTTTATTTATTGAACAACTCGAAAACGAGACCTTCAATTGTTTTCTTGTTTTCGCCATGAAAAAGTACTACTAATCTGCTAAGTTAACCGACTTCGTAACTGCAATAATAATGGAGATAGCAATACTGCGCCTGTAACTGCGAACAGCCTGTATAATGTAAATTTACAAATTAATTTTCGATGTGTTATATTTGCACTCTTATTCAAATCTCCAGCTCTAAAAATTTACTGCCAACTCCCATTATATAGGACATGAATTAAGCACAACTTGATAAGAGATAATGGGCTTGGACTATGTGAAGAATTGTAAAAATTAGCATATAAAACTATACAAGCAATTTTACAAGGAAAAGGATTTAAGTCTCAAGTCAGAAGCTTGGCCAATGTTTACTTTTTATAAAGATCTTAAAAAGAAAAAATTGTCAGCAGCTTATCTTCTTGCCTCTCTGGAAAAAGTTTTTTTTTTGAAAATTGACTTTTAAAACATTTTAATCTCCTACTATGAGGCCAAATTTCATCCCTTTAATTTTAGGTAGAAAATGTACTGGGCCAAAATTCTAGCTTGTTCCTTGCTAAAAAGATTGGTTTTTGTTTCAATATCCTGGGACAAATAGAATCTGAGTTTATGTAAACCTCTGAAATGGCAAAAACGACTATACGTATAAAAGAAAAATGGCTACCATGGCTGGGTAAATTTTTTTTAAATAGATAAGGCTCTCTCTGCATTGTCATAATTTAGAGAATCATGTACACAAAATATGGTACCTATGTTTTAAGTGGACAAGCAATCAGATAATTTTTTTTTGACTACTTCATATAGATGACATACGCTGGACAGGAGTTAAAATATACTGAATGCACTATCTTTATTCGGTTTAGGATAAATTTGTACTGAAAGTGTTTGGTAACTCAATAAGAACTACTGTAATGCATACAGAGTGATCAAAAATGTGGTCATTCAATAAGCTTTTAAAAGTGCTTATACAATTTGCTAGAAACAGAGATACAACCAATTAATTCTGTATAAATAACTATATGAAATTTTATATTGTACCAATGCTTTTTATTTTGTGAGAAGGGCGTTAATTCTCAAGGATAAAATTAAATTAAAATTTTAATTTAAACCCTAATGAGTAAAACCTCAATTTAAGTCCATTGCAGTAACCTTTGACATGCAAAGAATTGTAATCCTAGGCAACTAAACGAACTTCAAACAAAATTTTAATAAATGATCTTTTTGGCTTATTTGCTCTGAATGGAGCAGCTTCATTTGCATATCTTGCAATATTTCTGTTCATCATACAGTTTGGAAGTCAGGTTGTCTTCATTTGATAACTGGTGGTTTTTAAATTCAAAGTCAATAAAGACAATTTTCAATATATACACAATTATAAAGCTCAATAATCCATAAAAATTAAGAAAAATATATCTATAGAAATATCGTTGCAATATTTCGTCGCCTCAGATCCAGACTAGTCTAAGTCCATTTGTTAAAACTTTACAGGAGGAGGTTTTCTAATTTTGAAAACTTCAGGACTGTATGCTCATTTCACTTTTTGTCTAACTGTATGTTTTTTTACTTATTTTGACAGTTTACTGTTGGATAGTAAACAGCTTAATTGTTAATTTTTTTGACAATATGAAAAATTGTAAAATTAAAAAAATGTAATTGGGACATAGAATAAATTGAACTTTATATAATAAACGAAGTAGATGCTTACCTTATTCTATGTCCAGAACTCTTTCATATTTTGAAAAATAAGCAACAATACCATGTCTACTGAAATATACTTTAATTCTGAATAATGCTGTAAGATACTACAATAAGAACATTGAAGAACTTTAACCGATATAAACAATAGAAAATAATAAAAAATGTTTAGAAATTTGGAATTATGGCCTTCCAAAATTGCAAATCTACTGCAGAAAAGTGATTTGATAAGCATCTGATGTGTTCTATTTTGTCTTTGGGCAGGCAGGCTGGTGGCGGCTGTACTGCAGGGCAAGGGATGTCTTCTAAAAACTTCTGGGGGAGATCATTCGTCCTGGTTGTACGTTTCAAAATCGATGTAGAGTGTGGTTCAATTGCATTGAAAGTTAGCTTATATTTCACCAAGTGTGAGTTATTTTCATAAGAAATCTGCACTAAACTTTTATATGGAATGTTAGAAAGAGAAATACGTTGCGACAATGCATTAAAGTCCAAGAAATATTTTTTTTTGCGTTTGAACAAGTTTATAAGGCTTCCTGCTTCTGGTATTTTTCATAGCTCTGAAAATTGCAAGTGGGCTATGCAGTTCCAATTTACTTAAACTTCGATCCAAGACGCTATGCATCGCGTCGACTTCCTGCACACAACTATGCCCAGGTACTTGAAATTTTTGAACGATGGATTTCATTTGAGGATGCGTCTTCAGAAAATATAATAAAGCTGCAGACATGTGGGGATTTTTATTCTGTGGCACACACGCATCCGACCACAAAATGAATTTGGTAACTTCCGGCCTTTCTAATAAAACTTTTTCTAATAAAATGTATAATGCACAATATCTGCGCCTTTTCTTCCGCCCATAAGCTCATGCCATACAACGCAGAAACCGTTCTTCTTTCCTACTTCATATCCTGTCAAATTGTATACTGCATACTTCTTCTTGTAGTACGCTTTTGAGATTTTGGTTTGTGGGCATGTAAGTACACTTTGCATATCAAAACATATGAGAGCTGTAGTCTCATCATCTTTACAGGCTTGTACATCCGTTTTCTTCTCATCTCTAGCTTTCTGTTTGGCTTCTATGTGTAGTCTGTACTTCTGCTGTAAGTTATCATTCAGATTTTCACCTTCCCTTTTTGCTTCATATTCTGAACAAATTTCACACAAATCCTTCTTTGGTTTGTGGAAACCAATGTTAAACTCATAGTTGAAAATTTGATAATATAGCCATTTTTTTCGGCAGTGAAATTATTTTCTTTACAATATTCGACGTATAGTTCGTACATTTTAGCCAGAGATAATGTCCTCTCTAAATATTCTTTTGAAGAACTACTTCTACAGTAATGCGAAGGAAGACGAGGGAACATATTAATATGATCTTTAATAATTTGTCTTTTTTGTTCATTAATCCGCTGCTTTGTATCTGAACCTCTTTTATCACTTTGAGGAGTTCCTGTTATTCCTTTACGCTTATGACTGTGAAAGTACGAGATTCTTATCTGGCTAATGCTTAAGACACCTAAATAAAATCGCTTACAAACACGTATTTTCTTGTTGTTTTTTTCGAAATAGTATTTGAAAGAGTAGGTCTTTGTTCTCTGACGCAAATTTCTGTTCCTTTTGCGCTCGACAAAAAATCTTTCAGTTGTTTTGTCATAAAAATAGGCCTTTTCGCTGTCACTATTACTCCAAAAGTCTTTATGAATTAGCTCTACATCTTCCAGACTAAAATTGTCAAGGCATTTAAAGCGACAATTTAAACAGTTTCTCACAGGAATCTTTCCCACAACAGTATCACCACGGCAGTTTTCATATTCGTGGCCACTTTGTCTTAATTTTGTTCTTATGTTTTTCTTCCATTTTGCAGGATCGCCCTTCGGTTCCCTTTTTTTTAGACGAGGTACCAGTTGTGCTAAAATATTAAGCTTTCCTGTTTGTTTCAGTGTTAATTAAAAATCAAAATACCTGTTTGCTGCATTTTCTGTATTTCCTGGTCTATCTGTGACAACGCCCTCATTTTGAATGTCGATTTCATTTTCTGCACTGCCATCATTTTGCGACTCAAGGACGAGATCAGAAGAAATATCATCTACATCGTAACTAAAACAATTGAAAACAAACATGCATTCTAACCTATAGAACTTTTACAAAAAACGTAACTCACTCATTTGGTGTTTCGCCGATTATCGAGGGCTGATATTCTGACCCGGAGTCCTCAAAGGGGTCGGCAAGCGACTCTTCAGATTCACTCATATTATCCGCAATTTTCCACTGCTTGAATCGTAAAAAAATTGGTCCCAACACACCAGCACAAACAAGGTGACTGGTCGAACTGTTATGATCAAAATATTTGTTCTAGTTTATTCTATGTCCTCACGTGACGCTTATTCTGAAGGTTCTGATTGGGCGCTCGGACATAGACTAATATACGGTTCGAACATTAACAAGGTTGAATGGACATAGAATAAAACAGGCACCTCTTATTTACAAAACCAATTGACGTTTGGGAACATGGAATATACTGGCGGATAGCGTTAAGGACATGGAATAATTTGGCATAAAAATGTTATTTTCAGAAAAAAGTGGACATAGAATAGGCTGGTTCTGAGGCGACGATTTGTTTAATTATTGTATTAAGTAGCATTTTGAATCTTGCAATACTAGTCAAAACATTCAGAACATAAATCCCCAGTCCTGATTTAACTCAACTTGATTTAACTTTATTAATTCATTTTAGTGCACCACAGGCAGATTGATTATTTATAAAACATAATTAATAATACAAAACACTTTCCTGTAATTTTTTTATTATTAAAAGTAATTTTAAAATAATTTTAATAATAATTAAAAAAATAATTAAAAATATATTTCACAAATATACAATGCATTTCAAAAGTCTGGAACTATTGAAATAAAATTCAAACAAAAACTTTTTGAGACAAACGCTCTGACAGGTCAATTTTGGTTTTAAAAAAGAGATCTTTTTATATTCACTGAATTTTTCGATCGTCATTTGTTTTTGACTTATGACGTCATCGGATTTTTTTTTAAATTGCAACTCATATTTTTTTTGATGGATTTGGATAGAGCTTGAAATTCTGGAAACAGAAATATGTATAAGTACAACCTTGACTTTGATAGTTTCTGAAATACGAGGCATTAAATTAAATTGGAGCAATTCGTCCAGAAACTCTCCGGAATGTGTTACAAGATTTTGAGTATCGCCTAGGATATTGCCAAGAAGTAAATGGGAATCAGTTTGAACATCTTATTTAGTTTAGTTATGACAATAAGGTTGTTAACTTGCTCGTTTCTACAGTAAAATAAAAAAAATGAAAAAAATTTAGCGCTACTTCAGCTTTTTTTCCAAATTTTGAGCTTGATTATCTTGTAAACTATCAAAATCAAGGTCATACTTGTGCATATTTTTATGTTCAGAATTTCAAGCTCTATCCAAATCCATCAAAAATATGAGTTGCAATTTAAAAAAAATTCAATGACGTCATAACTAGAAAACAAAAGGCGATCGAAGAATTAAATTTATACAAAAATATGTGTTTTTTAAAACTAAAGTTGACCTGTCAGAGCGTTTGTCTCAAAAAGTTTTTGTTTGAATTTTATTTCAATAGTTCCAGACTTTTGAAACGCACAGTATATCTGCTACAAAGTAAGCATCATCAGTGTTGTATATAAACCAAAGTCAAATATTAAAAAATAAAAATACATCAAATGAATCACACACTAAAACATTATTTAGAAGTGGGGAGCATGTCAAATAAATCATTATGTGGAGAGGGGCTAAATCAAAAATCATAAGATGATCTTTTGTTTAACAACATGTATGTTAGGGTGGTCCTTATTTGTATGGGTAAGAAAAAAAATTACAATTTCAAAATACGTACCCTCCAATTTTTTTACATTACATGAAAGGCGGTTACCCTAAAAATTTCAAGCTGATCAGATCATGCTAACCCGGCCCGCATTAAGGTCAAAGTTCAGCTATTTTAGACTGTTTTTCACAAAACGCCTATTTGCAGCAAAACGGTTGCAGCTACGAAAAAAGATATTGTTCCTTTTTTGTGGGAAATTTAAGCTACTATAAATTTGGTTCTTACATAATTTTCGAGAAATAATCTGTTTTTGAGTTATGAAAGAAAAATCAGATGCAGTACTTTACTGGTCGTGCAGTTACATACTGAAAAATTTTATGTTACTAATTTGTTATACTTTTCTTTAATACTTCTGACTACTAGCATACTTCTACTGTCTTTCTAATACTTCTTACTTAATAGTAATTGCTGCTACCCATTACCTGGCAAACCAGGCCCTAGAAGCTATGAAGCTTGTGCTGGAGGAAGAGGCGATTATTACTATTACTCTGGACCAACGTGCTGCCGTAACCGACTTAACAGATTGTATAGCATAAATCCCACATTTGTGTTACAGCTAAGGAAAACTGCAGAAAACCTTAACCAGGTCTGCCATTACCGGGAGTCCAACCGGGCCGCTTGGGTGAGAGAAGAGAAGAGCGCTCTAGTCCCTACGCTACTATAATACTATTACATATGGGTCATAAGTCAATGTCATCAATAATTAATAATTATAATTCATCATTACAGATATAAAATATTAAGCCAGCCATATTCGTGTGAAAGGGTGCTGTATTGGTTTTGAAGACGCTGAGTTGTCTTTAAAATACGCGAAACTCACTTATTGGAATACTCAATTTATCCACAAAGATTATTTCTATATGCGGATTATTCCATTAACCATTGTACATTATAATCAGCCGTCAAGTATTTATTTTACAGTGATCTGTTTGTTGTGTAATAAAGGCTACACAATGCAATTGGGTTTTCTCGGATTGCTTTTCTTTCTCATCTTTCTGAGTACTTATTACTTTCCCAATTCTTGCAGTTATAGAAATTAAACAAAAATAAATCAAACAAATCAAAGCAAGTAATTCTCACTCACGTTTATGAAAACTGGAATAAGACTAGTGTTTTCAGTTTTCACGTGGACTAGCAATAACTGATAAGAAATACATTCTAGTTCCTTTTTCAGTAATCCTTATTTTGGATCATAAGAATATTTCTGTAACTGTCCGTTTAGTTTGTTTGAATGGAAATGCTGCGTTTGCTCCAATAGGAGAATTATTATTATTATTATATTATTTAAACTGCGACAAAAAGTTGAAAAAATGTTTTGCACTCTGGCAGCAATTGGATAGGAACTAGAACAAAAAAAATGGATTTCTGCAGGCAAAGAGGTAAAATCTTTGAAGAACTAGATGATTTATTTGACATCACACGTGCCAATGCACTAGAAATGAGGAAGATCTTAGAAGACAAAGATACGATTCTACTGCCCATGAAAAGAGGTTAGAATACAGAAAGAAGAAAATAAAATGAAAAAGAATGAACCTAAAAGAGCAGACAGGCACGTACCAGAACCTTCAAGAAGAGAAGAAACTGAATCCGCTGATGTAGGTAAGATTAAAAAGTGAAATTCACGTAATGTTTTCAATAGGTAAGTAAATCTTTTTAGACGAGGTTTTCGATCCTTTAACTTTAGAAGCGTCATATAATGAAGAGAGTGAAAGAAATGAATCGATTTCAAGCTATACAAATTGGGACTTCAGGTGCTACAATGGTCTCTACTACTAAGAGGAAAGAAAATGATCAGGAAACAAATTTTGACTGCACAAATTTTATCAGCGCTAGATAGATGTAAAATAAGTGACAAGGATACCTGTCACATATTGTCAATGTAGAAGCCGTATCAATAGGCCCAAATGACTATGTCATAAATAGATCTTCCATCAGGGAATACAGACAATATTTTAGCGTACAGACAGCTAACAAAATAAAATTGTCATTTTTAGAAATATATTTACAATTTGCAGTCATTCACTGAGACTCAAAACTACTTCCAGTTTTAATTAGAAAATCTAAATTATAGATTGGCTTAATTAGTGTCGATTAATTAATTACGGTTCCAGAACTGTCAACAGCAGGGCAAGAAGTATCTCCAGCAGTCTATGATACTCTCTGCGATTGGGAATTAACAGACAAAGTTGAAATTGAGGAAAAACTGAAACACAGGAAGACTAAATGTTGCTTGTGTTCTAGAGCAAAAGATAGAGTGAAAAAGGTTATTTTTAGCTTATCGCCACCATACTTTTAGGCGTTCTGCAAGAAGCTTTTGCGGTGTCTAAGTTGCCACACCATCTGTTAAGTCGGCTGCAGCCGCACGTTGGTCCAGAGTAATAATAATCACCCCTTCCCCCAGCACAAGCTTCATAGCTTCTAGGGCCTGGTTCGCCAAGTAATGGGCAGTAGAAATTATTATTATTATTATATATTAATAATAATTTCCAGTAAGAAGTATTAGAAAAGCATTAGAAGTATACTAGTAGTCAGGAGTATTAAAAAAAAGCACCACAAATGAGTAACATAAAATTTTTCAGTATGTAACTGCACGGTCCGTAAACTACTGCATCTGATTTAACTTTCATAACTTAAAAACAGTTTATTTCTCGAAAATAATGTACGGACCAAATTTATAGTAGATTGAATTTCCTACAAAAAAGGAAGAATAGTCTTTTTTCGAAGATGCAACCGTTTCACTGAAAATATGCACTATATGAAAAACAGCCTAAAATAGCTGAACTTTGACCTTAATGCGGGCCGGGTTAGCATGATCTGATCAACTGGAAATTTTTAGGGCAACTTCCTTTCATGTAATGTAAAAAGTTTGGAGGGTACGTATTTTGAAAATTAAAAATCAAAAAATAAGGACCACCCTAATGTATGTATATGGTTTCTTTTATATTAAGATACTGGTATCATCAACACACCTCAGCCACACCTTGGGAAACCAATCACATTTTTCTCTCATTTTTATCTCGAATTTGCTCACAAAAGTTCCACTAAAAATGGTGATAATGGGTTTCCCATGGCTGTGCCATTAGTTTGTTGATAATGTCGATCATTGAAAACAAAACCATTTTGTTTCATACACAACCTAATCAGTAATATTAATTCTTTAATTTTATCTTTTTCTGCACTTATGTTTATCAACCGTTCTTCTAGATAGTTAATTGTTTCATTGATTGGGATACTGGGGAACAAAGAATTAACATCAAATGACACCAATTGATCACTGAATTATATATATATATATATATATATATATATATATATATATATATATATCCGATACATCCCCAATGACTTACATCATCATTGGAGTAAAAAATAGTATATATATATATATATATATATATATATATATATATATATATATATATATATATATATATATATATATATATCCGATACATCCCCAATGACTTACATCATCATTGGAGTAAAAAATAGCTGCTTTTAATAGGATGGTCTTTCGTATGATATATATTCCCCTTACCAAAAGCAGATACAATAAAGAAATGGAGTTCACATTATCAATGCGTGCATCAATGCAACCAATGGTTATGAAAAAGATACCATATTAAAAATAATAAATAAACACAAATTAAATTCGAATTCAGTTCTATCACTTCCTTTAAAAGTTTATTTATCATTCGACTAGGACTAACAAATTAAAGCAACTATTTAAACCATTAGGGATACAACCTGTTTTCTCCTCATCTAAATTTAAAATTAAAAATGTTTTAGGTTCTATCAAATTATTCCATTAGATAAAGCAGGAATCTATAAAATTGCTTGTAATAATTGCCACAAACAATATGTAGGTCAAACTAAAAGAAATGCACGCACTAGAGAAAGAACATATAAGTATATTATGTTAAAAATCAAATGTGTGATAAATGCTAAACTATTATAGAAGAAGTGAACCAGTAACAATATCTTAATGTAAAGGAAGCTATATACATTTTTTTAAACAAAGATCATCTTATGCATTTTGATTTAACACTGATGATGACTACTTTGTAGGAGAAACATATTTGTGAAATAAAAATTATTATTTTTAATAATAAAAAAATTACATAAAAGTGTTTTGTTTTATTAATTTTTTATAAGTAATTTACTTATTCTTTACCCTTCTATTTTATGAATTAATTAAATGACTGATTACTGAAATTAAATAACATAAATTAGTACGCATCCACTTAGATGCAGTGCCACTAACAACAAAAAGTGAAGAGTCTGGCTTTGATGCTATCAAAAAGAGTACTTTAATAAAAGGACTACTTACTTGATTTGTAAAGCCTAAAGGCAGATGGCAGCGCAATCCAACACTTTTTTATTCTTTTTCAGGTTTACCCCTATTATTTGAAATTGAACATCTGGCCCAATTTGTATTCAATTGTTATTGCACCAAGAAATCTGGAATTGCAACAAATAAAAAAGTACATATTATTTTGGCGTGATGATACTGTTAATTGTTTTTAAAAATTACCTTAACTCAAGAGCAATACGATTTTTACGAATCGAAATTAATAAATGTTTACTGAACTATAACTTCTATTATGAGGTAGGTATCATCCAATAATAATTTAAGGGTTCAATACTGTAAATACATTATTGCAAACGGTGAGACTATTATAAAACTAAAAACCTATCATTCAATGAACTTTTTTTTGTACATTAAATAATTCAATCTTGTGTTAATAAAAGAAGTACACAAAACAAGTTTGTGTCCGAATCCAACATTGTTACGTAAAAGCATGTAAAGATGGGTGACATTAGAAATATTACAACTCGCGAATTTATTTCCCATTTTATTTTTTAACTTCAAATGGCAAACGATAGGGTGCAGTTTAAGCTTTATTCAAGGCAGGACTGATTATAACTAATTTTCTTTACCGGGAATAGCAGAAGTACTTAAATTCCTTCTTTTACATGAAAAACTGTTAATAGTAGCGAAAAATAATTTAATCCGGTGATATTAAACAGGAGGTTCAAGATTCCTTCTGCCTTTTCACATTGAAGAACAGTTACGCTAAATAAATACAAAATATTTATTATTAATTATCAAGTATAATAATCATAGACGTCAGACCATTGAGGATAGATTATAAACTATAGAACATAACCTACGGACTATTTACTATAGATCAGTGGTTGCGAACCTATGACCCGCGGGTCAGACACTGACCCACGAAGGCTTTTTAAATGACCCATCCCTTGATTTTTATAAACTTATTTTTTATATCATAAAAGAGAGAACAGACAATCGTAAATATTAAAAAATTAAAGTATAAATATCTAATGTCGAATTTTGCTCTTCACTTGCAAAAGTAAAAGTTGTAAAACAAAAAGGCACCGTAAACCTTTTTAAAGGATTTTAAAAGTGAGAACCAAAAAAAAGGGTCAACTGTCAAGTTTTTCTGTTAAGAAATTTTCGGTGTTTTCAAATTATTGGTACCCTTTTTACACCCCCTTCCAAGTGACGCTACTGACTTAGTGACCCACGGGTTAGTATTAGAAAAAAATGAACAAAATTTGACCCACTTCTCAAAAAGGTTCTCCATCACTGCTATAGATCATAGACTATACACACATCATAATCTATTAGTCAGGGATCTAGCGCCTTGTAAACTAGTCGTTTAAAGGAGGAGGTGTCAACTAAACGATTTATAAAAACAAAAAATTACTTCTTATATAAAATCTCTTATTAAATTTGAATATGGAGTTCGCCAGTTCATTCCGAATTGCTATATGAGAGAATATTAATAATATTGATAATATTTTCTACTTTTCACTTCATATCTTAGGTGTTATTTCAAATATTGTCGCAAAACTTTGGAAAACTAGCCTTTAGACATTGCTCTATCTCTATAAATATTTAATCAAGAAAACACTTTTTTACTTTTTCATGTAAATCTTAAATATAGCACTTAGAAATATAATATTTTACTGCATGTAGAAATAAATTTACTATTTGCTGGTTTTTAAAATATTTAATTTGGTTCAGTAGTTTACGAGCAATACGCTTTCAAAGTCAAAGGATTCTAAAAAACAAGAATGGATATTAGGCAGATATTTATTTGCTTAAAGATTTTACCCAAAATGACATTCCATCTTACTTTACCAGTTCGATATCGACAATTATTATTGTTGTTTATTTATTTATTATTGTAACCAACAGATCACTTGATCCAATTACAGGTTACAATTCTTTAAAAAATATATACAATTATAGAAAGTAAAGGATAAACTGAAAATATTGAAAATTCTACACATCTAATCGCTCCAACTTAAAGAGTACTAATAATAGTAATAGTGATGAAATAAATGTTAAATAAATAAACAATAGTAATATTTATTAAAATTATAAGAATAATAATAAAAAATAAGCATGAATTTCCTCCCCTCTAACAGAAGTAATATCTAGCGAAAGCTGAGTAAAGAGAGAGAGAGAGAGAGAGAGAGAGAGAGAGAGAGAGAGAGAGAGAGAGAGAGAGGGAAAAATATATAATAATAATATTTAAAATTAAATAATAATAACATTAATAATACAAGTTTATGGAAGTTACAATTGTAAATTGGCATCGTGTTCAGCTAAATGGGCTTTTAGAACAGTTTTAAACTGATTTAGACTTATTATAAATATATCACAATTTGTAGCGTACTGATTGAAAGTTCGACACATTCTGAGTAATGGCGAATTCATAAAATAATTTGTCTTCGCTGTGGTAATATGAAAAGAATTTGTAATTCTAGAATTATATGTAGGGTCTTTAAAATATATGTACTGCAATATGCATGGGCTATCAATGAGATGACGCACAACTTAATAACTAAAAATCAAAGCCGCTAAATTACGTCTGCTCTTTAGAGAGAGATAATTAAATTCTGTTCTCAAAGTCATCGATGGCATGGTTAATGCATACACTCCATACTTCTTATAATACACGAATCTGAGAAAAGATTTTTCAATTTTTTCGATTTCATTAACCGAGTTAAAGTAAAACGGCGACCACACTACTGAGGCATATTCCAAATGACAACGAACGAATGTATTAAAAAGTGTAATAAAAGTATTTAATTTTTTAAACCCCCTAGAATTTCGTATTATAAATCCTAGTGCACGGTAGGCTTTTTTTGTGCTGAAATCAATATGGTTGGTAAATGTCAGTTTATCATCAAATATTACGCCTAAATCTCGAATACTGTTTTTACGTTGTAATGTATCATCACCTAATGTGTAAGTGTGGTTTATTATCAAGGTTTTCCTTGTAAATGATACTACACAACATTTCTGAGTATTGAAAGAAAGTTTATTATCTAAAGACCAGTCATATATACGATTTATATACGTCATATATCATCTTTGGTGCGTATTGCGTGGTAAATTTTGAAATGATCAGCAAATAATTGAAATTTTGAATGACGAATAACCTTAGTTAAACTATTTATCATTATCAAGAACAACAGTGGCCCTAGATTGGAACCTTGCGGTACTCCCGAATACGTATCGAAAACTGTAGATGTTGCACCACTATAAACCACATATTGCTTTCTACCTTTTAAGTAGGAAACAAAAAGTTCTAACAAATTAGAAGAAAAACCAAATTCATGCATTTTTTGCAATAGAATATCGTGATCAACTCTATCAAATGCCTTTGAGAAATCTGTATAAACTGCATCCATTTGGAAATTGCTGTTAATGGTGTCCATAACTTCTTGAGTAAAAAGAACCAAATTAGTGCATGTTGATCGCTTTGGCATAAAACCATGTTGATGCAGTGATATATATTGTTTTACATGATTAAAGATGACATCATATAAAATTGATTCAAAAGTCTTTGCCGGTGCTGAAAAAAGTGCAACAGGTCTATAGTTTCCGACATCACATCGACTCCCTGATTTAAAGACTGGGCAGACTTTGGTTACTTTCCATTGTACAGGAAAAGTGTTAGATGATAATATTTTGTTATATATGTTGACTAACGCTCTTATAAAGTAATCTGCACAGGCTTTAGTTATAGTAACAATTACACTGTGCTACAAATTAAAAAAAACTAAATATTGTAACGTTCTTTCTAAAAATAATAACACAAGTGCTGTTTAAATCGTCTATTCACAAACAAATATTTATTTCTATACACTAATGAATACACTATAAATTAACGCTATGATTATAAACCATTAAAACTATTATTTACAGATTATAAATTTCTAATATAACATTTATCTATACAGTTACTATTTATTTTGTGAAACACAGTTAACGACTCGCTGTTGACTACCTCTCTTTTATCCGCGAATCCGCTTTTATACCCTCATATAATCGCACCAGAAGTCGCTGGAACCTTCTATGTATTCTAGAAAGCGCTAGAATAAACCGCGTCTGGTTTACATGCTTGTGCGATGCGTCATTCTCTCGAATGCGGTAGAACACACCATTTGTTGCTCGAAAAGAGGTTCTTTCTTTTTCTCTCTTGTTACAATATACAGGACCTCCGACCTACATAACAGTTTTGATATTGAAGAATAGAGACTATTCATACTTGCAGAATTTTCCTATCAGTTCGAGTTTTTTCCCAATCCGCTGAATGTACCTTATCCAGTTTTGATGCCGTGCCATTTCTGGTTACATTTTGGAAATTTCAACAACAAAAGTTCAAAAATAATGAAAATCGTTAAAGAAATGACTTAATGAAGTTATAGCCTGAAACAGTCACGAAAAAAAGTTTTTTTTTTTGGAAATTTTCAAGTTTCAGCGGTGTAAAATGATATTTACTCAAGAAATAAATTTATTTTCTTTTCATTTATTGAAGATATACTTTGTTTCATTTCTAGGAAATTTTTATTTTTTAAATTGTTTAACAAATGACCGAGTTATGGCCGATAATATGCAAAACAACAATTTCCTTTCATTGTTTTAATCTGTCATTATAGTCCAGTGTCCAGGCAATCTGTACATTTTACCTTGCAAAAAGTTAAGTAGTTCTGGTTTTTGGATTAAATTAAAAGTTAAGTTTTGTAGGTTGAGGCCCTTATTAGAAATTTAAGCTTTTTTTTCATCCACTTCAATGTGCCTGTCCAGTGTTGTCCATTTGCTACATTTTTGTCGATTTCTTGTCACATTTTGGAAGTCTTTTTTCTACTATGAAAAGAAGAAGTGTTGCTTTACAAAATTCCAATAAATAATGAAAACCAGTGAAGAAATGCCTATATATATATGTAAAGCTCTATTTCACTCCCTCAAAGGAGGGAGTATAGTAGCTATTTTACTCCTTAGGGAGTAAAGTAAACTAATCGCGTTATATCCAAGGAAACCTAACCTACTATGCTAAAATTATGTGATTTTGGTGTTAAAAAATTTCAATTGTCAGAATGATGTTTAAGAGTATTTTCGAAAATTTCGGAGCTTTTAGGTCGTGCCAAAAATAGCATATACACCACAGAACAAAATAGCCTTTTAATCTCGCGTGTGTTTATTGCCCTTGCTTAAGCTCGGGAAAATAAACTTCACATTCAGGATTAAAAGTAGACTAGATTTGCTACACTTTGAGTGTTGTCGAGATACAGCTAGGAGCGAATGGGAAACTGGGTTCTTCATCTTGTTTCCATTCAAAAATTGCTGCCATTTTTTTATGCACTTTTTCATGTCGAGTGTGTACAATTGCACATCTCTATTTGCAAGACATGTTGACATAATCGCAAGAAGAAATTGATGCTGCTGAATACAATAAATTCACAACTGAAGGATATTTCACCATCAGATGCCCAAAAAGGTTTTGGTTTGGTAATATGGTCAGATATGACCATAGAACAAACACTGATGAAGAAGATGAAAAGCTCTGGACGACTGATCCGTGGTCGTGGAATCACATACAGTGTGCTTACTCGATGGACTCTAGAAATGACACATCTTCAGAACATCTTTGATGAAGTTAAGAAATACTGTGATATTACCTTAGTAACATCTGAGCAACATGTGGATATGAAGCCTTCTCACATAACCGGAGATAATGAGAACATGGATAAGCTCAGAGACTGGTTTTATCAATACCCATCATTTCCCAAAACTGGCTTGATCATTAATGATGATCAGAACTACCATAACTTTGAAGAGCTGTATCTTGGCAATTGTTGGGTTCTGCAAAGTCATTCTGCACTCAAACTGTAGCAAATTTACTCTTCTTTAAAATTAAAAAATATTAATGTTTTTCGTAAAACACATCGCTTAGGAGATATTCTGCGAAAACCGAAGAAAGATGAAAATTTTTCTCGATTCTTCAATATTTCAGCCCCCGTGGCGAACGCCATGATCGAAAGCTTGGATTTCTAATAAGGGTCGGTAGACATCGGACATCGAACACCGAACATCGGAACTAGCTATTATTATATAGGAGACTAGCATAATACTCTTTGAAAAATCAACGGTCCCCTTCTGATCATGTCAGCTATCCACGAAGTAAGACACAGCTCTACTTATAAAAGTGAATTTTTTGGGATTCCGTAGCTCAGGATGTGCTACTGCAGTGAAGTTTCTATTTTCCTTAATAATAATGTCAATCGGATCATAACTTGTAACTACTATAATTTAATATAATCACGTTTGATTCATAATTAGTAATGCCTTTCTTCGTAATTACTAATAAGTTCCACAGTTTTTTTGCTCAAATAAATACTATAAAAACACATAAGTTGGCCTTATGGGGCACCGCAGGTAAAAACGCGCCAGTCGCTGGCAATCAGGGCGTGTCCCCATTAACTTTGTAGTTTTTGTAAGCCCAGTTTTTGTCAAAACCTGTGAATCTCGAGAACCACTAAATAAATTTTGATGCCGTTTTCACCATTTGATAGCTTATTTTTTAGCAAAGGTTTCTATATATAGAGAGAGATTATTCTCGAGAGTCCAGTAATGATCAAAAATGAAATACATACTTAAGAAAATTGGCTTTAACGGAGACAAAATGCATTATGCTGCGAAAATGGTAACAGATAAAACCAAACTATAAGCGAACGAATTGTAACTCTCAAAAAGATCTAAAAACGTCCGGGATAGCATATACGTATCTCTTACAGATTACTCACAATCAAGATTTTTATAATAGTTATTTTTGCGGAAAACTCTTTTTCCCCTGGAATGTTGCCTTACTCCGTCCTTGGATGCAATACCGGTAATTTCTGTATTTTTGTATATTCAGAATTGCTTCAAGTATAATCTGTGAAAGTTCGAAGTTTGCAGCTTATGCCATTCAAGAGATATATAGCCAATATGATTTTTTAAGAAATGCCTCCCTGCGACCCCCCTCGGGTTTTTTAGGATTAAAAATATACTCATGCACCCCTTTCTTTGGGGCAAGGCCCATCTGCCTATAAAATCTCAGCTTCCTAAGTCTTCTAGTTTTCGAGATATTTTTCGGAGAACATCGGACATCGGAACTGGCTATTATTATATTAGGAGATTAACAGTAAATTCACAATCAATTCAAATTTACCTACAATATTGTTTTTTACATGATTACTTAGTATTTTTACTTACATAAATAAAAAAATAATGATTTCCTACTTAAAATTACCATTTTTTATTGTAATATTCATTAAAATATTAATTCATCTTTATTAAGAGTTTAGACTTCAGCTTCCTAAGTCTTATAGTTTTCGAGATATTTTTCGGTGGGCATCGGACATCGGACATCGGAAGTGGCTATAATTATATTAGGAGATAGTATCAGTATCAAGTATAGGTCATAAACTTCAGACCATTGAGGATAGATTATAAACTATAGAGCATAACCTATGGACCATTTACTACAGATCATAGACTATACACATCATAATCTATTCGTCGGTGATCTAGCGCCGTGTAAAGTAGTCGTTTAAAGGAGGAGGTGTCCACTAAAGGATATACAAAAACAAAAAATTACTTCTTATATAAAATTTCTTGTTGCATTAGAATTTGGCGTTCACCAGTTCATTCCGAATTGCGAAATGGGAGAAAAAATATTTAGAGCAAAAATCAGCAAAAATGCAAATTTAGTGTATTTTCTACTTTTCACTTCATATCTTAGGTGGTATTTCAAATATTATCGCAAAACTTTGGAAACTTTAGACATTGTTCTAGGAAATGGTATTAACAAAATTATTTTTACAGGACAGTTTTTTTGTGAAGATTATAAAACCAGTTCATAGTTTCCGAAGTTAGACGTAAACTAAAAAATTTAATAAGAAAAGGGTATAATGAATACATTAGCAGTATGGAACTTGCATTTAATCCTAATAAATTTTGAACGCTTACAGAAAATCAACAATCGGATAAGACGCATTTTATCATGAACTTTGATGGTAGGGAATTAACAAAAAATGAAATCGCAGAAACTTTTGCCAACTAAATACTTTCAATCTGCTTATAATAGTACTCCTGCATCATATAATGTTATAATACTGACAATTTACTCAGGATTTAACAAATATTACTAATATCAGTAAGGAAGAGTATACATATAGCAGCTATTAAGAGACTAAAATCAAAACGATCTTTAGTCCCTGACAATACAAAAAAACTTCTTCTGAGTCAACAGGTACAGCTTCAGCTCCAATAACTCAATCAATCACCATTTTGCGAACCACTTCGAATGGGATTTCACACATATCATATATTTTTTTTATATTTTTAATATATTTTTATACTTTGTTTTTTACTTTCAGAGTATGATTAGTAAGATTATTATGTTCGAATTTGCACCGAGCTTTACTTTACTTTTTTCCCCCTAAATTTCTATTTTTTTATTTTTCAAGGTTTTAGTGGAAGAGCAAGCTCTCAGCTTGAACTACGCCTTGTGGTTTCTGAAAACAATGTATTTTATTTATTTTTCTTTTACGTTTTTTTACTTTTGTATAGTTTGTATATTGTTTGTATGAAATAAAGACGTTTATTATTATTATTATTATGATTATTATTATTATATTAATATTCTGCCATCTATATATTTAAAACATAAGGCTTATTTTTGTTCCAGTTCGTTTGAAAGTTCTACTGGGCCGAATTACGTGTTTCTTTTTTTATATTAAAGCTTTCGTTTTGTATATTAGTTAACACTACTTAATATCTGTATTTTTTAAGTTTTATAATTTTAAATAAATAAAATCTAAAACATTTATTTCGATACGCAAGAGAAAGACAATCTACTTGCAGCGCCCTCTCAGTCCCCAGCGTTGGTAGCTTTTGGAACTATTCACGGTTGTAAGTTTAGACAAACCCGCATTAGTTGAAAACCGCATTTTTTTCTTTTAAATCGTATTTAAGCATATGTATTAATAACAAAATGCAGTAATAATAATAATAATAATAATAATAATAATAATAATAATAATAATAATAATAATAATAATAATAATAATAATAATAATAATAATAATAATAATAATAATAATAATAATAATAATAATAATAATAATAATAAATAATATAATATAATAATAATAATATAATAATAAGAAAATGAGCATTGCAAGATTTTATGGAATATGGACATCGCCACTGATAGAACAATAGCTCATAATAGGCCTGATATCTTAATAATAGAGAAAACGGAAAAAACTGCCTATGTGATTGATATTGGATGACAACATTAGCAGGTCTTACCGAGAAAAGATCAATAAATATCAAGACCTGGTATATGAATTACGGGACATTTACAAACTTAAACATGTAGAGGTGGTCCCTTTTATTATATCAGCAGGGGGAATAGTTCACAAAAACTTTATATGTAATCTAAAAAAACTAAACTTACCACCTAGCTTAGTCCAGCCTGCACAAAAGGCAGTTATACTAGGGACAACAAGAATTGTGAGAAAAACCTTAAATCAATAAATTAGTTTCAAATACATATCTTGACTATAAGTTCGACATGTATTTATAAAAAGAAACTCGCCCTATTTTTCTAGAAAACAATTATATGTTTTTGGATACCTCTTGACATATAAATTGAGTGGAACCAGTTAACTGTGTAAAAAAAAAAAAAAAAATAATAATAATAATAATAATAATAATAATAATAATAATAATAACCAAAAGACGAAAGCTTTCTATCGCATGGATAGATTACCGTAAAGCTTTCGATTCTGTACCACATTCGTGGCTAATAGAAATTTTGAACATATATCGAGTAAACCCCACCATAATTAACTTTCTTGGTAACATAATGAAAACCTGGAGAACCGCATTAAAACTAAAAGCTCGTGATATTACAGAAATCCCTATCAGACGAGGCATATTTCAGGGTGATAGCTTTAGCCCCATGTGGTTTTGCATGGCATTAAATCCACTAAGTAGAATGATAAACCAAAGTGGAAATTGTTATTTAATAAATGAGCATGCTAAGCTGACACATTTGTTCTATATGGACGACCTGAAGGTATACGCCAAAAACGAACAGCAGCTACAGGGATCATTAGAAATAATCAAAGCTTTTAGTGCAGCTATAAAAATGGAATTAGGACTAGACAAATGTGCAGTAATGCACGTTGAACGAGGAAAAATTATAAACTCTGAAAACACAACTTTAATGGATGGTGTTACGACTATCTCCGCCATTGGACCAGAGCAAACATATAAATATCTGGGCTTCCAGCAAGCTCTGGGAGTGAAAGAGAGAGACAACAAGCAGGAAATTACCAAAGAGTTCTTGCGAAGGGTAAATGTAATTTTCAGCACGCAACTTAATTCCAAAAATAAGATCACGGCTCTAAACACTTGGGCTACACCGGTCTTAACGTATACCTTCGGAACTTTGAAATGGTCTAAAACCGATCTACAGGGCCTAGATAGAAAAACGCGGACACTACTAACGAAACACCGTATGCTTCATCCCAACTCGGCAATTGAAAGGCTATATCTGTCTAGGGAAGAGGGCGGCCGAGGACTAATCAATCTAGAACAAAGTCACCACAAAGAGATACGTAATCTGTGGAAATATTTTAATAACAAAAACGTGTCGTTCTACAGAAACTTACTACCGGAAGATAAGAATTTCTCTGCAGCAAATTTATCAGCCCCAGAACCCGCCGCAGAGAGGTATAAAGAAAATCTAAAAGCCAAGTGGCAAAGTAAAGCCATTCATGGTAGATTTTACACCAATCTCCATCAAGAGGAAGCTGATACAAAGATGTCGAACTCATACCTAACTTCCGGCTACCTCTTTCCCGAAACAGAAGGTGCTCTGATTGCAATACAAGATCAAGTGGTACCAACTAGAAATTACCAAAAATTCATCCTTAAAGCACAAATAGAAACATCTAAATGCCGACTTTGCAACAGGGAAGAAGAGTCTATACAACATATAATTTCCGCATGCACATATCTCGCACCTACAGCTTACTTAGATAGGCACGATAATATGGGAAAAGTAATTCACCTAGCCATATCACAAAAATATGACCTAGCGGACACACATTTACCACCATACAAACACTCCCCAAAACCAGTACTAGAAAATACATCTTTTAAAATATACTGGAATACATCTATTATAACAGATCGCAATGTACTTTACAACAAACCAGACATGATTGTGATCAACAAAGATACAAAGCTATGTACAATAATAGATTTCTCTATACCCCTGGATGAAAACCTTGGAAGGGCGTATAGAGAGAAATGTGCCAAGTATCGACAACTAGCTGATGAGTTATGCCATATATGGCGCATGCACAAAATAGAAATTAAGCCTCTAATTATATCAGCAAACGGAATCGTGCATAAAAAAACAGTGAAGCACATTCAAGAAATGGGCATCTCCACTAACCAGATAGTCTGGATGCAAAAAGCAGTAATCCTGGGCACCACTTCAACACTTCAATTGTTCGTAAGACAGTCACTAAATAGTAACATTCCTTAGCCTTGACGATATTTCCGGCTAAAGGAAATTACCACGCAACGCGTGTGATTATGTAAAAAAAAAAATTAAAAAAAAAATGTAAAAAAAAGTAAAAAAAAATAAAAAAAAAATAAAAAAAAAAAATGTAAAAAAAAAATGTAAAAAAAAATAATAATAATAATAATAATAATAATAATAATAATAATAATAATAATAATACCCGCAGGGTGGCTGAAAGCGTAGCGCCCCCACGGGTACCAGCTCAGTACACCTCGTTCCAACACACATACCTGCCCGTAAACACAACCATATAAACACACAGTTTTTCTAGTTTAACCCAAACACACATACACTACACACATGTACACTGCATACGGGCAGGTCACCAACACGCACACTCATTCCTTGTTTGACAGCGCGGGGAACTAGTTTCAGTCTGGGATCCTTGGGCTCGCCTGCTGGAGGGTACAGCGGATAAAACTGGGTTCCGGGGTGTGCACTCCCAGGCTGCAAGGTAGTACAGGGTCCCGGGTCGGTCTAGCCAACATGACCTGGCTGCCCTATCAACTTGCGAAAATCTCGCTTATGCCGTAATGCCAGGTGGCTCCTGGACCGGGAACCTTGCGGTATAATGCGGGGGGCTCCGTCGAGGCCACCAGAGTCGGGTTCACAGGAATTCTTTGGCGGTTGCTGGTTCCTCAAGTTGTCAAACATGAAAAGGAATATAAAACACGCACCTTATTTATACACACACAGCTTTACACACATTTAAAATTTTTGATGATGTCTGATAGTAATATTAATAACGTTTCAAAAGTGCCCCCTGAAACTACGGAGCTTCCCGGCTCCACCCCTTCCCAATCCCTAATCCCAACCCCAACCCCAATCCCAACCTCCCCTTCAATCTCATTAACCCCTTCAATCCCAACCCTTTCCAATACAGATTTCCCCCCTATGAGAGAGAGTTTTTGGCATAGAGAGACGGTGGATTGTCCCCGGTTCCTAGTCATGGAGAAGAATGAAGGTGATTTTGTAACTACTAGTCCATTTATTATATCCAAAGTTATTTATGGTCTAATAGGAAGAACTAAAATGGTTAAAAGAATGCAAGGGATGATTTTGATAGAGACAGTTTCGAATGCGCAGTCGCAACGACTGTTGGAGGTTACCCGCTTTGGCGAATTTAATGTTAAGGTGTATCCTCACATGACGCTTAACATATCTAAGGGAGTAGTGTATTGTCGAGACTTTCTAAACTGCAGTCTGGAAGAAATTAAGCAGGGTTTGAAACATGAGGGTGTTGTTGAAGTAAGAAGGATTAAAAGTAGAAGAAACGGGGAACTTGTCGATACCCCCAATCACATTCTTACTTTTAACACACCTAAGTTACCCAAAAGTATCACTGCGGCATTTTTATTCTTTAAGTGTAAGGTCTTATATTCCTCCACCTACTCGTTGTTTTAGGTGTCAATCTTTTGGTCACGTATCCTCTACTTGTAATAAGTCGGAAGTTTGTATTTGCGGTAATCCTCCACACAGAGGTGAACCTTGTGTACAACCTTTTATTTGCCCTAACTGTAAGGAGAATCATACGGCCGTTTCTAGATCATGTACTATATACCAGCAAGAAACAAAAATCCAGGAAATTAAAACTATCCATAGGGTCACATACACTGAAGCGAAGCGGATGTCTAACACCCTTACTGTGCCTTCTCGTTCGTATGCTCAAGCTACCATTACTTCAGAAGCGACAACACTTCGGTCGCTAATTTCTGAAATTAGAGGAATAATTAAAACTGAACTGGCTAAATTAACCAGCGTTCTTTCAGTTAAACGAAATACCTCCCTTGAAACCATTAGTGATAACGAGATCACAATTAATAGTCAAACATCAACTCCTAAAACAAATAAACCCATAGTACATGGTTCAACTAGTAAAAAACCTGATGTAAACATGACAACTGAGAATATGGCAGATAAAAGAAAACTCTCTCAAATTACTAATAACTCTGACGATGAGCGATCTAATGAGTCTAGTCTAGAATCTATCGATCGACTGATTTTGAAGAAAGTCACCAAGAAGAAAAGAGGCTGGCCGAAAGGTAAGTCCCGTAAGGGACATACTAGATAATTTTGTTTTTTTATTTTTTTATTTTTTTATTATACACATATATTTTTTCAATGGATAATACACTTATCCTACAGTGGAATTGTCGTGGATTTTTAAGTAAGTTGGCCTCAATACACCTATTAGTTTCTGAATATAACCCCGACTGCCTCTGTATACAGGAGACTAAATTTAATGCTTCTCATAACTACACACTTAAGAACTACAGCTCTATAAGAAAAGATGTCATAGATGGAGAACGCGCCCATGGTGGTGTTGCTATACTTATAAAAGAAAATATACCGTTTAGAACCTTACCGCTCGATACTGAACTGCAAGCTATAGCAATACATATGACACAACCTAGACCGATAACTGTCTGTAACATATACTTTCCTAACGTACCGTGGAGTATTGAAACCTTTGAAGATATGGTTAGACAATTGCCTCATCCATATGTGATTTGCGGAGACTTCAATTCTCATAGTCTTACCTGGGGGTCTTTTAAAAATGATTGTCAGGGAAGGGCTGTTGAAAACCTGATTGACAGACTAGGTATGTGTCTTTTAAATAATGGTAACCCAACTCATTTTAATGTATCTACTGGGCAGTTTAGTGCCATAGATCTGACTCTTTGCACTCCATCCTTATCAACTAGTTTAGATTTTTCTACTGATCCAGATCTGCACTTTAGTGATCACCATCCGATCATCATTAATAAGATCAATTCTGACAACTCTCCCACGACAATTCCGCAAAAATGGATTTTAACTAAGGCTGACTGGAATGCATATAAGGAACACGTTGACACGATGATCTCCTCGTCCAACACCGAGTTAATAATGTCCGATATTACAAATATCATAATAGAAGCGGCAACACAACATGTTCCAAAAACTAAACGTGTTCCTCATAAACGAGTAGTACCGTGGTGGAACGAACAAATCCGAGATGTTATTGCTGCAAAGAAACGCGCACTTAATCTCCTGAAAAGAAATGCCACCATTGACAACCTAATCCAATTCAAAAGAGCTCGTGCGATATGTCGGAAAACTATACAGGAGGCCAAAAAGAATTCTTGGCGTGAATATGTTTCCACTATGTCCACTTCTACTGATATCGGCGAAGTGTGGAAAAGAATACGTGCCATTACTGGAAAGCGTAGTTGCTTTAATGTTGCTTTAAATGTAGATGATGAAATCATAACTGACGAACGAGACGTAGCTAATCATCTAGCGCAGCACTTTGCGCAGTTATGCAACATTGAAGATGCTGAAGCTACTAATATAGATTTCCATACAAATCAAGAATTAGTTTATAATCGCTTATTTAGTATGGATGAATTAAATGAAGCACTTGAGAAAAGCGGCAATACGGCACCAGGCAGTGATGGCATCGTGAATGCATTCCTGAAACACTTATCTACAAATGCAAAAATTAAATTATTAAATGCGTATAATAATATATGGCAAACTGGCATTCTACCAGAATCCTGGAAGGAAGCTACTATAGTCCCTATATTGAAATCAGGAAAGGTGTCGACAAGCCCAACAAGCTTTAGGCCAATATCTCTAACAAGCTGTATTTGTAAGCTCATGGAAAGAATGGTTACTAATAGATTATCGTGGTTACTAGAATCCAGGAAATTACTAAGTAAGTATCAATTCGGATTTCGTAAAGAGCATTCCACAACAGATGCATTAGTATACATCGAGAACGCTATACAAGGGAGGTTTCTTACAGGTCTTCACGTATCTGCCATCTTTATAGACCTCAAAAGTGCATTTGATACTGCTAGGCACAGAACCATATTAGAACAGTTAAATAAATGGAATATAAAAGGTTACTTACCCAAATTCATTAAGTCCTTCCTTGAAAACAGAACCATTAAAGTCAGAGTCGGCAATGTCTTATCCGAAAATTTGGATATTCAAAATGGGACTTCACAAGGTTCTTCACTAAGTGCCACTTTGTTTCTCATAGCCATACAAGGAATGTTAGCATCCATTGATACAACTGTTCAATACTGTGCCTATGCAGATGATATTGTGATATTTAAATTTGGAAAGTCTTTCAATAACATTGAAGATCCTTGCAAAATGCACTTACTAAGCTATCATCGGAGGCCACCAAGAGGGGATTCCAAATTTCTACAGAGAAGACAGTCTCGCTGCACTTCTGTCGTAAGCGAAGCACCTGTCAACAAGAACATTCTTTCCAATTAAATTTGCTACCTGTAAGAAATGTAGATAATGTTTGTTATTTAGGCCTAATACTTGATAGTAAACTTACCTGGACATTACACATTAGTAACTTGAAAGCTCGATGTAACAACATTCTAAATATACTTAGATGTTTAGCAAACATAAATTGGGGATCCGATCAAGAAACACTACTGATGTTGTATAAATCTATGGTTTTGTCTCGTATCGATTATGGTTGTGTTGTATACTCATCTGCTAGACCATCTCGCTTGCGAGTATTAGAATCAATTCATAACACTGGAAACCGGTATATAACGGGTGCTTTTGTGACTAGTCCAGCAGAAAGTATGTATATTGAATCTGGGCTGGAACCCCTTTGGTTACGTCGCAAACGGTTATTATTAAATTACCGTGCGACATCATTATTTCGTACACACAACTCATTCGAACAACTCTTCTTAACAATGCTCTCTTGAACATCTATGAAGTGAAAGAAACTCGTACAAGACCGGCAACTGTTAGATCCGCTCTCGCCTCCAGGTCATGGGAAGTACCCGAGTCTGGCTTTTATCTAAACACCTTACCTAAAATTGCCCCATGGACTACACCAGCGATAGACATTCGTCTTGATCTTCAGAAATATAAAAAGTCAGAAACAGCCAGCAATGTCATCAAAACGGATTTCCAAAACATGCTTCACACTTACAGGCCGTGTAACGTTTTATATACAGATGGATCAAAGACAGAGTCTGGAACGGGATGCGCTGTAGTCAATGGCAACAATGTATTTTCCTGGTCACTTCCACACTGTTCTAGTGTATTTACATCTGAAATATATGCAATATTCCAAGCACTATCGATATGCCATGAGTCAACATCACCTACTCAAATAATCTGTACAGATTCTATGTCATCCCTAATATCAATACGCAACAGATTTAGTAAGGAAGCTTTAGTGCAAGACATATATGCATTATTAGCTAATCTAGCTACCGAAGGTAAACGTATTGTGTACATGTGGATACCAAGCCACATTGGCATCTCTGGAAACGAGAAAGCCGATCAAGCTGCAAAATTGGCAGCAGCTCAGATTCAGAATGATGCTGATGTGGTCTGTCCAAAGGATGCTAAAATATATATTAAGCATAAATCTGAGCTTCGTTGGCAAACAGTGTGGGATACCAGGAATAATGCCCTAAAAGAGATTAAACCCAGTATCAAACTGCAACCTTCAGAGCCTGTGCTTACTAGTAAAGAACAAGCGGTGCTCTGTCGTTTAAGAATAGGCCATACTCGCTTAACGTCAACTTTTCTTTTAACAGAGGGAAATAGACCCAATTGTCTTACGTGTACAGTCCCACTCACTGTTGAACATCTACTTATTGAATGTAGTGAATACACAAATCAGAGAAGAGTTTGTGGTTTATCTGATACCTTAAAAGAAATACTGAGTAACAATAAGGAAAACATTTTAAAACTATTGAAATTCCTGCGTTGTACAAACCTTATTTCTCAATTGTAAAACTATATAGTCTGTGATAAAAACTGTGATATTTACTATACTTAAATTATGTTTATTTATTTATACAAATTATCTTAACCCGTTTTACTTATTTACATATTTATATACTTGTTACCGTTTTATTAATGTTTTGTGTGGTATTTTATTACATATTTTAGTTCATTCTGGTTGTATATATTGTCGTACCCGTTCGTTAGTTATATTTACTTGTTATTGTATTGATTTGCTACTTATTACTAATCATATACATTAGTAATATACTATAGCAATAGCGACAAATGACCCTGGCAGTCGAGTCGCTTACTTATTAAAAAAAAATAATAATAATAATAATAATAATAATGAGATATATTAGATAATTTAAATAGTTATGAAATATTTTTTTTATTATTTTGTCTTTGTACACACTACACACAGAAAAATGTATACTAAATTCAATTACATGCGTCTCATTTTGATTATATAGTAAGCTCCTATACAGGGTGTTTTGAGAAATGTGCCCGTCCCGTTAAAGGGCAATAGGGGAACACGTGTACAGTAACATCTTACTAACAATTTACTGAAATGTCCCTTTGAAATGACAACCCCCCTTACAAAAATAATAGGCACGCCACTGCAAAGTAGTAGATAAGATTATGCCTATTTAAATAGTACATACTTTTAAAGGTCATCAAAAAATTAATCGTAATAAACCCAAGCCGGATAAATGAATTCTTGGAAATTGCAAGCAAAACAAAACATTAGGACGTGCTTTTAAAACGTTTTAGCTAAATAATAAACCTAAATAAATTTTGACCATCTGTAAATAACTGTTAATGACTCAGATCTTTAAAGCTTGTAATTTGCAGTATGCAGTTTGTTGTCAACTTTCTTTGTGTTAAGGTGGCCGTAAACTTGAGTTTCGATTACGTATTAATACACGTTTAATTAGAATTAATAACTTGAGTGAGGTAGTGTTAAGTAGTTTAATTAATTATAGTTACTATTTAAATTATGGCAGAACCAAACACGCCTGCTGAATTAACGGAACTTTTCAAATCAACCATTTTCAAAAAGTACACTCCATATACCGCGAGTGCAATTTTGCCAATGGCTATTGGAACGCAAACAGCAAAATCCCCAGTTTGCACAAAATGTTTTACTCGGGCGGGTGTTTTTAATTCACACAACAGCCACATAAGACCTTTTATTCTGCTCCAACGATTAACCGGGTGATTCGCCTACATTGAGCTTGCATCTAAACGGTAAGTTTTACTCATTTTGTTAAAATGACATTTGTGAAATAAAAAATAAGCAATGTTTCCATCACAAGTAGGTCAACGAACTATGTTACATTTTATTTACCGACCTTAATAAATGATCAAGTCATCAAGGTAGTGAGTCACTCGGCAACCGCTGCTGAAATTCAATTCTGTTGTTTCTGTAATTGATACGTACGTAGCGGAGGTCAGTTTTTAATTTAGTAGTGCAGATGTGAGATCATTGTTTGCTTTATCAGTAATTCAGACTCAGAATCTTACAAACAATACATAGTCGACTCGTGACTTGCAAAAAATACGGAAAAATCCGAATTTTTTTTATTTTTTATTTTATGAATTTTGGGGTCTCTATATGGTCACCTTTCACCCCCTTAAAGCATTGCATATTTATCTGGAACACCCTGTATAAACGATAATAGGTTCTTCTGGTGAATAGTTAATATATTCATACAACAAAACTTCCAAATATTCATATTGAACGTTGCTTTTATTCCTCTCTGACCTTACACATATTCTTAAAACAAAAAAAAACAGTCTTTATCGTTTTGAGAAGATTTAAGAATCAATTTGAGTATAACACCAACTTGAAATAAGTACTTGTAACACTCTATAAGAAGATATATTTATTGAATTTTGTATTCAAAATAAGCATAAGAACTTATTGAAATAAATTAATGGACTGATTTGTTCAAAGAAAGGAACTATTCCATTCCATCCAAGTGAAGAATAGATCAAACATTTTGCTCTTCTCATTTTAAAGCTCTCTTAAGTTTCGTTTATGAAATGTTAGCTAACGTTTGGTTGAACAGTTCTACAAACAAAAAAGTAAGAGATATACAATAGTATACATTGTATATCTCTCCGTCTAACCAAACGTTAGCTAGCATTTTATAAACGAAACTTAAGAGAACTTTAAAATGAGAAGAGCAAAATGTTTGATCTATTCTTCACTTGGATGGAATGGAATAGTTCCTTCTTTGAAAATTTTAGTCCATTAATTTATTGTATACATACTTAAGTACTGACAAATGTTTCTACAATATTTTCTGGGCACCCCCATTCCTCTAAGCTTTTTCTTGTCATTTTATTATAATAAAAACTTAAAACTAGGTGTGCAAATGCAACTTTCTGCTGCAAGCTTGATCATCTGCGTCTGATCAATAAAAACACTTTTGAACTCCAACTCTTCTTTGATGATAATTAGTTCAATGCTCAATTTGAACTTATCATGATTTTTAAAATATGCTATCGTGTAGTTGTTTTGATAATTTATATTGATTTTAATGCTCAGATAAGAACGAAGCATTCAAATAATAATACTACGTATTGATCACTACCAATATTTTTAAAATTGAGTATAATATATTATCGAATTATCCGAGAGTTGGATATATTCATTTTGAGTACAAAATCAATAAGATAATCAAAATGAATTTAACATTTTTTTTGATAGATTACATTTCAATGATCATTTTGAAAATACTTATTTATTTCTTTGGAGTTGCGTTATGCTGAAACTAACAAGAATTGTACTCATTTCAAGTGATTCTGGCAAGTAATTGTTATTACTCAATCGATTATTTTTGTTTAATAATATTAAGAATGTTTAATCAAATGGACAAGAGCGTACTATTTTTTTTTATTTCACGCCTACACTACGGGGGAACCAACATCTAAAGTCATCTGTCCCCCATCTAACATGCAACACGAATACACACGTCCATAGTTGACGTGGCGGAATTTTCCAATTAGAAAAATCCCGCCGCCCCAAGTGGGATTCGAACCCACGACCCTTGGAACACGAATGATGCACTGACACCACTCGTCCACCGCCGGCCCTAGAGCGTACTTATTGTTCTTAGTTTATATTTTGATCAGTTAAATGTAATCAAATAAAGTATAAATTTTTCTGTGTGTAGGCTGTTTTAATTTTTCATAAATTTATTTCTTTGTTTATTTTAATTTTATTTGGACTGGCAGTCTTTAATTAAACATTTATATAAACATTTTTAACGTTTCACCCGTTAATGGAGGCTTTTTCAAAATAATTTTATTTCATAATATAAAAAGTTGAACATTAGTATATTTTTAATCATTTTTGATTATCTACTTGATTTAATACGAAAGTTTTTTTTTCTTATATTTAATTAATTTTGTTGAAATTTTTCATTTTTTTTGTTAATAGAAAATATGTTATTCTTTGACACAAAGGTTTTCTTTGGAAATTTATTTCTTTGACATGTAATTAACCACATGTTGATTGTGTCTGATTGTAATGATTTGCATGTGCTAATTGTTTAATGGTTGATATCTCTTTGCTAAAATCTGGCTTTGTTAGTTGAATGTTTAAAACTCTGTGTACTAATGATCTGTAGGCTGCTATTTTATGTGCTTTATGGTGACAAGGTAATTTGCGGATTATGTTTTAAGTCATCAAGTCTTATAAGTCATTTTGTATATTTTGTAAGGAAAGCTCTTTTAACATAAGTTTGGAAGGCATCTTCTGTTGGATGGAGGTGTCTAACATCACATTTTTCACAATAGGTACACATCTGAAAACCACAACCTCCCGATATCAGTTTTACGAAACGAAAATAAACGATCTCTTAATTCATCCATGCTTCCCGTAAACAAATGCATCCATAAGCACGAACCATCTACGTCTATTTCTCCAAAACCAATTGTTTTAATTCGATTGTTGTTTTGTGATTTCTAGAGCCAGCCATTCGCTTTCCCTTTTTAAAGAGTTAACATATAGAAGCGCACCCTGATAAGCAGTAATCGGCTAAAATAATATTTTTCTAATAGATATCAACTCATAATTACGCTCATTACAAAATAAAGTTAGTATAACTCTAATAACGTCGAAAATAGTTTTTTATTTTCCATTAGTAATTGATTTAGTTCTAACGGTGCTTGTTTTTGAATTGCGTTTTAAATCTTACTTTTGTCTTGATGTGAAGAAATTAGCCAATTTACGAAAAAATGTTTTGAATAAAAAAACTTCCTTGGACCTTAGACATCATATTTTGTCCATACATTGCCCTTCTATTTACAAAAATAAAAAAGTTTGCCGCATATCATACTTTACAATGCACTTGCGGCGTTCCTACAGAGGTCTAATAATTTAATTTTTTTGTAGACCAATTGTGTCCACAATACTTTTAAACATCTAATACAAAAGACGAAACCCAAAAGATCAATCTTCTAAAATCTCAGATTGATATCCACATTAAGGGTGTCCTGCAGGCCTCCCGAAATTTCTGTACGAGAGAGTTAATAAAGTTCTAAGAAGGACAAAAACATTTTTGTTATATTTTTGTATGCAATGTAATATTGCATTTATTTTTTAATTTTAATTTCTCCTGACGTACGCAGTCGAAAACGTAATATGGGATGGATGTTTTTGTAGCGGATAACTGTTATCTTATGAATAATAATAATATATATTTTCCAACAGGCGGGCACCCAATTACAGGAAAACAATTAAATAATTAAAATAACACAGTAGTGGTTTGACATAAATACGAAATACAAATCTAAGTTACCTATAATTAATGTAAAAATATAAACATGCATAATACAGTATGTAGATAAATAATAATATAATTAATAAAACTAACAACTAACTAAAGTTGGTGTGTATATAACAAACTTCTCAAATCAAGGTATGGGGGTGGTTTGATAAGTCAGTGACTTTTTGAATAAAAGATATTTATTTCGGCAAATAAGCGTTTTATTTCTCAACATAGTCTCCTTTTAGCTCGATACATTTAGTCCAGCGTTTTTCCAATTTTTTATTCCTTCCAAATAATAGGTTTTCTCAAGGCCCTCAAAATTGACGTTTGTTTCAGTGATGACCTCTTCATTCGACCCAAATCTCTTACCGCCCAGCCATTTCTTCAGGTTTGGAAACAGGAAATAGTCACAGGGGGCTAAATCTGGAGAATATGCTGGATGGGGTAGCAGTTCGTAGCCCAATTTATGGATTTCTGCCATCGTGACTACACACGTGTGCACCCGTGCATTGTCTTGATGGAACAGCACTTTTTTCTTCGCCAAATGCGGTCGTTTCTGCTTCAAATCAATTTCGAATCTGTCCAAAAGCTCTGAATAATATTCGCCGGTGATCGTTTTACCCTTTTCAAGGTAATCGATGTGAATGACACCGCGTGCATCTCAAAAAACTGTGGCCATGACCTTGTTGGCCGACTGACCCACGTTGGCCTTCTTTGGTGCACGTTCACCCGGAGAAACCCACTGTCTTGATTGTTCCTTGGTCTCTGGTGTAGTGTGATGGATCCATGTTTCGTCTACGTTAACGAAACGCTGCGAAAACTCGTTGGAATGCGGCTGAACATTGCCAAACACTCCTTTGAAGTGGTCAAACGGTTGCGCTTATGGTCGAGTGTGAGCAATCGCGGCACCCATCGCGCGGATAGCTTTTTCATGTCCAAATATTCATGTAAAATGTGATGTACCCGCTCAGTTGAGATGCCTACAGCCTCAGCCACCTCACGCACTTTCATTCTCCGATCGTCCAATATCATTCCATTTATTTTATCGACGATTTCAGGCGTGACGACTTCTTTTGGACGACCTGAACGCTCGGCGTCACTTGTGCTGGTACGAACACAACGGAACTCAGTAAACCACTTCTTAATCATTGAAATTGATGGTGCAGAGTCCCCATAGTATTTATCAAGCCTTTCCTTGGTTTCAGTGATGGTTTTTTTACGCAAAAAATCCATTTTCGTTAAAATTCACCAGGTTGTTTGCTTTCAATGGCTGTCAAACACAAACTAAATGGCGCAGCCTTCTCAAAATTTTACAGTAGTCTATTCATAGATGGCAGTTGACGGGAGCACTGTTTCATTTAAAGTTACTGCTCGGGAAATTCAAAAAGTCACTGACTTATCAAACCACACTCGTATATAAAAGGTATATATGTATAAAATACGGTAATATGAATAAAGTTGTATAACAAACTTTCTTAATGTCTGAACATAGTATGTTCTTTAGTTAGACATTTATCTCAATAATACAACTTACAATACTATTAATAGAATCAAAGTGAATATCAGACTTGCTACATATCTGATTTAAATTATTGCACATGCTAGTCATAGGTGATTTTTTTAGTATTTTGGTTCTCTTTGCATCCAAGTAGAATGACATATTAGTACGTGCATTGAATCGTGGGACATGAAAGCTAATTTTGTTTAAGAGCCAAATAGAATCAGTTCTGTGGTTCAAAAGCTTATATAAAAACTTCACAGAGATAATATTGCGTCTAATACGCAGAGATATAAACTCAAATCTGTTAAGCAGCTTAATTTGTCTAACCCCGATCTCAGGATAGATACCATCGCAAGAAAAAACTAAAAACTTAAGAAAATATCTTTGAACTCGTTCGATCTCACGAATATGGCATTCATAAAGGGGGACCAAATTACCGCGCCGTACTCCAATATAGACCTTACCAAGGCTATGTATAATGTTATTAAGTTACCAAAACATCTTAGAACAACATTAATATATAAACACGAGTTATAATATCACTTATTTTAATGGTATTTTTATTATTAATTAATGCATTAGAGTAAGATTACTTGTTCTGTGTATTTTTATAGCTTAATGCAGTCTAATGCGTTTTTCTAGTATGTATACTTAAAATATGGCCAAGACCTTTTTTAAATCCATTTTGGTAAACGTAACATTATCTTATGTAAACAATATCAATTAATATATTTAAGTGGTTTTCCAATGATTGGATGGCAAGTGCCTAATAATGACGTAAACCATCCGAAGGTGTAAAGAGAGCTGACAGTAAAGTAACTATGTTTAATTTATGTTAGGTACTAATTTTTGATTTTAATAAAATATACAATACTGCATTCGCGCACTACGTTTTCAATATTTTAGTTAGTCATATTGATTATTATTTGTAAAACAAAAACTTCTTATCGCAATGAGGTTAAGAATCGCCGCTAATTGTAAGAGAAATCAAACGTAAATTAAAATTTATTCTAAACGTTATTGCAATTAACTAATTATTAACAATAAAATTTTGTTTTTTAATCTAAACTTTAAAAACTTTTTTATCTTATATTTGCGTATTTGCTACAATCATTGAACTATATATAATTTATATATAGTTCAATGGCTACAATAGATTTAGGTTTATACGCAAATAAAGTTTTCCTACGTCATCTCTATCATAAATGGCACTTTTCTCAATCTTATTTATTGGGAAATTACTAAATACAGCGTGAAATACAATCTTTTTTTCTATAACCTATATGAAATGTCAGTTGTTCAAAAGACTCGTAAAATTGTTAAAAAGATTTTTCTCGGCTAAAGTACTTGTCGCCCGGATCTACGAGGGTAAAGTAAAATATTTTAGACCACTAGTATAAAATTCATTTTGATTTTTTCATGTTGCATAACTCTATCAAGTTCTTTTCAATATTTTATAGTGGTTATTAGATTAAAAAAAAGGTTTTTTATACACGGGGAATATTACAGATCTTAGTACTCTGTGTGATCGTCTCCCTCCCCTGCGCGTCAGAACACAAACTTCACATCTTACGCTAAAATTGTAATTTTTTCCCATTTTATAATAGTATATTAAAGAACAAGTTTTATAAGGGTTGATTTGGCGCACGAATCCCAAGTTAGAAAACGAGCCGCAGGCGAGTTTTTCTATGGGATGAGTGCGCCATGCCCTTATAAAACGAGTATTTTATGCTATTTTTTCTAATTTGAGCCCCATTTTTTCTTATTTTAAAACAAAAAGAAATATTTTGGTCGTCTAGAGAATTTTGTGTTAGTTGGTAACAGCTGGTAACACTCGGCGCCCACTTGAGTTTTTGAATCATTTGTCATCATCCGTCACTTCAAATAAATTAGTTATTACTTTTGTTACTTTATTAGTGTTACAAATAAATAAAATATGAGCGAAGACAACTTAATTTGCACTCCGCCCGAAATTCGCGAAAAAAAGCAAAGATGATTAAATCGATGATACGTGTCTTGTTTATAGTACCATAAAATTACAAACATGAATTGGACTTACTGATTTGTCCAAGCAGATTTGATGTAGGTACGAGACTTGTTTATGTTACTAATTAGGAATATCCAAAACCTAACCTTTCCAAGTAAAAATAGACCATAACTTCAAGTGAAATTTCATGTAAGTAACAATCAACAAACAGCGAACCAATTCAACGATAATAATTAAAAATTTATCGGAGGTTGACAATTTTGACAGATACTTGCAGTTTGAAGTTGTCACATTCCACGCATTACCCATCCAACCCTTAAAAACTAAATAACACGATAATTCATTAAAGTACAGTGTACTTTTATAGATAGCCATAAACGACTCCTACTGATAGACGTTAATAAACGTATTACAAACGCAAATTAGAAAAAAGATATTATTTCACTACTTAGTTACATATAATTCAACACATGATTTATATTCAAAAACACAAAAGTAACTAACAAATAAATAATTTCAATTATTTTAGTAAATCAGAAAATTCTTTTTAGTGCCAAAAGTTATCAGGAATAGTTCCATTAAACGTCGTACAACATATGCTAAAATTACAAAGAAGTTATTTTTTTAACTTCAAAAACGGATTTTGAAGCTGAATAATTAGATCGTTCATTTAAAACAACATGAGTACATAAAATTGTTTATAGATAGCATGCTTGCCAACTTTTATCTGTAGCCCCTTTCTTTTCAAATAGTAGCGACAACGATTACTATTACTAGATTTGACATTCCGTCTTACAATAAATCTTAGGTTTAACATGAATCATGCACAAAAATAATCGCAACTTAAGATTAATTTGATAATGGACATTTATGTTCGGTGAAAACGAACAAGAAAACAATAATTATTGATTATGTGAAATTGTTGTACCTTTAAGTATTCCAGCAGAAGTGTAAAAACGTACAGGAAATTAGTTTTCAGAGGTAAAATAGAAATACGTCGTTATGCAGGAGTAATGAGCATGTAAATTAGATAATATTTTATTAATGCGTTAATCATTGGTGGCTTTACAGGAGGTTTCGCGTCTTGAAATTTTCAAGAAATTTTTAGAAAATTCATAGGAAGTGTGGGCGGGCGAAAGAAGAATACAAATGATTGTTACCTTCTGCTGATCTTGTTAATAAATTTAATTTAACAGATGGAAATTGTGGTTTTGAAGAAAACTTTGGAATCTCATCAATGAACACTTTTTTATAAAATACAGGCAGTGTCGGACTGAGCCGCCGGGCAACCGGGAAAATGCCCGGTAGGCCCCCCAAGAGGCCGAAAAATGGGCCCCCAAGAGCAATTTGCAAAATTAAAATTTTATTAACTCTTGACGAATAGCCAGACATCGTGAAAACAGGAATACAACTGTCTGTTTGTTAAAAATTAAAATTAAATTAAAAGTTGAATAATTAATAATGGTTATTGAAATAGAATGAAATTTCATGGGATTCAGTCCTCAAATTAATTTTTTACAAACTCATCAAGGCGTTTCGATAACTATTTGTTCTCTTTATCAAGACCTAGAATATACGAATTACAAAAAATTAAACAATTCGTTCTTCTTAATTCTATGCCATTCTACCGTTAAGTGTAAGGGCATGTACTTTACTGTTCTTTCCTGCACTTTTCTCTCCATTCTTTTCTATCTTGTGTCATTTGTCTGATTTATTTCAATTTGATTCCTTTTCTCTCTATCTCTTCTTTGATTCCCACATTCCAGTCTTCCCTTTCATTTCTTACATCCATTTTTACTCCATATATTCTTCGGGTTAGTCTCTTCTCATCCATCCGACATACATAACCAAACCATCTCAGTTGTCCTTCTACTAGCTTTTCATATATTGGTTTGATTTTTAATTGTTCTCTGACGGTTTCATTCCTAATTATGTCTCTTCTTGTTCTATTTTCTATTTTCCTTAAAAACTCATGCCTATTGCATAGATTCTTGAATTATTCCTATTTGTCATTGTCCATGTTTCGTTGCTGTATAGTATTTATAGTATTATCTGTCTTGCCATTTTCTTGAAAACTTCTGTTTTTATATGTTTTGGTACTTTCCTTTTACCCAAACCTATTGTTTTATCTTGTATACTTTTCTTGCTTTTCCCAGTTTTTCACTTACTTCTTTGTCCATCTTACCATTTTCTTCTATTACTGATCCTGAATACTTATAGCTTTCGACTTGTTCGATTCTTTTTCCCTGTATTTGTACGTTGTGTTTTCTTTATATTTGATTAATACGTTTAAGTTAAATTGTAGGTTTTGTTCTGAATCAGCTAAAGTGACCATGTCATCTGAGAACATCTCCATCTTTCAGTATCCTACTTTAATTTTTTCAACTTGTTTCTTATCTCTTTAATTAACTCATTCATCACTAACGTGAACAATAGGGGCCTGGGTACACACCCCCTGTTTCACTCCTTTTTCTGTTGTAAAATTCTCTGATTCTTCATTGTTTGTTCTTACTATATTTCTGTTATTTTTATTAATCACTTTTCTCGCCTCTATTAAGCCTTTGTTGATTCCTCTTTTCTTTAATATTTTCTATATGTACTCTCTTTTTACTTATCAAATGCTTTACACCGATCGATGAAGCATGCATGTATTTCTTTGTTTTTATTTATTGTTTTTTCACTAATTTGTCTGATCATAAATGTTAGGTCTATCGTGCTTCTTCCTTCCCGAATCACCGTCATCACTATGTTTTTTCTATTGTATTTCTTATATTTCTTCTTATTCTTTCTTATATTATTCGCACTAAAATCTTTGCTGGGATGCTTGATAACGTTATTCCGCGGTAGTTACTGCAGTCTCGCTTATCTTCGTTTTTTGTAAATTGCAAGGGTAATTCCTGTATTCCAATCTTTTGGTATTTCTTACTTTTTTATTGCCTCATTCAGTAATTCTGTAAATTTGTTTATTCCTTCTTCTCATAAGTACTTTTTATCATTTCAGGTGTAATATTGTCAGTTAGTTCTTGGTGCTTTTCCTATATTTATTTTTTTTATTGCACTTGTAACCTCTTTTTTCTTGATCTCTTCAAGATCACATTCATAATTCATCTTCACTTTCTTCTATATTCTCTACTTTCTTCTTGTCGTATCTTCTGTTAACTTTTTGAAGTGCTGTCTCCATCTGTCCATTGTTTTGGTTTCATTACAATTATCTTTCCTTCTTTATCCTTTATTCTCACTATATTATATTATATCAATAACATTTGATTTTCTTTGTAGTTATCTTTCATTTTCATCGCAAATTTTTCCCATGAGCTTCTTTTTGCTCCTCTGCATGCGACTTTTGACTCTTTGCTTTGTATGTTTCATAATGTTCCGACTGTTTTGCACTTAGGTATTTTATAATTCTTTTCACTTCTTTATTCCACCATTCTGTTCTTTTTACACTTGTCTTTACTACTTTTACTATGCCACAACACTCTTTGCATATTTTCTTTAAATTTTTCCCATTTCTCTTCTATTTCTTTTTCTTCATTTTGTTCTTTAAATTTCTTATTTTCTGTTTCCTGACACCTCTTTCTAATTTCTTCGTTTTTTAATTTATAACTCCGTATCTTTTCTTTTACTATTTTCCTTTTTTTGTCGCTCTGTATCTTTTTGTGTTTTTAAAACCATTAGTTGATTTACAAATGATTTAATTCTTTGTAATTTGTTTTTGCATATTTTATTGGGTAAACGTAAGACGAGAATGGTGTTGAATATTAGCTGTGTTAATGAGTTGATAGTTGAATAGAGTCCGGGGTCATAAACACCGTGTTGATATTCAATGAAGATTCTTAAAAATTAAATTGAATTTTATGAATGAAATAAAGTAAACTCAACTTTTTTGATTTCTGGAAACTATAAACTAATAAATCAAGATCTTAGAAAACCGACAACGAAAATTCTCAAATAATAGAGAATATCAATCCAGAATAAAAATTATTTAACATATACTATTAATTTTAAAAATTCTTCATCCACAGAACCTTGTCCGGAACAGCACTTTCCATACTGCACTACGTATCACTCTCTTTGCTAAATCTTGATAATTTTGCAAAAATAATCGTAATATTTATGAAGGTATTGAAACGATTTGATATATGTTCAAGTTTCTAACAAAAAAAAGCGGGGCCCCATCCGCTGTTTGCCCGGTAGGTCCCAATGTCACCAGTCCGACGCTGAATACAGGGCAGTAATGACAAGATTATCATGAAGAATCGAAAGCAAAAAATCCAAAACGACTTCTAGACTTATTTAGGACTGCTAGTGGACGTTGTCAATAAATATATGTTTTATATAGTGATGATTAGTTGTTATTTAATTCATCCTAACTATCTTAATCCAGTGATCCCATAAATCTATTCATAAAGTAATAATATTACTACTTGAAACAATTCTTTTTCTGTCAGTTTTTGTTCAGGTCCGCCATATTGAATTTGTCATTTTGAGTTTTAATGTTTTGTTATCATATCTGAATTCAGCGACCCAAAACACCTCTAAACAGATATGAAAATAACATTTAAACACAAGAAACTTATAAACGTAAAGAATTTTCTGAGATCCGCCCTATTGATTTTCAATTGTTATTATTATATTCGAGTTTAACGACATCGAAAACCTATTAACAAACGTCAAACTGTTATTTGAGAAACCAATAATGTATAAAAATAAAATGTTTATGTTTAAGCCCGCCTATAGCCCCTGTAGTAAAAGTCCAACATATTAGATCCGCCATCTAGAATTCTAAATCTTGTATTATCATAATCGAATTCAGTTTACCCAAAAATATATTAAAAAGCATAAAGATTATACTTTAATTACAAAAAACATTGAAAATAAAGACTTTTATACTTCGAGTCGCCATATTGAATCTGCCATTTTGAATTTGAGATTTCTGATATAAAATCCGTATTCAGCGACCCCAAAAACCTATAAATACGGATAAATATCTCATTTTAATAACAATCTCTAAATGTTATTGAATTTTTTCCGCATTTTGCGAGTTACAAACCACAGTGTGACCTCTTTAACCAACCCGCTAGGACCAGAAAAAACTTGTACATACACTGTATATGGGTCATTCTCAAAAATGGTCTAATTCAAGAATAAAAAATAAAGAAAAATTTATTTATTTTTCTTTATGTCATGGCCAATGCTTGTGAAAGTTATATAAACTAATAAGACGGTGACTACACTGGCGCAAGGAACAGAATATTGGAACCAGAGACTGGAACCCTTTACAAATATAGGTTCCGGTTCTTGGAAATTCAAAATAAGGGTTTCGGTTCTGGATCAAATTTTAATTTTCTAAACATTCAGGTTCCGGTTCCAGGATTCTTTAGGTTCCATAAAGATTCCGGAAATAAAAGTAAAGACGTCACAGTTTACGCTGGTATATAGATCCAAATATTTTCAAACAAATCTGACCTTAATAACTGACAGTCGGTACATGTTAGGTTAAAGTATTGTTTATAACATGGTGATAAATATATTTGCTGGTTTCGGTATTTAACTTTTAACTCTGAAAGCTCTATTGCTATAGTTACAATTATTTGTAAGTAAACTCTTGGAGTAAACAGATGTGAAATACCATACGCGGCTATTTTAGATTTTTTTCAAATGAAATTTGTTTGGAAATATTCAGGGCTACCAATATAAAATGTGATGTAACATAGTGGAAGTGAATTTAGTATCAACGTCAGCACAGTAAGAAATGGTTATGGTAGCGCTGTTGGGAGAATGTCTGGAGAATGATGAACTATCTTTTTTTATTTACCAGTAGAACCTAAATGTGGAACCGAAAAATACCGGTTCCTTCAAATTTCGGGTTCTCATCTTAACATTAACACGGATTTTAGTAAGGGTTCCGATTCCGGTTTCAGTTCCATAAAAGTAATCGGTTCCAGTTCCGATCCCGCTTCTTCCGGGTTCCTGTTCCAATCCCTGATTGGAACACAAATTTTTTGGTCCAAAACAAAACAAAGTTTATAAAATCACCATTTATGTCGTCGTTGGTTATCTCTGTTTATTTATCGTTTGTATATTCTAATGCCATTTACTTCCCAGAAACTTTGTGGCTTAAGGTATCTAAGTAATCACCAAATCGTGTTTTGACTAAGAATATATATGATCTGTAGGCTGCTATTAGTACACAGAGCTTTAACTATTCCACTAACAAAATCAGATTTTAGCAAAGAGATATCAACCATTAAACAACTAGCACATGCAAATCATTATAATCCGAACATGATTGACACTTTAATTAAACAAAAAGATTATAGGTTAGCTATCAAAAGAATATATCCCATTGACAATCAAACAGAAGACACAAATTACATAACTATACCATATTTTGGCAAAATATCAGAAAAAATTGCACATATACTAAGAAAAACCAACAATTATAAAATAACATTTAAAACCAACACTAACACTTTTTCATTTTTATTTAATACTAAAGACAGAACACATGATATCATGAAATCGGGCATTTACCGTTTAAATTGTTCTTTTTGCAGTTCGGTATATATTGGACAAACACTTCGAAATTTTGACATAAGATATAAAGAACACGTACGTCATTACAAAAATAAACATCCTGAAAAATCGAATTACGCCAAACACGTTTTAGAACAAAATCACACAATGACTCCTCAAAATAATATTAAATTCCTACATTTTTGTAATAATAAACGCAAATTAGACATTTTAGAAGCCTTTGAGATATACAAACACAAACTCAGGATACCTTTAATGAATGAACAACTTGAGCTCAGTAATTCTCCGTTACTGGAAGTATTAGATATTTAATTATGATTATTATTATTATTTTATCTAGTTACCTATTTTGTATCTACCTTAGCGACGTGTTTGTTTATAATTATATTACCTTTGATAATGACAGCATAGCTGTCGAAACAATATTGTCAGGTTGTATTTTAATAAAACTGTGAAACTTTTAATAATCTTTATTTATTTCATGATTATGGAGTTCCACAAAATAAGGCTAGAAACAATAAACAAGTTTTTAGTAAATTTTCAAAAAATCATTCCTTGGTAGTTTAAATATCGCAATGTCACTGTTTTACATGTAAAACTAACATAGGCACCTAATTACCTTATTTAAATCTTACCTGGTGACAAACAAAAGCGCCAAGACCATAAAGTTGTTAGGGACAGATATGATTTATGGGGATACTTATGATTTAAGTAAGGGACAGATATGATCTAATTTAAAAATAAGCTCTCGGATAAAACACAATTTTTTTCGGTTAAACACTATTTATATGGCCTGATAAATAAACCACTATAACTAGTGGTATCTATATTTTGCTTATTTATTCCATTCTTGGTGATGTCGTTTACTTCCAAGCGTTCTTGATCTTTTTTCTAATTCTCTTCAGCCAACTTAGCCCTTTGCTGCTTTCATTTTCACTTTTATTTTTTCGTTTTCCTCAACTGTTTTTCCACAATCAGAATCTTCTTCTTTATTGGCAAACGTTTTTTCTTGAAAATATCTTGTTTTGGAGTTGTGACCTGATCAATATTTGGTTGAGAATTAGACACTAATGGTGCCCAGCCAGCACACCGAAGTTATAATGACGTTATTTTTAAGTCAATATTGGTCGACGACGTCATATGACTAATAAATGATGTCCATAACACGTCATATGATGGGACGTACGTAGACGTCTTCAAAACCACGTCTTTTGGAGGTACAATACAATACATACAAGTTTCATTAAAAAGATATTATTTTAACAGGGGCCAAGGAATACTGGTCATATTAAACAGGTAGTCACAATATAGAGATGTTTTGACTGTAGTGTATAATAAATGTTATTTCCAATATTCAACTATTTATTTATAATTTCTGTCTTAGTACTCGTGTAGGACGTTTTAATGGCGTCTTATATTGACGGCTTTGGGCTGTGACATAATGATGTCAGTTTTACGACAATTTGACGTCGTTACTGCCGAAAAACGGCGACATTATGACGTCAGTGTACTGGCTGGGTGGTGATTGCCTGGTGTTTGGCGTACATGTTTCTAAAAGTTTATTTGTTTCTCTAATATGAAGTTTGTATCTATCCCGTTGTTTGCTGTTTCTGATATTTCGTTGCTTTTCAGTGTGCTTATCGCTTCCCATTCTACGTAAACCTAAAGCCTCTTCTCGGGCTTTTTGCAGTTTAGCTTTCAAATCCATCAATTTCTCTACACAAACCAGAACAAAGTGAAAATTACTAATTTTGAATGCATAATTTTTTAATTTGCCATGCCAAAAATTAATTATCTGAGACATAACATGAAAACGACTTAAAAGGGCGCAAACAAAGTGACTATACGGGTTTTTCATCATTGCTGTCCCAGACCGTCATATCTATCCTTTTCAAATAATTTCAACAGGGGACAGATATGACGGGGACAGAAATGATGTTTTGGTTTATATTTTCAAATTATGCATTCGCGTCAAAGTATGTATCTTCTATTCTAACATAAAAATAGCTTCTCTGTTAAGGTTAAGTCATAAGTAAACAATGCGGCATGCTAACTTCAGTTGGAACACTGGTAAATCTCAGGAACAGATTATACGCATTAAAATTATCCAATACAATTTTCTTCTAAGAGAAATAAATATTTAAACAATTAGTAGAAATCATTACTTACTGCGTCCATATTTCACCACTGTCACGAAACAACTGATAGCCTGTACAGCCGAAAGATAACTTGATCTACTAGACATATGTTTCACTTAAAAATACCGGGGACAGATATGACGTTAACTATTAGACAGTGGCGTGCGGTGAGAATTTAGGGTAGGGAAGCAACCACGATTTTAATTGTAATACACCTAGGTACAGGCGCGGATTAACGGGGAGGAAATAATCCCCCCCCCCCAATTTAGAAATAAGTTTACATAGAATAGAAGCAAATAATGTTTGTTTAATTATTATTTATTAAAACAATTATTTTTCCAAAGATTTCCCCCTCAAAATACTTCTCTGGATCCGCCCCTGCTAGGTACAATAAAAAACAGTGTTATAATTATTAAGCTTAAAAGTTTTTCAAAGAAGAACTTTTACACTTTATACTTATGGAATTTGTTGACTATCATTCTTTATTTTAAAAAAACTACTACTATGTATCAATTTTCCGGTCTTTCTTAGCAAAATACCGGTACAGGTTTTAATCTTTGTTGTTAAATTTGAAAGCTCTAGTTTTGATCTGCCTTTGTTAATAATTTGTAATTTCTCTCCAAGACTGTATGCGAAAAATTCTTTATTAATAATTTACAAACTGAACAAAAAATCGTCCCGATTCGGATATATGGAAGGTACTCGAACCTTTCACCGAAGCAGCTGAATTTGCAGTCGTGACGGTAATGCAATTTTAAATTTGCATACAGGCAAACTAAATAGAATTATTTGTCTTTAAAAAAATCCAACTTATAAATTGAAATAATAAAATGCGACAAAATACAGTCTCATTCGCAGATTTACATTACTTAAGTAACATTAAATTTAACAAACTATGTATGTATTATACGCCCGCTATTTCACGCCAGTGAAATATGCAGTGCAGTGCTTATATGCAGTGTATGTAACACATTTGAATCGGTATTACCTTTCCGTGCAAGTTTAATGAGCCTAATCTAAAATAGTACTCTTAATAATTATACTTTTTGCTGTACGGAATTGATATTGAGCTTTAAGTTGATTAAATATTACAAATAAACGATTACCATAATTTTATAAAAATATTTTTGTTAGCATTGGTTTTTATTTTTAATAAACTCTCAAGGGAAGCATTGCTTCCCTTGCTTCCATGGACCGCACGCCACTGCTATTAGATCGTTCTGTCAGCAGTGAATATGTCTAAATCTTGTGTAAAAAAAAAGAAATGATATAATTATATTTTCGAGTTCATAAAACATGCTTTTGAATTATTAAGGAAATCCTTCCCGAAGGACAAAGATTATGTTTATTTGAAAACGAAAAATCAAATAATCTTATAAGGACAGGGGACAGATATAATAGTTGGTTATATTTTGCAACCATAAATATTTGTTTCCGAAAAAATATTGAAAATTGCTGTTAATTAATATAATAGGGGAAGCCTAGGCAGCTGAAAATAGTTTTTCACATAAAAAAAGCCAAATATGCTAATATGCATGAACAACTATCAAAGACACGAAAAAGATCATTTTATGAGAATGATCCATATAATGCCCGCAGGGAATCAGAGATATTAATTTTATTACAAATACGCTGATGATTGTTAACTGTCCAGTCTACAACTTAAGTTTAATAAATTCTTAAAAATCAGAGGCTTGATTGAAAAGCTGTTTATTCAATGAAAATAATATAATTATAAATATAATTTTCAAATACACTACATCTTATTTATCTAAAATTAATGTTCATTGAATTACTAAACGAGTTGCAGTGAGCGCAGTCTTGCGGTTTCGAAATACAACACTGAGTTTCTGCTGTTAAGTAAACTAGCACTAATCCTATTGCAGTACCTGACTTGCCGTTAGATGTCATTTTATTTCTCGCTACTAATGTAAATTCAAAGGGAGTATATTAGCAACCTTATGATTTCATACCTATTAGGTACTGTGATTAATTTAAATATAACACAGTTTTTTAACATTGATTAATTTTTTTTACCCATCGCTCGACCACGTCGGGGTACACGAAGGGTGTTTAAGATAACAAATTAAATTCTGGACTGGACTAGTAGAAAGTGGTCACCTTTGGTCACATTGAATAAACGATTTTTTTCGAAACGCTGTAGATACTCGGCCTTCGTTTTCTAACGTTATTCACTGTAGTTTTGCTGACTTTAAAATGCTCAGCAGTTTGTCTTTCACTGTGACTTTCCAAAAATTTATAAGTTTGTATTTTTCTTTTAAAGTAAGTTTAATTAAATTTTTTCGATTTTGGCGTCATATTCAAGAATAATAAACAATTACTCTTCCTTTAAACAAATCACTTCCAATCTTATCAACTTTCATTCACAAAACCTTTTTTATAATTGAATTAGAATACAGCTACAAGGCTCTAAACATAGATTACATAGGGTATGCATGTACTATTGATTACATAATGATCTAGGACAGCAAAATTAATATGATGCTAGTATTTTTTTATGACAGTATTATTAACTATTCTTTTGTTTCGGTGTAAATGTATAGGACAAAATAATAAAAAATAGCATTATATTAACCTTGCTGTCCTAGAATCTAGGACAGCAAGGACCTAGATCATTATGAAATCAATAGTTTGTATCTAACAGAGAATATTAATTTTATTACAAAGACGCTGATGATTGTTAACTTGTGTAACTGTCCAATCTATTACTAAAGTTTAATAAATTCTTAAAAATCAGATGTTTGATTAAAAATCCGTTATTTAATGAAATTAATATATAAATAAAATTTTCAAATACACGACATCTTATATATCTAAAATTAATGTTTATTCTCTTACTAAACGAGTTGCAGTGAGCGCAGTCTTGCGGTTTTGAAATACATCACTGACTTTCCGCTGTTAAGTAAAGCACCACTAATCCTATTGCAGTACCTTGCTTGCCATTAGATGTCCTTTTATTTCTCGCTATTAATGTAAATTCAAAGCTAGTATATTAGCAACCTTATGATGCATTATGTTTCGAACACGTTAATACAATATTAACAACAGGATAATTTTTAGTTGCCCATCGCCCGACCACGTCGGGGTACACGAAGGGCGTTTTAGATAACCAATTACAAATATTTCTTTTTACCGAATACTTTCACCTTCTTAGATTAGGTAGGAGAGAGGATAGCGCGTTACGTATATCCCCAATGCTTGTTTAGTGTTTCCGGTCACCATTGATTTGATGGCAAACATTGAGTTTTGGTGGCGAAGTTATTTTTTGTTTTATAATAAAGACATTATTTAGTTAACAAGAAAACATTAATTCTTCCATATGGTAAATTGTTGTGCCTTGAAGTGTTTCAGCAGAAGTGAACAAACGTGCCGGAAATTAGTTTTCAGAGGTAAAATAGAAATACGTCGTTATGCATGTGTAATCACAATCAGTATCTAAATTAGAATTTCTAAATGTCTTGTTTTGAGGGCAGTTGTGGCTTCTTTTCTGCCCTCTTATATCGAAGTTTTTTTCTGTGCCTAGCGGGTTGGTTAAAGACGTCCCACTGTGGTTTGTAACTCGCAAAATGGGGAAAAAATTCAATAACTTCTAGAGATTGTTATTAAAATGAAATATTTATCCGTACTTATAGATTTTCGGGGTCGCTGAATACGGATTTTATGTCAGAAGTAGGTATTGGCGCCATTGAGCTGCCTCCCACTCTTTTTTTGGCCACGCCCCTTTCCCCTACTCCCTTCTGTTAGCTCCTCCCCTTGCTTCTGATTGGTCGACGCCATTTTGAATCGCCATTTTGAATCGCCATTTTGAATCGCCATCTTGGATCGCCATTTTGAATAGCCATTTTGAAACGCCATTTTGGATCGCCATTTTGAATAGCCATTTTGAATCGCCATTTTGAATAGCCATTTTGAAATGTCATTTTGAATGTCATTTACATATCCGCCATTTTGTATCTATCATTTTCAATTTGTCATCTTAGATTTCCCGCCCTTGGATTTGAATTTTTAGTACTGCTACTGCCATCTATCGGTGACGTCACGTCAACGGTATAGTAGATTCCTCTCTCTCGCTCTCGCTTGGTTCAGGCCCTCTCTCTCGCTCTCGCTTGGCTCTGACCCTCTCTCTCGCTCTTGCTCTGGCCCTCTCTCTCGCTCTCGCTTGGTTCAGGCCCTCTCTCTCGCTCTCGCTTGGCTCTGACCCTCTCTCTCGATCTTGCTCTGTCTGGCCCTCGCTCTCGCTCTGACCCTCTCTCTCGCTCTTGCTCTGGCCCTCTCTCTCGCTCTCGCTTGGTTCAGGCCCTCTCTCTCGCTCTCGCTTGGCTCTGGCTCTCTCTCTCGCTCGGCTTTCGCTCTGGCTCTCTCTCTCTCTCTCTCTCTCTCGCTCTCGCTTGTCATTTCCAACTTGTCATTATTTCCCGCCCTTGGATTTGAATTTTTAGTACTGCTACTGCCATCTATCGGTAACGTCCTGTGATCGGTATAGTAGATTTCTATACACCTGTAGATAGGCAACCTGCTACACTTTTTTTATAAAAATTAATGGATCCAACGAGTTTCGAACCAGGATTCGTAAAGTACGTCTGTTTACAAGTCCATAGCTTAACCCCGAGACCACGGAGCTTGTCTTTTAAATTACTGCATACGAGTTATTTATAAAAATGCTTTCACGTATATTTGATTAAATCCAATTTATTTAAAAATAATTCCCGGAAAATATTGATAAATATTGTACATTAATAATATTAAATCTTTAGGATTCAAAAATTATAAGCCAATTATGATTATTATCATGAGTCATTGAGATGAGACAATTATTAACCTTATATGAGCCAATCGTGAAGAAACTCAAGAAATTTTTCTTGATACATCTTAAATATAACAATTTGAAAACTATATACAGATATTATTACTACATGAGGCCCGTAACATCAGTCGATCCGCGGCTTTTTATATCAGTACAAAATAATTAGATATAGTTATATTTACTATATATTCTTTTAAACAGCAGTTATACTTTCCATGATTACTTTATAGTCGGGTATGTAGTACCATTATTATCCTACATTAACTTATATGCAAAATGAGATCGGTAAGGTAAAAACATGACGTCTTGATTGTAAAATTTATTTTCTGTAACGATGATTTCACCATTGCTAATGAATTTCCAATTAGCGGGTGTAGAAAGTTAAAATTCAAACATGAAAGACTATTGGTTTAATCGAAATATTTTAAAAGTTGCCGACGGCTAATTATTATTTAATAACAACCGTAAATTCTGAGTAAATCTGTTTGGATATTTCCTGAAGCCTAAATCAATTTTGTTTGTATTAAAATCTAGAAATTTCAGAAAAACGGATTTAAAATAAATTGTATATAGTTATACATTGTGAAATAAAAAATGCAAGAATAAAATACATACACGGATTAAACTAAACTATATATATTAAGAAATATTAATTACGGCTTTTATAGGATCTTACAGGAAAAAGATTACAGTCAATCAAGATCACAACACATATCATTAACTAGATATAAATAAATATATTATATATTGAAGGTAAAGACATGAAGATATCCATCGTTTGACTAATGTCTATTTATTAAAACAAATAAGTTATGAAATGAAGCAGGGAGTCTATTCAATGAACATTGCCTAATACTTTTATGATTTTTCTAGCCTATAGATCAGCAGTTAGAAACACGGGCCTGCTAAATGCCTGCAATTCACCTACCCTATCAATATGTTGTACAATTTTAGATATGTAATGTATACGTTTTGTTTCTTACTTAAGTCTATTTTGTTTGTATGTTTGTAATATTTAGACATTTACGAAAATTAAATCAAGCTGAACAGCAGATTACTATTTTAAATTTAATAGATCATACGAATTATCTTACCCTGTTCTGAATGACTGCTTTGTATAAATTGTGCATTGTTTGTAAATGCTCTCTGAACTAAAATATTCATATATGAGAGAAATGTTATATAAGTCAATACAGCCCTATAACTATTATTTATTGAGCTATACAAACAGATTTATATCTACGCTAAACTAAAGATTAATAGAAGTATTGCATTCCTGATATCATAAGATGACGATAAAACACATGATTATTCTTAGACTAAGGTCTAATTTAGGTAGTCAAATTGTAGGTAATCGAATTGTAGGTACATACCATGATGTGATATCATACAATTATATTCTAGTAAGAATTGTAATAAAGTCACTGCTATAAATAACAACATTCTTTATCACGATCATCTATCATTATCATAATCATCTAATGTCATGCAGAGTCAGCAGCTAGCTCCTAAGTTCGTATATGCGAGAATCGGTATTATATAACACACACATCAGTCTACATTCATTGCTCTAATATTGATAGGAACTTTCTAGAATCTATAAAGTTGTACTACATATATTCAACTAATTTGAATATACGATAACTGATACTCATTATACTTCTATGCACACAATCGAGGTATCAGTACACTCCAACCGCGTGATCAAGATTGTAGTATTCAAATCAAGCATCACTAAACGTATTCTTCATATATGAAATCATAAAATTCGAGTCTAACTACTGACGAGGTGAAAGAATAGTTGCAATCGGTTTATGCCCATACCAGGCTCCCTATGATTATTATAAATGTCTTAACAGAATAAAAAGGGTGAAATGAATATAACTTATAGGATTTAATCAAACTAGAAGAATATCGATATATCCTACGTTGAGAAAATAATTATACTATGTAAGCATCGATACGCTACATATGATTGCGAGCCTGAGTATAAGCATAAACCCTATACTACAGATTTTTATCCTTTTTCATTATATCTACTACAGACGAGGTGAATGAATAGGTACATTTAACATGCGTATGCTAGAATTATCTAATTTTCTAGTTTTCTAGACGTAATGTAATTTTGAACAGATTTTAACCTTTTTCGTTATATCTACTATCCCTGTAAGCGATTTCTACATATGTCTTCTTACTGTGTATACTTTTGCACCATGTAGATATTCGTCGTATCTATAGTAAACTCATATTTTAACGTTATTTTACAATATATCATCCATTTTCAATGGTTTCGAAATACGCAGATATGTAATAATATACTATATACTTTTGTAGGATATTAACTCGTATAATTAATACTAATTTGTAATTATTTTCGATACCTTCGAAATATAAGTCTATAACATATGTCATATGTTTTGTAATACGTCTTTATAACTTTGAAACTCTACGTGATTTCCTCTTACAATATCTATAGTTATGAGAACCTTGAAGTCTTAACCTGGAGAAATAAAACAGGTAAATATTTTACTTTTTTATTGAAACTAGTTAACTTATATTCTAACATACATATTTGAAACTAGACAACTTATATTCTAACATACAAATATACAACAACAAAATAGAAAAGTATACTTGAGGGTAACATTTTGTATAACCATTATCTTTTATTCTTCTTTAAGCTCAGAAATAATTGAAATAATCTCATCCTAGTTTTCTAAACTACTGCTACCCCTCTGTTTTAAGGTATACAGTAGACGAAGCCTGTCGACAACTTGATTACAATACGGCCCTACCCTATCATTATGTCGTACAATGTATACATTTAATATTATTATTAAAATTTTATAAATAAAACGATAAAACAAGTTTATAACCTTTCATTTATTTTTATGTTAAAGATATACGGTAGCAAGATCTAAAATGCCTAGACATTCGAATTTTGAACAGATTGATAACATGTTTTCTCATTTAATCATAACTAGGGTCAAGTTGAATAACAAAATAAAGTACATAAAAGTTAACAGGTTCAAATAGAAATTCATTTTGCTACTTTTATATGTGCTAAGTAAATTAATAAACAGATATTTCCAAAATTTTATGCATTCTTCAGAGAACAGGGTATAATTTTTAAAACACACTGTAGAAAACATATCAGCAGAGAAAGGTATTTAAAAATTCCTAACATGGATAGCTTTATCTGTTTTAGAATATTCAAAGGCAGTATATGACAATAAATTATCGTGAGACTACTGATCTATACAAAACGCCTTATATAAAATTAGAGATAAAAAACTAAACCTATGACATATGGTGAAAATGAAAATATTCAAGAATTCTAACCCCAATTTTTCTACTTTTCTAGACGTAATGTAATTTTGAACTGATTTTTAACCTTTTTCGTTATATCTACTACCCTTGTAAACGATTTCTACATATGTCGATGTACGATTTCTTACCGTGTATAATTTTGCCCCATGTAGATATTCGTCGTATTCCTGTATATTACCTATAAATTTTACTTTAACAATACATGTAGTCAGGTTTGGCGTAAATAACTATTAGGGATATCAAAGCCATACTAACTGAACGCTAACATAATATGCTCTACAGGTCAAACTCAATTAATTAACCCTGGGGCTATACATCCTTAGGCTAGAAACAGTCTTGAAACAAAAAATGGCTGAGTCCACCCTGTTAGACAAGAAATCAGAGTATGGGCGTGATAAATAAAACATATAAAGTTATTTTACAAACATTTATTTAGTATACATAACATAATACAAGAATATAGATCATAAGTTGTTTTCTATGACGACTGTTGTAGTTCTACGGGTCTCTGAGTCGTCGTATGCCCTCGCAGCAATACTAATACGTATAAAGTCCGACCACTGACTCATTGGAACTCTACCGGTAGCCCTTTCCTTGTTCAACTCTTCGTTACTATCACAGTTGGTAAACGAGTAAAGGTGTTACTATTTTATATTTACAAGATTTAAAATCCGAGTAGTTTCAACCGGTTCCGAGATATAAACGTAAGGTTACTCCACTAACAAAAGTATACATATTTGTGCGTGGTATATGGCGAAGTGTATTCTTCACGATAACCACATGTAAGTGCTTGCGTGGTTGCTGGGACCGACTGCTTAACGTGACCATTCGATACACAAGCCTGAAGAAAACATCTGGTTTCAGCAGGATAGTGCTCCACCGCATTACACTATTCATGTAAGGTGTTATTAAGATACGTTTTTGTCCGACACTGAATTGACAGACTGGGAACAATCGATTCGTTTACTTACCTTCGGACTCACTTCCGATCTTCTTGTGGGATTGCCAGGAAACGGTTTTATGACAATAGTCCTAACAACGTGAAATACCTTAAGCATCGAATAACTTAGGAATTTCGATTTATTGTTGCAGATATTATCGCCCGTGATAAAAGTGAGTTTGTATAGCGAATTAATTATGGATTAGCAGCAAATGGGCATTATTTGAACATCGACTTCAATTTTAAGAATTTTGTAGAATTGTAGTAAGTTTTTATTGTAATTACACAATTTATAAATTTTACAAATTTAACAGACAAATTATTTATCGGCTCATAAATGAAATGTGTATTTGATATTTATTTATACAGAAATCTTTTCTTTTCAATATGGAAAACTCTAAACATCTGCTTCTCGTAAACGAAACATCAGAAAGATTATGTTAAAAAAAAGTCGAAAGGAAGACATCACATCACATCATAAATTTTATGATTTTGTAGAGATTTTATTAAAATTCTCTTGTTAGTCTCATCGACACACAGATAATTATGTGTAAAATCTGTGTACCTTATTATAGGGCGAGTTAATTCCAATGTTTTTTACAGAAAAAGCTTTTTTATAGAAAATGCATGAATTGTTCATGACATCATGACCAATTCTTCACTGTACCCTTATATTTGGGTGTTCGGGAGACCACACGACGTTCACCCATAAAACTGGCTGTCTTCTAAACTGCATGAACCCGCTGCATGACCGAGGTCATGTATGGTCACCAACGGAACCCGCTGCTTGACCGAGTTCATTTATGGCCACCAAAGGAACCCGCTGTTTGACTGAATCTCAAGTGCGGAGAATCGCAGTGAGGTTTACCCTGCTTTTGGGTTAATGGGAAACTGCAAGCCGCCAGGTAAATGTGCTTAGGAGCTATCCCGACCACCCTATGATCCGGACTGCAGCCGGGTACAGTGATTGGGAGAAGCTCTGAAAGCCATTACACTTAAGGAGAGTTGAAGCGAATACATAGCCTCTCACAATCAAGACAACTTCACCAAAAACGGGTACACACCGGGAGTCTATAACGTGTAGACTTAAACGAAGCTCTGTCGAGGGCCCACCAAGCCTATAATTGGTAGATCCGGGTGGCAAAACCATTAAAAAACCAAGTCCCGTCACAATTGAGGTTGGATTCGATCGGGCAGTGGCCCCAACCCCTGTCTCGGGGAGGACCTTGTGAAGGTATGAAATAGGACTGGAGGGCTCTCTCTATTCACCTGAGTTAAGTTGGGGGAATAGTCCTATTGATGGACGAGGTACTTCACCCCGTATGAAAGAGGACGGGAGGGTACCGGCGGGTGAGCACGTGTTAAGGCGATCGCTCCGGTACTAGCCTGGATAGCTAGTAGAGGGTGGATAGGCAACCTCGCTCCGACCAGCGAGCTGACTGGGAACAATTGCTCTGCAATTGCGCGCTGATTGTGCGTATCTCATTTACTTCCTCATTGGAAGGAACGTGGAGGTATGTTAACACGGGGACTCCACGTAAAACATACAGATAATCTCTGTACCTTTATAACTAGAAACAAAAAATGCCGTTTTTATAAGAGAATGAATCATAGTACACTTCAAACTTTTTATTTGTTCTACTTTATTTTTATTACCTATTTGCTACTTCTTGTTAGTATTTGAGGATGCGTACAGTTTTAAATAATTATTAATTATTTAAGAAACAAGCTTCTGTCTCGAATAACGCAATGAATTATTTTGTAAAAATGTTAAAACAGTAATAAACCGTCGCACAGAAAATGTAATTCAGCAGTTTACGTTTTATATTATAACCACTGCATAAAAATTTACAACATATAAATCGATAACGAAGAACGTATATGAAACCCTGTCCAAGGTCACACAATACGTGTGATGGTTATAGTAAAAGATGTGTACAGTGTGTCGTTAAGCAATATTCTCGCAGTTATTTCTGTAAGAAATGTGTTTGATGGGTGGAGTAATTTTAGGTTTTTTAATATCAAATATCCGAAAGAATATTAGTTTTGAAAAAAAATGAACTCATACCTAGCTGGACTATCAAAAGTATTCTTCAACTGTAACAGAAAAAACTTTCTATCTTGACAAATAAAGCGAAGAAAAGTAAAAAACGTTGTGACGTTTTTATTTTTTTATAAAAAAAAACTTACCTATATTTAAAAAAATACCTCATAGAGAGCTTTAACTTTTTATTATATACATGAAAAAATATAGTATAATGTTTCAGTTCACAAAGAAACTCTGTAAAGAGAGAAAAAAATACTCCCATATCCTTAACATATGCCAATGTGTTAGTGTGCAAGAGCTTTAAGATGTTGTCGTCAGTTTTCTTGTGTTTTTTACAGCTACAAATTGTTTTTCCTCTCTTTTAGATTGTTTTAGTTTTTTATAAGTTTTTAAATTCATTCATCAAAAACATCTTCAACGCCTTACCATCTAATACTGGATTAGAGGATCCATTTTTACGACCAGATTTAGGCAATCTTTTAAAGTACAAGTCCCGAAACTTTTTAATCAATTTACGAACACCTTGATGTCCAACATTGTCATTTTTATCCAACTGTTTTATAAAAATCTCTTTTATTCTGCACCACTCGTCCAAAATTGGTTTTCTTTCATTTATATTAATTAATTGCCATTGCTGTATATTGTACACAAACTTCAACTTGTTTTCATACAAAGCGATTGTCAATAAACAAATAAACAAATTATTATCGATATTATTTTAAAAATATTTCACAGCTGGTTTTTGTGAGTACTTAGAAATGTCGGCTTTCTTTTCGATACAGTCATTAGTTTCGAATACTTTATTAACTGTAGTAGTCTTGGGATTGTAGAATTACACATAAATGTCTATATTCAGACATACGTATTTAGAGCTTCTGGGAATGGGGTTTTGTTATTGATTTACTATACTGGTTGGTTATACATAGAGCAGCCCCGAAATATAAAACCCTTAACTTCAACTTAAAGAACACTCCGTATTTTATTAACCACTGAATATTCCTTAGAGTGGAGCTAAAAATATTACAGTTTATTGATGACCAGTTGGTATAAAATGAGAAAAATTCACAAATACAACATATTGTAACGTTCTTTTTAAATAATACTAAAAATGCTATTTTAGTCTATTAACAAAAGAAATATTATTACTCACATTAATTACAAACACTATAATTATAAACTGTTAACGAACTTAAACTAGATATTTACAGACTATTTATTTACATTTATTTTTAACATTTATATTCTAAGTACTAATTCACGATGCGCACCTTCAATTCACTGGTTGAGTAATCACCGCTCCTTCCCGCGGTAGCGCTTATATATCTCCCGCAGAAGCATCACGATGTATTGGAATAATTCGCCTCGAGTTCTGGAATACTGTAGAAGGCGACAGAACCTTCTCGTTTGTTCGCAGTCCGTGCATAGAGGTTTTCCCATTCATTATAATATCTTATACCTTATAAGTAAATAAAAAAAGAATTTCCTAGTCACTAGCCCCATAACCAAACTACAAAGAGAATAAGAGCACGACTTGAAAATATTCTTAACTCAAAGTTCAGGGCATCAGTATGATGTCTGAAGGTACAAGGAGCAGACGCTGATTGTGTGTTGTCCAAAGATTGGCCAAAGCAGCGTTTATTTCTGAACTATGAGTATAACTAAGTTAATTTGTAATAACAACTTAACAATTTTCTGTGCAGCTTTTTGCTTGTTTTCAGCAAATAATCGTTTATGTAAAAACCGCGGGGAGGTAGCTGCACTTCGATCTCCATGCAAGCAGTTTCCAACCTTCAAACATACAGGCATTGTCTTAACTTGAACTTAAAAAGAACATGGTGTTTAATTAACAACGGAGTACTATTTAGATTCAAGCTAATACTCTTACAGTATTTTCATGACCAGTCGGTATAAAATCTGAAACATTCACAAAGTTAAAATATTTTATGCGTTTTGATATCAATCAAGTAAAGCAGGAGAAACGGTCTCTTCAGTCACTGGTTCTATAACAAAGCAACAAAGCCAATATATTGTGAGGATATAGTAATTTTTGGTATACATTCTTATATGTATCTGTACCACCACTGTTATTAATTGACTCTGTATAATTGAAATAAATTGTATGTAAATAATGTAGCTTAGGGACTATTCTTTAATTGTCAATATCCATTAGTTATAGTAAATAGCTTAATCTTAGTTATTAAATACATAAATAGGGTTCGTATTCATGTATTCAAAATTCCCGCCTGTCTATCATAGTAAAATCCTATTAAATTGGTTTAATCAAAATTACTGTAAAACTATTAGTATAACCTCACTTTTCAACTGTTGACATACTACTATGATCTGTTTGTTTTTATTGATTTAAAGTTATATAAAACTTTTCATGAATTTTAAAATGGTAAAATTTGATAAATAAGTTTCTTGTTTTATTACCTGTTGTGATTATTATTTGTAGCTACAAATTATCTGCAAGGCACATTACAATTGCCATTGGGAGTAAAGTAAATTTAAATAAATGCACTTTTATTTTATTATAAGACCTGAACCTTATGATAAAGATTATTGCTTGTTTTATATTCCTCCAATTTTCTTTTCTAGAACATGAGACATCACATATCAGCACCACGAGACCTGTATTCTGTACATTCGTTGAAATATCAATGCACCCACCTCTGTGGATTAAGATGGACCAGTATTCTCTTCTTAGTACTTTTATAAATGAATATGTCTATACTTTTTCTAATAAACTTAATTTTATTAATCTTTTAACATAATTTTTACTACGTACTTTTTCGAGATTTTTTGTTTATTAGTTACCATTATTTTATTATTCTCCCTATTTACCCATTGTATCATAAATTGTCTATTACAAGATTTAGTTACATTATATTATCTATCTTAACAATATGTAATTATTTGTCCATTCATCTTAATGCATGTACAATCTAGGCAAAAACAACCTAGGGCTCACCATAGGCGCCCGCAGAAATTTGTCCAGGAGGGGGCAAGCCTAGGACATGCAAGCGGGGGGCTTAAATTTCAAATAAATGGAAAATATTTTGAACAACGTGAAGGAACCGCGATAGGCAACTCTCTGTCACTTTATGGCAAATTTGTTCATGAGTAATTTTGAAATGTTGATAAAAGAAGAATTTAAATATTTTCCGAGAATGTGGTTAAGGTACGTGGACGATATTTTCGCGGTGTTTAATACAAAAATGTGCCACATAGATGAGTTTATGAACAAATTAAATTATAAATTTAACACTATTAAATTCACAGTAGAAAAAGAAGCGAACAAGCAACTACCCTTCCTTGACAGTCTAGTAGTTAGGAACAATAACAATAAACTAGAAATCGATGTTTATAGAAAAGAAACCAGCACTAAAAGGTGCATTATAGAGGAATCGAATCACTGTGAGCAGCATAAGATGGCGGCATTTAATTAGCTTCTGAACAGATCAGTGAAATTTCCATTAAACAAAAATCGGTTTAACAAGGAAGTAAGTTTTATAAAAGAATTAGCCTTATAGTATAATGGTTACTCTTCTAAAAACATCGACAAATTATTATAGAAATCAAATAGCATTCGAAACGCGAGTACATTATTACCAATAGAAAATGAGCCAAATAAGTTTATTAAACTACCTTTTCACCCATCACCAAAGATTTGGAAAGTGTATTTAAATGAGGACATGAGTATCTTGTGCGTCAAATAATTCTTTAAAAAACTTCTTAGCAATCCAAAAGATAAAACTGATAACAAATTGAAATCCAGAATATACCAAATTGAATGCAATGATTGCACAGGGAGATCAAGATTGAATGTCCTGATCCTACACTACTTTCCACGAGCTTGATATCAATATTTACATCCATCACCTGAGAGTCAGGACAAAAGCAGTGGTGTGCGGGTGACATTCAAAAACCTAACCTCCAAAGTAATGTACAAAAACTTTGGTTTGTATGAAATTAAAAACATGAAAAACAAGTTCGTTTTTAATTAAAAAATATATTGAAATGGTTATAAGGATTGTTTATTTTCTCTCATTTGAACTATGCAAAAGTTTATCCTTTTCATACAAAATAAACATGAGGAATTTAAAAGAATTACTGAATGCTAATTGATATATTTTACTGTTTTATGCGTTACCATTGATAACAGAAATAACAAGACTTGTCAATTTCTCTTGCCACAGTATTGGTAACCAATACTATTATTATCAATTATTATCATTAAGATCAATTCCGATCAAAAATAAGAAGTAAATACAAAAGATTTCATTTAATAAACAATTAAAATTACACAAATTAACACAATTAAACAATTTACAATTAAAATTATTACAATAGATTTATAGTATGTGTTCAAAATGACCTCCATGTACAGTCAGACAAGCATCTACTCGTTTTTTCATATTTTCGAATAATTTTGTGAATTAATGTATCCGGACAAATGAAACCACGATTCATCGGAAAAGAATGTGAGATCCAATAAATCATCATTGCGAAGATGTGCATTAAACCAGTTACATATTGAATTCGTCTTTCATAATCAGGGGGAAGTAACTCTTGCACGACAGTAACTTTATATGGATGTAAGTGTAGTATTTTCTTTACTGCCTTGTGAGCTGTACCATATGATAAATCTACAATAATTTTCATTTAATATTTCAAATATAATTTTCATATAACTGTTACGATTACCTGTTTGTTGAGCAAGTTGGCGTAATGGTTTGTTTGGACTAAGTTCTACACGAGTACGCACATCTGCAACAACATCTTCCGTAAGTACAGTACCACGACCACTTGACTTCCCCTTACTAACACACTCCCTGTTTAATGAAAACGGTGCACAATCCGGTGTATATGTCGAATTAAAGTTTCTTCATCAATTTCCATATCAAGGAAGCGATTTATCCATTCTTCTGCACAAAGCGTTGGAGAATATTTTCATTCTGCATTATCATCTCGTTCACCGTTGCAAAAATAAGCTTCTATAATAAATTTCTCTTGTTCAAGAGAAAACGGCATTTTAATACAGGTTATTGACCTGTAACCTGTAATTCACAATTTCTAGATATAATAACTTTATAACAACGATAAAAATATTTTTTATTTACCTTGCACTCAATATAATCCTTCAGTGGTAGTCTTGAAAAAGACTTTTATGTATAGAAATAATTAAACAACGAAAAGAATAAAGAAATAAACGGAATTAACAACGCAGGGCAATGAGTTAACAACAAAATCAATTTTGACAGATTGACATCTAGGGACATCTAATAAATTCCCCAGAATTCTTTATGTCACTAGTTTTATTTTTCTAGTTTTAAAAGTAAGACCTTTTCATCGCACTAATTACGGTATGTTTTCTCCGTTAAGTAGAATGTGTCATGTGGTGAATAACTTGGAGGATGTGAATTTCTATGGTATACCCTACACTATTTTTTTACACTATCTGATATGTAATTAGCATGCGTACTCATATAATAATTTAATGAATTTACCTGTTATAATATTATAATAATATAAGTATATAATAATATAAAGTATGGTTCATTGTACTAACACTATGTTAAATGGAATTTGTTTGTTTCCGTAATAAAGAATTATTATTTATTTATAAATTGGATGTAAATATTGATATCAAGGTGATGGAAAGTAGTGTAGGATCAGGAGAATCAATCTTGATCTCACTGTAATAAGAGTTACGTTGGAAAGACAAAAAGATCGATTTTGACTAGATTTAAAGACATAGCGGATCTTAAATACAATCGCATAGAAAAATCAAGTGTAGCTAAACATATTGTTATGATATAGGCATCCCGAATTACATGTATGCAAGATATGTTGCCTATCTGATAAGCGACTGCATTTATAATTAAAAAAATAGATTTAATTAAATTTGGTTCAATTTATGAAGGATACACATTACAACACTGTGAGATGGAATGGGATAAATCTTAAACAGATTCTTCACTTGAATTTCACAAACTCAATTTTAAGATGAACGATTTTCTGTCGTGGGTAGATATTTTGACATTTAGATATTTTGAAGCCATTTTATGGCATGTTTTCACCTGGAAATTATTAAAGGCATAATTAAGAAGGTATACACAAGTATTTATTACTTACAGTTTTTATTATTGAATTTTAAGAAAATGTTCTATTTCTTTGACGATTCATAATTTTCCTCAATGTTATCATTTCATGTTCATGTTCATATCCTTCAATGTTCATATTTCTCAATGTTATTTGAATTTCTAAGTAAAATAAGTAAAATATTTTACTGCAATATTGTTAACCAAGTTCTAGGTTGCATTTGACACTAGAATGTTAAAGTGGGGAACTTTTTATAGAGAAGGTTTAGGCCTTTAGAAATCCCCAAATTCTAACGTTTCAGCATGGTCTGATAGAGTGTTAAAATTTAGTTTATATTTATACTTTTGGTGTCAAAATTTAAGTAATTCTTGTTTGATAGGACTTTAGGATTAATCTTACGTTAAGAAAAGAATGTAGCAAGATGTTAAAATGTTTTTATTTGAATTTTTGTGAAGTAATGTTTGTGAGAAAATTCAAGATGGTTGTCAATGAATCCTAACTCTAAATTTGCATTTTGATAGCCATGTTAGGTATCAAAATAAAGGGAAAATTCTCCTCTTTCGTTTTATAACATTTATTTAAAGAATTAATTTAATTTTTTATCAACAATTTGGTTAGAAAGGTTTTTGGTGGGAAAGATGTTCTTTTGTTTTCAGTAACTAAATTAATCTAGTTCCTAACTAGGAAAATCACTAGCGATTCGCAATTGTTTTCTAATTATTATAAAAACACCACGAAAATTTGGTTACTCTTTCTTGAATTTTTTATACAGAGCAGAAGTCATGCCAGTTTGTACGTTATTTTGATAAAATTTCGAGGTTATGTTGGTGAATTTTACGTCACTTAACTGTCAAGTGACTTTTTATAAGTTCTTAATAATTTAATTAATAATAATTATAATGAACAATCAAAGTGAACTAAAAGTTTTTTTTTATTTATTTAATAGCTAATTTACAATCTACTCATACATTATAAGGAGTAATAAGTAAATGTGGTGATACGATTGCTATGTGACACGAAGGGGGCACCGCCCATTGGCGGTTCTCTAGGAGTTATTCAGCGAGGTCTTCTGGTCATAGCCGGTTCAGTCTTCGAATTGCAGGCTGACGGTAGAGATCGGCGATCAGGTGGTTAGGGTGGTGTAGTTTGCGATTTTTACTTTTATTAGCATGATTTTTGATTACTTCTGTGATGAACAGAATTTTAAGGTCGTGATGAAGAGCTTGATTAGTGATGTACCATGGTTGCTGCTTCTTGGCTTTTATGTGAGCTTTCCAGGTGAGGCGTTGGTCAAGGTGAAGTCCTAGGTATTTCACCTCGGTTTTCACTGGAATGGGCTGTCTGTAAATAGTGACTTGTGGACACGTAAAAAGTCGAGTAGTAAAGGTAATTTGTGTAGATTTACTGCTGTTCGCTTTAATGCGCCAATGGTCGAGCCAGCTTTCTAGGGGGTTTATGTGTGCCTGGAGCCTTTCAGATGCTTGATTCGCGTCAGTTGCAAATGAAAGGATTGCAGTATCATCAGCGAAAGTAGCAATTAAAGTGTTCTCAGTAGTTGGGAGATCTTCTGTATATAGGAGGTATAGGAAGGAACCAAGGACGCTTCCTTGCGGAATACCGGAGCTGATGGTTTGGTAGGTGGTAAAAGTTTCCTTGAATTCGACTCGGAAGTGTCTTTGTATGAGGTAGGACTTAAGGAGGAGGAAAATTTGATGAGGTAGTTTTCTTTTAATTTTGTATAATAGCCCGCAATGCCACACCTTGCCGAAGGCTTGTTGAATGTCTAAAAATACTGAAGCACACAATTGTTTTCCTTCCATAGCTTCCTTGATATGATTGACTATTCGATGGCATTGCTGTATGGTTGAATGTCCCTCGCGGAAGCCAAACTGGTGGGGGGGGGGGGGGAATTAGTTCTTTAGGCGGAATAGATCTTTGATTCGGCGTAACAACAGTTGTTCGAATATTTTGAAGAGTAAGGGTAGCAGGCTAATTGGTCGGTAGGATGCAGCTTCTTGCGGAGATTTACCAGACTTAGGGATCATAGTTATAACGGCAAATTTCCATTGGGTAGGGAAGTGGGAAAGGGCAAGTATGCGATTGTAGATTGTTGTTATGAGCACAACTGCTTTTTTGGGAAGATGTTTTAAGAGATTCCCTACTAAAAGGTCATAACCGGATGCTTTGAAAGAACTAGTGAGTCTTATTTCTCTGTATACCTCAGCAGGTGAAGTTGGCTTCAAGGGTAACGATAACTGTCCAGGTGAGTTGAGAGAGTCCTCAATCTCTCTATTGAAATCAATATGAGTAGGTGGCAATGGGGTAAAGACTTGTGCAAGATGTTCCCCGAAAGTATTTGCTTTGTCTTCGTTTGAGCGAGCCCAGTTGCCATCGGGTTTTCTTATGGGTGGTATTTGAATAATAGGTCTTTTAAGCTTTTTGGTCTCTTTCGAGATAGTGTGATCTTCCGGTGAAAGTGTAGAAACATAGTAATTGAAGTTTGCGTTTTTGTTTTCTAAGATAGCAGTGTGAAGTCGGTGGGTGCGATTGTTGAATAAGGTTTTGTGTCGGGGATGTTTGGTTCTTTGCCATGTTGCACAAGCTCTACGTTTTTCTGCCACTAGTTATTTGATATGTAGTGGTATATTGTTGAATGTGGGTGCACTTGTTATTATTATTTGGAGAACTTTTTGGAATTTTATTTTGAATGGAACGAATTAAAGAAAGGTAATAGAATTTTGTTGCAAATAACTGAATTAATTTATGTACTAACGTCATGGAAGATACATGTCGCACCTTTAATAATTATAATTATCATCATAAATCACAAATAAAATCAATTTGAAGGATGACATGGAATGTGCACATCTTGTCAACAAATAAATAGGTAATTTTACCAACTACAACAGAAATCTGCTAATCTTCAAATTAGGGTGATTAATTTTGTTTGTGTAGCGCCAAATAATATTAAAATTTAAAATAATTTTCAATTTTTAATTTTTTTAATAGTAATTTAAGATTGATCAGATAAGAATTAAAAAGGAAAAGAGAATTAGAATGTCTCTTAATTCTTATTTTGTTAAATCTATTTGACACCAAAAATTTAATTGATGTTGGTTTAATTGATTTAAATTTAAGATGTTAATGATTGTTTGCGTTTCTCTCCAATGAATTTTAAATTTTTATTTTTTTTGTGTGTTCATAAATAAAATTTATCCATGTAAATGTTTAAAAAGAAATTTATTTGTGTCTGGTCCATTAACAATATTTTACAAATTTAATTTAAATAGCTTTCTAATTAATTAGCGACCCGCCTGATTTCGTCTCATGCATTCATGGAACTTGTTTTTCAGTTTAGAAATTATAGCCGGAGAATTTTTTTTTTATGATAAAGGTAAGTGATATTTTGTTGTGTATATTTTCGGACTGTTTTACCAGGATTTTGTGTTTGCGGATTTTAACAATAACAAATTTATTTTAGAATTTATAATTTTTCATCATTTATCAAGTGTTGGAGGGTTTATTATTCCCTACAATAATTTTTTTTATTGACATCATATAACAATACCATCCCCACATATATCACAACAATATAATTACTAAGAAATGTTTATTCAGACAGATTATTGATGCATAAGAAAGCATTTTTATTAAAAAGAACAAGAATTTATTAAACCAAGAGCCGGGAAATATAGACAATTCGATACTATTAACGCTGCTATAAAACCCCGTGAAAACTGACAAAAACAGTTTAAAAAACATAAAAACTTAATAAATTTTGCTGGATGGGATACAGTTTCATCACAGAAACTGAATTACTCTTAACATTTTGTTTCCAACACAACGTAATTTTCAGTGCAAGTTAAATGCTATACGAATAGGACGGACGATTTTGAAACCAACAATTTTTAAACTGATTTAAGTGAAGCCACCATCCGTTACAACATGTGGTAGTAATAAAAAGATTGGGAGTGTACTATGTTCCTACCGGTAGGTAATAAATTTCGGGAAAAAACTGTTCCTACCGGTAGGCGTTTTGTGTTTCTTTAAAAATTCACCTATCGGTAGGTGAATTCTTTTTGAATAATTTTTCACCTACCGCTTTACCGATTTGTTATATTAACTATCTATATAAAGCTTAAAGAAATTGTACTGCCTGATATAAAAAACAAAAACAGATTTTTTTCTCTAAGATATGTAAATATATTTTGTATACTGTACCTATTACAAAAATAATATATTATGGAAATACTTTATAGTACGAGGGTAGATTGAAAAGTTTCCGGAATGGGCAAGAGATGGAGCGCGTATCGTGAAATTGTTATGATGGTTGTCAAGGCTAACCTATTTTAGGAAAGCTGTCAAATTTTCAGACACGTGCGTCGTTCCGTTTATGTTTACTAGGATATCTTGTGAAGCAATTCAGGCACTTTTGCAAAAATGGATAAAAACGAATTTCGTGCAGTCATCAAACATTTCTGGATGGACGGGAAAACGGCGACGGAGATACGAGATATTTTGCAGAAAGTTCATGGCACATCCACACCTTCATTTTCGACTATTAGTTTCTGGGTGAGCGAGTTCAAACGTGGCCGTACGAGCACCAAGGATGAACCACGCAGTGGACGTCCAAAAACGGCCACAAATGAAGAAATGGTCGATAAAGTCCATGATCTCGTGTTAGCCGATCGACGAGTGAAGTTGCGCGAAATAGTAGAGCCACGGGCATCTCATATGAACGTGTGCAAAATATCGTGCACGAACATTTGGGCATGAGGAAGCTCTCGGCGCGATGGGTGCCGCGTTTGCTGACTATGGACAACAAGCGAAATCGTGTGACCACTTCGAAAGAGTGTTTGGCCTTGTTAAATCGTAATCCAACGGATTTTTTTCGCCGATTCGTGACCGTGGACGAAACATGGATCCACCACTACACACCAGAAACCAAGCAGCAGTCGAAACAGTGGATTTCTCCAGGCGAATCTGCTCCGAAGAAGGCAAAGACTGTCCCATCTGCTGGAAAGGTCATGGCCACCGTTTTTTGGGATTCGCAAGGTGTGATACACATCGACTTTTTGCAGAAGGGAAGAACTATCACGGGACAATACTACAGCGATTTATTGGATCAATTCAACGGCATTTTGAAGGAGAAACGGCCTCATTTGCAGCGAAAAAAAGTGCTCTTCCATCACGACAACGCGCCGGCCCATTCATCCCGAATCGCCAATGCTAAATTGGTTGAATTGGGCTACGAGGTGGTGCCGCATCCCCCGTACTCTCCAGACCTGGCCCCGTGCGACTTCTTTTTGTTCACAAACATGAAGACTTGGCTCGGAGGCAAGCGCTTTACGTCAAATGAGGAGGTCATCGCCGCCACTAAAGCTTATTTTGCAGAGTTCCCGAAATCATATTTTTCTGAAGGCTTAAAAAAGTTGGAGCACCGCTGGGAAAAGTGTATCGCCCTGCAAGGATATTATGTTGAAAAATAAAAACAAAAACCTGTTCAATTACTGCGTTTTCTTGCCCATTCCGGAAACTTTTCAATCTACCCTCGTATAACCAAAATAAACGACTATTATAAGGTGACCAAACGTCCCGTTTTTGGCGGGACAGTCTCGCTTTTTTTTCACTTGTTCCGGTGCCCGCAAAATCATCAAAATGTCCCGCTTTTCATGGATAATTATGATTTGGCGAACATAGACAGCAAAACAGTTGCATTACGTATATTGGTTAAAACAATAAACATATGTAAACTTTTTAATTAATTTTTTCCTAAATTGCAGTAAACTATATTTAATATTGGTATCCAACGGATTTATATTTCTTTTCAAAAACTTGATATCATTTATAGTAGGGAAGGAATGGGGTTTCTGAACCTCCTCCCTCCACTTTCTGCTTTCTGTCAAGGTCAAGGTTAGACTTTCTGGACCTCCTCCCTCCACTTTCTGCCGAGGTCATGCTTCAAGGTTAGATTCACTTCTGCTGAGAGGTAATAAATAAAAATGAAAGAATGTGCATAAACATTTATTATAAATACATTAAGTAGTATATGTATTTTAATTTAATATTAACAATTATTTGAATTCATTTGCTTACAACAATATCTCGTAAACAATTAAATACATAACAATTATTTGAATCCATATCTCTCGTCAGGTAAGGCGTGACTCCCGAAGGAAAACGTTTTTCACGAAATCTGAGTTCTCTTTCATCGTTAAATTCTTTTTCCGTTAACCACTTTGTTGCAGTGAACGTTGCCCAATTCGGTTTGTAAGGTTTGTTACGCCAAATGTTCCGTTCAGGTTCATCACTCAATTCATCCCAATCTGAAGTGCAGATGCCTTTGAAGAAGATGAGGTCGCATTTATCAGGCAAAAGGTTAATAGCGTGGCGATGTTCCAAAGCACGTTCGATACATATGACTCCTTGAGTATTCATGACTTCACCATCTTCTTTTAAATATAGAATTTCTAAACCAGAACACGAAGAATAACCTTCATCGGCTTCACTCAATATAACTATAGTATCCGGAAGTATTCTTCTTTCAATTAACAATCCAGTGTTGTGTGTTTTATAACGAGAAAACCATCATCAACAGTCGTTTCAAGTGTCCAAGAATGCAACCAACCCATTTCGATGTGTAACTGAATAATACAGAATCTTGACTGAAATCAAACTCAAACACCCCACCAGAATTTGAGAAGAGTGGGGAAAGCAAATTGTTTCATTGACCACACCCTCAGCCTATACATAACCTCAAACTCTGGCTCTCGGAACTCATGCATAAAGATGTCGTTTGTAATGGTGAGGCGAGGATATAAGTGCAATAACACAAAACTTTTCTAGCATATGTTGTTTATTTAAAGGAATATTAATAAAAAACTCTTATATTATGTAATTTTTATTATATTGTATACATAATAACAGTTTAGATAGATAATGTATAATTTACTTTATCAAAAAGCGAACGATGCAAATGTGAGAAAATTCTACGTCCAAAGAAGCTAAATCTTCAAGACACTTTTCAACCTCGTGACAAGTTGGTTCTATTACATTAAGTTGAAAGCAATCTTCTAACGGTTCAGTCACATAATGCGGATTTGTTGTTATGGTGTGCGAAATGTCCACGAATGCTCCATTGATCAGTGTTCCACTAACTACGAAAGTGACTTCTACAAGTAATTCAACATGTTTATTAAGAACATCTTCGTTCTCAACAGTTTTTAAAAATCGAGGAAACTGGCGTAGTAATTGTTCCCGCACCTCCTCCATACCTTGGATCACGTTGTCGTTCATATTTAACTTTCACAACAGACGAATTTGAAATTAAACCAATAAATGGTTAGGTACACAATAAGGGAAAGTAAAGTAATAACTGCGAATAGAACTGTTATTGTTGTTGCTATTATACAGGAGCTCAAGGGGGGATCGGGAATGTGACAAATGGTAGGATCACGATTAGTCCCGAGAGATTGCCAATTTGATTCGATAGAGTAATTAGGATAACTATATTTAATTTTGAAGGAAGAAGATTGAGAAACGTTGCGTAGGGATATGATGTATACGTTAACACCGTGAAGAATATTGCTGGTCAATGCGTATCTCGTAGGATCTCGAGAAAACACAATGCAAAACACAACCGCAACTATATAAACTGGATAGTATTGGTATTAATTAGTTGTGTTATAATGGATTTGTTAAAGAAAGCATTTGAAACTGTAAAGAACGTTCCGATAGAGTTCAAAGATCCGGCTCCAGAATTATCCCGAGATGGTTACGAACACTCCACCATCCAACATCCATCAATCCATCTAATGTCATCGAACGGTTGCTACATTCAAAATCCATTGTTTTACACTACAACGCATTATTTAAACAAATCAAGATGTAAACTACTCAGCATCTGTCTCTGCCCTATAGAGTTGACACCAGAAGTGAGATTGTCGGGATTGAAAAACGATTACATTAAATTTAACCTGGAAGAATGGGAGAATTTCGAAAATAATCACGCAATTATCAAACATTTCTTACATAGTTATGGCTACTATGCACCGATACCCCTTCTCTACAAGTCGATTACGTTTAAAAATGTACAAGATAAGAGAACTATGAGAATTCAAGATCGTCGTGACAACACCGAAGTAAGGTTAGGAGTCGAAAGTGTAGTTAAGTTAATGGAACTATTTACAATGGTCAAGTCACGATTGAAGCTGTTAGAAGAAGAAAAATTCATAGACTTTTATCGAACTTTGGTAAAAGGTCTTGCCGAAGCAGAAGGGGATGTGTATGAGAATTTGAAACAAGCTTTAACTTCCTTACCAACGAGTGGAAATGTTATAAGCGGTTTAGAGCTATTAGCAGTTCAGTTCGATAGAATTGCGAATGATGTTAAGGGTTATGTGTTATAATATCATGGACAAGCTAAAAAAAAGGTGACTTTCAATGAAACGAATAATTCCGTACGGTATATGGTAGTGTGGGAATATGCCCACATGCAAGCGCGAAGATCGATGTGGATGAATGCCGCTTTAGATCGGTATAGATTTCAAATTGGCATACATTTCATACAAGGTAGCAAAACGGTTCTCGTCATAATTAATATTCAACTGATCGTATATATATCTTTCAGTATTTAAAAATACGGTCACATTTTGTATATCACAAGGATCGAATGCACTCATATCTTTCTGTAACTGTCCATCGCGATTAGTATGAAAACCTAGGATAATGTAACGAGGTGTTTCTAGACTGGTGGATGTTTTAATAGACCAACTATGTTTATCGGTTTGTGTTATAGCTGGATAGATATGCGTTTCCCAACTTCTAAACGCCACCTCAGTATCAATATTTTTTCCGATGTATTTTGTCAGTGATAATTCTTTTGCTAGCCCTGGTTGAATACCAGGAACTTTCCAATATATTTTTTTCAAGCTAACTTTAAGTTTTTTATTATCATCCGTGGATATTATAGCATCAATATCGGAATTGCTTCGAATTAAAACCAATTCTTGACGAATGTTCATAATAATTTTTCCATAGTCTTCAAAAATTCCCAATAACATTGACAGAGGTATACAGGCGCTAAAATGACCTTTGCTATCCATCACAGTGCTATTACCTTCAGGAAACCATCCAGCATTTTGTAACTTGACACTATCGCTTGCGTTGTAGGAAAGGTAGCCTTTCATGGTGGACGTGAGTCCCACTTTCGTTACAGAATCCACCACAACACCATTCATTTCATAGCGAATATCACTAAACAGATATGAAATTCCGTTGTTAATAAGTTTAGCCGTAGTAGATGGGGCACCATCTTCTTTCAATAACGTGCCTTCTACGTACAGATAACTGCGAGAGGGTAATGTGGACATGTCTTCTTGAATCGGTATTCGAATTTCGTCATTGTTTTTAAAACGAGTTGTATAGGGTTGATGGGTGTGGAATTCGGCACCTACGATCGAATTATCGACGAAAACTTTTTCGTTCACATTTAGTATACTCATTGTAGAACAGTAAAACCGAGACGTTGTAAAAATAAGCGGTTGCGCTGTGTCACTTGATCGGCTAGCGATTGCGGACTAACCTGTTTTTGGTGACAACAAGTTTTTTTATAATCCTAGCGAACAGTACAAGCAGTATTATACTTGAACACCATCGCTAATGCTCTTCAAATGCAGTCCTATCGTCACGGTTTCTCCACGAAAATGATCCAGGTCACCATCTTGATCAACTATTTTAAGGGTAATGTTGGTAATTGTATTGACGTTGATTGGTAAGTAGGGTACATGGTCAGGCGCTTCAATTATTTTGAATCCAGCAGGAACACTCGGGAAAAATTGATGTATGACATGATTCGGAATTCCATTTACGTAATTACCAGTGGTAATATTACACGTTATAAGTAACGAGTTGACTTTAATAATGTTAATAGGAACATCGGATTCGTGACGTTCATTTTTTTTCAATTTCAACGGCTTAAATCCTAATAAGGGTCCAATAGAGTGTTTAACCGAAAAGTCTATGACTTCGTCAGCTCGTATCATTGTTTTTAAAGTATTGTGATTTGGCTCTATGGACACAGTTATAGAATTTAATTGAGAATTAATGTAAGCTGCTATATCGGCTATTTCATAAGATCCGGTGGGTATATGTATAGCTTTCTGTCCAATTTTAAACACATTATTTTCCTCAGTAACGTTCGGAATGCTATTGAACGTTTCGAAATTGGTCAATCCCATAACCCATTCTTTGGTCGTATCTAAATATATTGGCGGATTAAAATCAGAGCTTAATACGGAACTCTTATCGGATAAGATGAAGGTCAACGACATGTCGGAAGTCCAATGCAGACTGTAAACTTTTATCGAGCGTTATCATATAAAAAGTGTGAGGCATGCACATAAGTGAGTTAAAATTAGTTTATTGTGTCACCGCTTTCGCCCGCTTAAACGGTAAAGGTGATGTTGTTATCTTGTTCTGGCTTAACTAGCTCACTAGATGTCGGAGAGGGGAAGTGGGTGAAAATAAAAGGAATTAAAATCAACCACCTACCTATACAATCAAAATAAATGCTCGGGGCGCCACTTGGTTTAACCCTAGTTTAAGAGTAAATACCAGACTCAATTTCAAAATGCTTTCTTACCACCAAGAACTCCAAAAGCACCCACCTAATACCTAAAATTAGTTCGGACAAGAACAAAGGTTTCATACAATAATAGATATAAGAGTACCCAAAAACACAATGAGATTTATTTATCAATAAGTTTTAAAAATAAAGCAAACAATTTACCACATAAAAATAGTAAGAGAAATGATCAAGTTCATGTCATATAGATAAATTAATAAACTGAATATGTAATAACATACATTGAACAATTAAATAATCAATATTAATATTTATAAATTTAAACACCAAAAGAAATAATATAATTACCCAACTTAATTTGAGGCAAAAAGGTAAAATATAGTTGATAGAATTTTTTTAGATACGAGAAGTACCTTATTTATACAAATGTTACTTCCATTCAATCAAGCATACACCAAACACAACATTTGAATCAAATAAGTTATAAATTAGATAAGTAAACAAAAATTACATTACCCGGTTACCAATAAATAATAATTATAACCCTCAAAAGAAGTTATCGGTTTCCTGTGAATTGTCTGTTATTACAAAAATTGATTGACAAGATTGAACTTCTTGATTTCCATATCCATAAGGTCTCCAAGGTTACTTCAAGATCTCTACCAAGTGATCTCCATCTGTACTAAATTCACCAAAGACCCATACAAAAGAAAATAAAACAGCTCCAACTTCTTCACTTATCAATATGTAATTTCCATCCAAATATTACATTTAATCTTCTTAAATAAAAAAGACGACGATTGTATTGTCAATACCAATGATACGATGAACAACAATTAAATATTTAACAAATTAAGAGAGGTATTAACCACGATGACGATAACGACGATGATAACGACGATGATAACGACGATCCCTACGAAGAACAAAAGAATTAGTCGTAGAATTCACCAGGTTATACAAAAGATAAAATAATCAAGCAAAATATGCGTACCTATAGATAACAAACGGGATCAAGGTAATAAATCCACGACGTATGCACAAAAATCAAATCCTCGAAAGATGAAAATTAACCAAACTAATCTACCAAATAGTTAATCTTCTTATTAACTGAAGAACTTTAATCCATCTAAGATGCGGCTATAACAATAATCGAACCAATTCCAATCAATTCAATAAGCCAAAATCCTTCAGCAATATGTGCGACACGAAGGAACTTAAATCGGAAAGAAAGGAACAATTTCCTTGCGATTGACAAATGACAACCCTCAACAGACGCTAATACGCATGACCATCTAATCTCAACTACAATACGGTTCATCGGATCTCAACGCTATACCGCAAATAAAGGTTCATGGGATATGAAAATCTTAGATCGAAAATATACCGTAACAACTCCCCCTCTACTAAAAGGAAAACATCCAAAAGAGATGTTTACAAAACTAATCGAATCTTAAAATATAGCAAAAAAGTAAAAACCACAACCAACCCACAACAACCAATTTCCTAAATGAAAAGACATCTAACAAATCTGTCAAGATTGTCAGGAGAGTGTTGTTTAGGTAACAGCAATTGAAGAGTACATTCAATACTGGCCACGGTCGCAGCAGATGGTGAAGCACGCGTCGCCCGGTGTAGCCTAAGGCCCAAAACACAACCAGTAGCAATGTACTTTCAAAGACTGTAGCCAAACCAACCCTGATCACCAACAACCCTAAACAAGTTGACCCACCCCAAGGAAAACCCCACCTAAAACTAGTAAAATCCAACCCCCCCACTAATCAACGGCTCCCAACCCACAAACCCTAACACAAACGACAATACAAGCTATACCATAGGTAGCTCCCTTGCAGCACAAGGTCACGCCAATCGACTATAGCCACATTACGATTCAGATGTTAAAAAGAAGCACGATAGAGAGGATGAGTAGCACAGCCACCCTTGCTTTGAGAGGAATGCCCGAGAGCAAACCCCCCTCGGCAAGAAGCATGAACCACCCCCCAAACTAACGGCCAGATGTCAATCTAACACAAGAGCATTAGACCAACGAAATGAAAAAGAAGAATATAGGAAAGTAGATAGAATAGCGGAAAAGTAGTAGGCGAAAATAGACATTCACATACAATTGCACAACAAGACACAAAAGAATACGAACACAGATAGGAAGAGTACAGGACAGAGAAGGAACACAAGATCTAGATGGAAAGATCGGAAATATGTCCGGAAGGAGAAAAGTGGACATACCCCACAAACAAGAGTCGCCAACCAGACGCCCAAACCAACCACCCTAAAACGCCTAATTATTAACTTCTTTTAAGTCTTTAACATGCCAAATTCCAGCAGTAGTACCATTATCATTTTCCAACTCATAAACACAATAACCCACTCTACGCTTAATCTTATAGGGTCCAACATACTTAAACGCTAACTTTGCGGCAAAATTTTTACTGGCATCAGATAACACATAATTCTTCCTCCAAACATACTGCCCAACACTATAGACCTGAGGTCTTCTACGCAAATCATACCGTGCTTTACTATTTTCATACGCCTTTTCTAAGCGATTCCTAACATCTTTAAATATTCCTGACATAGCATGTGACCTAAGGACTAAATTATCCCTACCTGAAAAAGAAAAACCGTCACTTAAATCAACATTCCCAAAGAAATTCCCGTCTAAAATCATTTCGCGACCGAAATTCACAAAATATGGTGTGTGACCTGTTACTTCATGTTTAGCCGTTCTAATGGCGCACAACACCTTTGACAAGTTAGCATCCCACTTACGATGGTTATCATGAGCATAAGAGGTAAGCATAGTTTTTAAAACCCTATTAATTCTTTCAGTTGGATTGCTCTGCGCATGATAATACGGATTATAAATAATCTTGCTACCATAAGAATTCGCTAATTCTTTGAACTTTTTCCCCCTATACTGAACTCCGTTATCTACTAAAATAAATTGTGGAGCACCATACACCAGGAAAACTCGCTCCTCAATCAATTTCACTACTGCATCAGCGGTTGCAGCTCGAAGAGGAAAGCCCAAACTAAATTTAGAAAAGCAATCTGCTACAACTAGAATATATTTATGCCCATTAGTTGACCTAGGTAATGGCCCAACTATATCTGTGCAAATGGCTTGCCAAGGTCTAGAAAGTTCGGGTCGTTTACCCATAAGACCAGGAGGCTTTCTCTGCAAAGGTTTCGTTTGACTACAAACGCTACAACGCGAAACATAACGAGCAATATCGTATTTCATCTTCGGCCAATAGTAACGTTGACTAATTCTGTTATATGTCTTAAATACACCTAAGTGACCAGAAGTAGGAATGTCATGACCTTCATAAAGAATCTGATTTCTATCATCTTTAGGAACTACTAAACGCCAGCTGTCTATTTTATCTGCTAAAATATCAAATTTAGACTTTACTATTTTGTACAACTTGTTATCCTCTACCCTAAACTGCGGATAAGCCAACGGATTTCGAAGAACATTTCTTCTTAACCTACAATACCAAGTATCTTTAGTCGCTACTCTATTTATATTCAATGAATTTACAGATTCTGGCCTATACGGAGGCGAACCAGAATAGTTAATGTTATCTAAAACAGGGACTGATCTAGACAATAAATCAGGAGTACAATGTTCTTTTCCCTTTTGATGTATGACCTCAAAGTCGTATTGCTGCAAACGGACAGCCCATCGTCCTAATCTACCCATAGGATCTTTTAGGTTGTTAAGCCAGACTAAACTATAATGGTCAGTGATAACCGTAAACTTCGTCCCTTCTAAATAGCATCTTAATTTCTCTATTGCATATATAACCGACAAACACTCTCGTTCAGTAACGCTGTACTTACGCTCTGCCTTAGTTAAAGAGCGGCTAAGGTAACAAATTACTCTCTCGCCATCAGAAAACATTTGGGAAAGGACACAACCGATTCCGAAATCACTAGCGTCAGTTTGAAGTATAAATGGTAAACTAAAATCTGGACAAGTGAGACAAGGTGCTGAAACTAGACAATTTTTAATAATATCCAAAGAACGCTCGCATTCACTCGACCAAACAAATTTTGTATTTTTCCTTAGAAGCCGAGTCATAGGCGAAATTATTGTCGAAAACTGAGGGATGAAACGTTTGTACCACGCTGCGGTGCCAATAACACTTCTAACTTCTTTAACATTCTTAGGTGAGGGAACTTCAAGTATGGCCTTAACTTTATCTGGGTCCACATGTAACCCATTTTTATCTACAACGTACCCTAAGTACTTTAAAGATGGTCTACCAAACAAACACTTCTCTCTATTCAACGTCAAACCTGCACTAATTAAACGGTCAAATACGTTCCGCAATAAATTGACATGTTCTTCAAAAGTAGTAGAAACTAAAATTATATCGTCAAGATATACAAAAACATTTGGCTCTAATTCAGGACCTAATACTTTATCTATTAGCCTTTGAAACGTAGCCGGGCTATTCGATAAACCAAATGGCAATCTACGGAATTGAAATAATCCACGACCTGGTATAGTAAATGCTGTGTACTGCTTACTTTCGGATTCCAACTCAATTTGCCAAAATGCTGAATAAATATCTAAACTTGACATAAATTTGGCCCCTCTCAAACGGTCTAAGATGGAACTAATATACGGGATCGGATAAGCATCTTTCTCAGTTACTGCATTAACCTTCCGAAAATCTACTACAAATCTATAACTTCCATCTTTCTTGGGAACTAAGAGTATTGGCGAAGACCAAGGCGAATTTGATTTTTCTATCACCCCTAAATTCAACATTTTCTCCAATTCCGAATCTATGTGTTTTTGTACGACCGGACTAACTGGATAATATCTTTGTTTAATGGGTGCACCATGACATACTATACGATGTTGAGTGACATTGGTACAACCTAACTCAGTACCCATTTCCCTAAATTTCTCGTTCAATAGATTGTCTAAAACTAGCTTACTGTCTTGATCAAGCTCGTCAACCGAAACAATGGAATTTATAATAGGTTTAATTAATGGTTCTTTAGAAAATTCCCATTCTCCCTTACGCAAATTTGGAATTATTCCCATTTCAAGCCAAAAGTCAATCCCTAAAATCACCGAGTGTCTTAACTCCGGAACTACAATGGCACAGAAAGTTTTTATTTTCCCCTGAAGTTGTATAGGGATAGTACAAGTTCCTATGCTCTTAACACTGCCTGAATTCGCTAAACTACACATAGCAGGATTATGCTCTAACGATACTCCAATATTTTTCAGAACATCCCAACAATTACTTCCTATAAATGTACGATTAGCCCCAGAATCCAGAAGACCATAAAACTTAATGCCTAATATCGAAATTTCTATATAAGGACATTCACCATCTTCAGCTTGCGTCAGAATATAATTTAACATAGATAACTTTTTGGTCGCTACACTATCAAACTTTTCAGGATTGGACTCACGACCTAACGTCCGCTCCCTCGACCGTTTCCCGAACTAGAGTTCATCGTTCCTCGAGTTTTATTACAATTCGTACAATTCCTGGTAGTAAATCCTAATAGACCACACTTATAGCATTTTAACACATGTTCCTTTCTGCAATTTTTTGCTATATGATTATTTTGACCACAATTCCAACAAGTTAAATCCCTTACATTAGAATTTTCCCCATGATTTGCAACAATATTTCTACATAAATTAGCCCTATAACTATTCCTGCTATCCTTACTAGTATTACTGGGTTGATAAGACAAATGAGGTTCAACAGGAGTTTCGTGTCTACTACAAGATGGAGGTATATAAATTTCCATAGTGGCTTTCGTAACTTCCAGACGGCGACATAACTCAACTAAATGCGCTACCGAATTTATATCTGTCAAACAAAGAGCCGATTGAAAATAAGGTACTATATTTCTACGCAATATTTCTAACTTCTCTGATTCTGACATGGGAGGTTTAAGATATGCGAAAAGATCTTCCATTACTGCAATGTACAAACTAATTGACTCATCACCCCCTTGTGTCCTATTCTCTATTTCTGCTATCAATTTCCTACGATAATCAAACGGTTGAAAATCACGTCTTAAATTTTCGCAAAGTTCTGCCCAAGTAGAAACCTTTCGTCGTATACTTCTAAACCACAAAGCAGCTTTACCTTCGAATAGCTCTATAGCACTAGCAAATAATTCCAAATGAGTAACATTTCGTGCAGCAGCTAAATCTTCAACCTTATCTATGAATGCATTAACACTCTCAAATCTTTCCCCTGAATATTTAACATTCCACTTTACGACAGCAATAGATTTGGCAAAATAAGGAGTCGACGACTGAGGAATGGAACTAGTTATATGAGTTTCAATTACTGGATCTTCCAAAATTGTGTCACCTATCATAGACGCGTCCAAAATACTTAAGTCACCAACAGCAACAGGAGTTGTAGGATCAGGTTGTTGTTGCGCACATTTATCTTCCGCCACGTTCTGCAAATCAGCCATCAAACTAACTACCTTACTAAACTGCACTTCACGACTAGCAACTTCTTGCGTTTTAGAAGGATCAGGGTTAAATGACGAAACCAACCCAAACACATGTCTAACTTTAGCCCTTAATTTATTGAAAGCTCCTACTGTACCGGTATAATCCTTCAACAAGGCCTCACAAGCTTTTATACATTTACTACAATACTCTAATGTTTCAGTGTCAGTTCCTAACGGTTTAGGTGTAAACTAACCTCTCTTTTTGATATGAAGGAGATTCCTCAAACTATACCTTAACTTATCTACTTCTTCTGTTGTAACTACACCCCTAATTTTTAATTCTGCTAACAATTCGTTTCTGTTTAAGTAATTAACATCCGTACTAGTGATATACATTTTGGAAAATAATCTACACTAAAATAATACCCAATAATAATCTAACCTTGTCCAAACTATGTGAAAGACCGCCAAGAAAAAGAGGACAAAATGTCGATGAGGCTGAACCTAGAGTACTAATTTGTTAAAATTCAAAACTATTTTTTTTAAACAAGGCCCCACGTTGGGCGCCAATTTGTCACCGCTTTCGCCCGCTTAAACGGTAAAGGTGATGTTGTTATCTTGTTCTGGCTTAACTAGCTCACTAGATGTCGGAGAGGGGAAGTGGGTGAAAATAAAAGGAATTAAAATCAACCACCTACCTATACAATCAAAATAAATGCTCGGGGCGCCACTTGGTTTAACCCTAGTTTAAGAGTAAATACCAGACTCAATTTCAAAATGCTTTCTTACCACCAAGAACTCCAAAAGCACCCACCTAATACCTAAAATTAGTTCGGACAAGAACAAAGGTTTCATACAATAATAGATATAAGAGTACCCAAAAACACAATGAGATTTATTTATCAATAAGTTTTAAAAATAAAGCAAACAATTTACCACATAAAAATAGTAAGAGAAATGATCAAGTTCATGTCATATAGATAAATTAATAAACTGAATATGTAATAACATACATTGAACAATTAAATAATCAATATTAATATTTATAAATTTAAACACCAAAAGAAATAATATAATTACCCAACTTAATTTGAGGCAAAAAGGTAAAATATAGTTGATAGAATTTTTTTAGATACGAGAAGTACCTTATTTATACAAATGTTACTTCCATTCAATCAAGCATACACCAAACACAACATTTGAATCAAATAAGTTATAAATTAGATAAGTAAACAAAAATTACATTACCCGGTTACCAATAAATAATAATTATAACCCTCAAAAGAAGTTATCGGTTTCCTGTGAATTGTCTGTTATTACAAAAATTGATTGACAAGATTGAACTTCTTGATTTCCATATCCATAAGGTCTCCAAGGTTACTTCAAGATCTCTACCAAGTGATCTCCATCTGTACTAAATTCACCAAAGACCCATACAAAAGAAAATAAAACAGCTCCAACTTCTTCACTTATCAATATGTAATTTCCATCCAAATATTACATTTAATCTTCTTAAATAAAAAAGACGACGATTGTATTGTCAATACCAATGATACGATGAACAACAATTAAATATTTAACAAATTAAGAGAGGTATTAACCACGATGACGATAACGACGATGATAACGACGATGATAACGACGATCCCTACGAAGAACAAAAGAATTAGTCGTAGAATTCACCAGGTTATACAAAAGATAAAATAATCAAGCAAAATATGCGTACCTATAGATAACAAACGGGATCAAGGTAATAAATCCACGACGTATGCACAAAAATCAAATCCTCGAAAGATGAAAATTAACCAAACTAATCTACCAAATAGTTAATCTTCTTATTAACTGAAGAACTTTAATCCATCTAAGATGCGGCTATAACAATAATCGAACCAATTCCAATCAATTCAATAAGCCAAAATCCTTCAGCAATATGTGCGACACGAAGGAACTTAAATCGGAAAGAAAGGAACAATTTCCTTGCGATTGACAAATGACAACCCTCAACAGACGCTAATACGCATGACCATCTAATCTCAACTACAATACGGTTCATCGGATCTCAACGCTATACCGCAAATAAAGGTTCATGGGATATGAAAATCTTAGATCGAAAATATACCGTAACAATTGTAATAAAATTACGTTTTAATTTACCCCGTGTTTTGTTGTTGCAGTGCGAGTGTAAAAAAATCCCCAAAAAAAATCCCCCAAAAAAAATCCCCAAAAAAATCCCCCAAAAAAAATCCCAAAAAAAAAGTTAGGGTAGGTTAGGTTAGTTGAAAACTAGGTGATACTACAAAGAAAACAAAGCTGATACTATAGTAACCCCCTTAAATGAATTTTAAGGGGTGTCAAGGTGAAGGTGAGGTAAAGTACTGGAGGGGGGAGGAGGCATGGGGAGGGGTGGATGGTGGGCCTCAGGGGGGGGTGTTGTGTGTGTATTTCCGGGTTACTACAAACTTTTGGATTTTTTTTTTAATTTTGGATATTTTTCAGAGTATTGTCTGGTTGCTACAAACTGTTGAATTAAAACAACATAGTGAGTAATGGGCCACTTGGGCCAGACGGTTTTAGTGACTTTTTGTTTACGGTTATAATATCTACAATTTATCTTATTGTATACAATCAAATCATCAATTGTAAAGGAAAAAGAATTATTTCATGCTATTTTTATTTAAAATGTGCTGGTCCTAACTAAATAATATTAACAAAATTACTAACTATAATGTCTATAATATCTACAATTACACATCACTGCTGATCCATCTCCATCTCCAACCGTGCATTCAATATTTGAAACAGTGGGCTTCCGTGACAATTATCATCGCAGGTACACTCATCCACATCGTTGCCTCCAAATTGGGATACCGGACCGAGGATATGCAACCGTTCGGAACACGCAATTGGGTCGAATGTGTTGTAAAGCATCCGTTTCATGCATCCGTGTAGTATGACCACCACAGACAGTACGGGACATCTGCCACGGTAAACCACCCCTGCAATACCGTTGCCACCTGTTGAAACCGTAGGGTTCGGTTTGCACAAGCAACGTCCTCCATGTCACCGAAACGGTCTTCATCATAATGTTGGGCGTACTTAGCGGTTATATACCAATACCATTTCCACATCACCCATAGTTCGAACACTAGGCGTTCAATTCCTATACCTATGGATGATTGTGGATTCATCAGATCTCGATGGTGGCGGGCGATGGCTACATGTGGACCCAACGAGGCAGCGATGCAGCGTAACGATTGAGCCCGTAGGCTGAGCCAGCGATCCCATTGCTGCGCATCTGGCGCGGTATCTCCTTCAGCGGAATGTGGTATGTGAGGAGCGATGACGGACATTGTAATGTGTTACCTGGTGTGGAACACACTCCCTATTATATCGAAGTAGCAACACCCACGGAGGGAGTGGGGGGAGACCTTGAGGTACCTATACACCGACTATACACCAATGCCCTTGAGGAAATGCAAGGTTTCTGTCTAGAAACCGACCTATACACCAATGACCGTGAGAAAATGCAAGGTTTCTGTCTATACCCCAATGACCGTGAGGAAATTTAAGTATTTGCGCGAATGCAAGGTAAAGTGGTGAGGGTGATGGAGGGGTTCAAGGTGAAGGAGTGGGGGTGAAAGTGGGGTTCAAGGTTAGGGAGTGGGGGGTGGTTCGATAAAACCGGAGGGCGACGCAGCGGAGCGTCAGTCTGTCTTCGTTCATCATGGATACATCATCTAGTAGTGTTACCAGTGTTGGTGAAGTGAATAAGTGTCGTTGTGTGACATTGTCCTTCTGGTCAAAATTATCGATGAAGAAAGCGTGCCCGGTACATGTGCCGCGTACACCATCTCCAGTTGCTGCGTGCCCGGTACGTGTACCAACTATCGAGCGTGCACCATCTCCAGTTGCCGCGTGCCCGGTACTTGTGCCAACTATCGAGCGTACACCATCTCCAGTTGCTGCCGCAAAGAAGATCATAGTACTGCAAAATGTGTTAGTAAAGGCGGCAGCCGTGAATGTGGAGAAGCCGAAGTACGACATGCTCAGTGGGCGTTCACAACCTTTGCTGCGACAAATGTGTTTTACGCTGCTGGAAGTTTGCACTTGAGAGGAATCCCCATCGTGACGGTCCAGGAAGCACATGCGGCATCACCATGGTCGGGTGAGTGGGACTCCCAATTGTTGAATAGCCCACCGGGCAGCGATTATGATATCTCAATTCGGGGGTCCCTTTTGGAGGATGCATCACCATCTGCAACCGACGATGACGAAGTGAACCTGCCCATGGAGATTGCCGCAAGTGCAAATGTAATTGTTGATGAAACGGAGTCGGACTGTTCCACATCAATGGCAAGCGCTCCTGACGATGACGATAAGGAGTTAATCATTCCGGGTACCCCCTGTGATGACGGGGTGCATGACCATTTGGACATAGACACAGCGACACTTATGGAGGTTTCTGATGACACAGCATCTATCCAGTTGTCCGGCTGCATCAGACACTTCACAACTTCACCGATTGTCTTCATAGATGGTGTACCATGCGAGAAGCAGTCTTTACCGCTTGCTGCCGTTGATGATGCACAGCAGACAAGGATTACACGACGGTTAAGAGAAGTGGCGTCCGGTTTGCGAGGGTGTGAGAGTGAACGCACCGCTCTCCTTCAACGCAAAGCGGAACTCTTAGCTGCTGCGGAAAGATACGAGATCAAAATCAAGAATATCAAGACGCAGCAGCTACGACAACTGATGACGGAGTTGGGGTCCTGTGAGAGCGAACGCCTCGCACTCTTAACCGAAGCGGAAAACTTGTCTGCTTTGCGTCATCAACGACGTTAACGGTTGGTATAACTGTGACCTCCCACTAACAATAACCCAGTCCTCTTCCTATCCCGGTCGGGTTTGCATAACACGTCCTCGTCGTCCCGACTGGAAATCAGTATCACGAACGTTAGTGGTAAAAGTTGACGTAAAAGCTTTATCGTTTGCCAGTGCGTTCCCGTTTACTGATTACAAAGAATATGCATGTGTGTAGCTGCGGCGCGTCCTTCACCCGACAAGATGCCTTAACCCGTCACCGAAGAGAAAGCTGCCGTGGACCGCTAGACTACCCATCCACGAGCGGTAAGTAACCATTCCTGTGAGGTTGTATGATGTGCTACGAGTATTTTGTTGGTTGCAGCTGGGGGAGCTTCGGATGTTGTAGGGAATACTGGTGAAGGACCTGCACCTAAGAAAGCGAAAAAAACCTCCCCGCAAGGTACGTGTACACATTGTTAACGGTTTTAGTGTTAGTGATCTGTGCAATTGTTTCAGGAAATACCTCCGCGACGGTGTATTGCGATGTGTGCGAGCTGAATGTTCCACGACATGGCTACGTTGGACATCTACGAAGCAACCGCCACAATCATCGTAATGCCGCGTCAGTGCAGTCGGAGGAAGTGGTAGTCCTGGAGACGGCTTTCAAGGCTCGTATAACCAGTTATCGAGTCTCGGTGCGAAATCATCACATAAATCTCATAGAATTTACTGATGAGACCCGCGAAAATGTGTTAACACTATTAGAAAGAAACGTTCGGCGCTTTCGTAGTGTGAAAGTCAATCTAGAAGTATGTAACATTTAAAATTGTTACAAAGTTTTCATAGCGAGGCTGGATGGGCGTTTGGTGTGCCGCGATAGGGTGGTTGGTTGGGCGTCTGGTGGAGATACTTTGGGGGTATGCTCACTTTCTTTTTCCGAGTATATTTCCCGACCTCTTTTTCAAGGTCTTGTGTTCCTTCTCTGTCCTATACTCTTCCTGTCTGTTGTGATTGTACTCTTTTGTGAATTGTTTGTTTCACTGTGCGTGAATGTCCTCTCTTCGCCTTTTTACTTTTCCGCTTTTCTATCCTCTATCTTCTTTCTACTCTTCACTTTCCTTTCGTTGCTCTGGGTGCCTTTACACACTCTAGAGTAATCTAGCCGAAGTTAGCTGGTGAGGTAGTCCAACTTCTATATATTTTGTTATTTTTTTGTAATCGGCGACTCTCGGGTTGTCGCGTGGTTGGATGCCCCACGTTAAAAAGTTGGTTCCTTGCTAAGAAAGAATTGCCCTGTGCTCTTTTTTCGCAGCAAGAGGAGTTGCGCTACTTTCCACTAACCTCTCGAGCTTCTTTAGTTCTCCTGATCCGTGATGTAGAGGGTTAACGTCTTCCCTCTGCCTTGTGATTTTTGGGGGAGCCCCCGCAAGGTGCCAAAAAGACCTGTCCTTGTCTTTTGTGTTGTATTTGTCCCCTCAGGGTTTTGGGAGGTTTTGAATTTGTTGGGGTTGGGTTTGGTTTTCACTGGGGTTTGTTTTTAGTGGGATGGGTCAACTGGTTAAGATCTGTTGGTAATCAGGTTTGATTTGCCTAGAGCCTTTGAAGGTACATTGCTATTGATTGTGTTTTGAGCCAATTTTGTGCTATAACGGGCGACGCGTGCTACGTTATCAGTTGCGACCATGGTCAATATGGGATGTACTCTTCAATTGCTGTACACAAATTAACACTCTTCTGACAATCTTGACTGACTTACTAAAAGTTGTTTCTTTTAGTAAATCATGTTGTGGGTTGGTATTCATTTTCAGGGTTTTTTACTTTTGCATTTGTTTACATTTATCTAGGCTTCACCGTTTACAGTTTCTTTTTAGCTTGGACCGATTTCCTGCTCTCCGTTTATCTTATATTACAGTTTTATGTTATTTAGCATTATTGAATTCCTTACTTCGGATTTGTTTAGTTTCCACTTAATATCTAGTTACTGATTTGTTATAGGGTGTATGATTATTATTAGAGTTTTAAGGGCTCTCTTTGAATAGTAAAGCTTTTTAGCTGATTCGAATATTCAAAGAGCCTGAATGATTATGAGTATTCCTAAAGCCTGGTGGTTTTATGAATAATGTTTGAAGATATTGGTTATCTTCATGATGTGTAGAGAAGCTGGCTGGCTTCATTGGCTATTATGATTAATAGCGTTGATTAGTTTTAGGGTAGTGTAGGATCAAACACGTGGTGGTTGATTACACTAAATTGATATCTACAATAACAATTGTGGATAGTGTTTAGATTGTTATACACCCTGTATAGTGTGACATCTGTTTCAATTACATTTAATTGGTTGCTAATTATTAGGAATTTCAATTCTTCTTGTTTTTACAAGTAGGTTTTCTATTTTGTTAAATTTATTCTTTTATTATTTTGTGTTTCTATAGATTTCTTAAACAATTTTATCTTCCTACAAATTCTTTTGGCTTTTTACAATTTTGATAAATTCTGTATTTATCTGGGTTAACCTATTTTGCTGATTCGTTAAGATTGACATAACTATAGTTTTGATTTGCTTGTTGAAAATTCCCCCTCCTAATTGAGTTGGATTTTGGTCATTTTAAATTTATTTCTCGTTACTTGCTGTCAACTCTTGAAACGCAACACTGTTATGTAGTGCTTACGAAAAGTAAGGTTAGTTTCAGTTTAAATAGTGTTTATTTTGTTTTCTAACCTATATCTTTTAGGTTTGGTGTTCTCTCATTTTAATCATTCGTTGAGGTCTGTTTATAGACGCTTTGTGATTAGAGGCTCCTTTATTTATAAAGGGTGAGTTTTGTTAAGATTCTATTTAAAGTTCTACCTTAGGTCATTCACCTGTGTCTTATATTATCTTTTCCTTTTAGAGCTTTTAAGTAAGACTGAGTGATCGAGCTTCTTTGTTTTTAAGTCTGGCACCAACTTCTTTTCTAAGTTTGGCCCAAATTTGAAGTCTGTATTATAAACAGGGAACAAACATTAAGTCTGGAATAATTAATTATTTGGAATACATAAAGAAAGTAGCTATTGGAACATGAATTCAACCATCCGTCAAACCAAGAATTTTCTATATTACTCCGCAGTATTTATTTTTTTATATGAAACTCACAAGTAATTCTTCATGATAACATATTTTCTTAGTGTTAAGAGATATACAAAAATAAAACCTTTTAAGGGTAATTTAGATTTATGTAATGCTTACCCTATTTATATGGTTAGTTGAAAATATTATTATCTTAGTATTGATAAGTTAATGAGTTTGTATTTTATTAAATTTATGCATGGTGTTTGTATTTAAAGAGTGTCGAAGGTATATGTGCCTTATATTATATATGTTTTGATTTTAATTCCAGCTGGAACCTAAATCGATATTTATTATATGTAAGATTGTTATATTATTATTCTTATATTAGGGTGTGAATCTTAAAATTAAGAGGATATACTAGCTTTAAATAAAGAATTAGGGTGCGATTAGAAATTTACTGTTACTGTTTGTTTTTTTTTTAATGTTGGTTGAGTAATGAATATATGTTATCATATCTTATTTGGTTATTATGTTTTTTTATTAAAGCCTACAACTAATAAAAGTCTTACGTTGAACCCATGGACCCAAGGCCGCCTCTCAGCTAGTCGGGGCATTGTAAATTTTTTTTTAATGTGAACTTTGTCACATTAAAGTGGCGCCCAACGTGGGGCCCGAGATAACTTCAAAATTGTTTTAGGAATCATTTAGAGAGGTCTTCGAATTGTTGATCGAACCTTATGGTTTATAAATTTTCATTATTTGTAAGCTTGTTGTTGTAGCAATATTATTATTGGATAATAGCTATATTAGAATAGGATTTACTAAATTTTTACTCAGGTTAAGATATTTCATTTCAATATGGATTTTAATTGTCTTCATGTTGATGAGTTAGATTATGAACTCGCAATTAGGGGTTATCCTTTAATAGGTAATGCAGCAGTTAAGCGAACCATAGTTAAGGAATTATTTAAGGCAGAAGAAGATCAGAACATAAGTTATCGGAAGATAGAAATGAATTCACAGCAAGAACTTAGTTTGATTCAAGTTAAACTTCAAGAATTAGTAGAGAGAGTAAATAACTGGACTGGTGATTGTCGAGTATATGAATTTAAAAGAATTCAAACCCTTCAATTGCATCTTAAATTTCGTCTTGCCCACTTAAGTAGTGAAGAGATCAGAACAGAATATTTGAAACTAGAAAATAAATTTAAAGCTATTAGTTTTCAAATACAATGCATCATAAATAGAAATAATGGTCCTGAAGAAACCATTCTTGACATAGAAGATGAGGCATCTCCTAATGAAGAATCCTTATTAGATTTGGGAATAGAAGAGTTGGAACAAAACTTAAAAGAAAGACCTCCGACATTTAACTTTCAACATATGAATCCTCGAAGAGTTTCATTTGCACATTCTACTCAGGTACCCGAAGCAAATTATATAATAGAACCCATGGTATTTAATATCGTTAAGGAATACAACCATGTAAATCAGAATGCCACTGCACAAATATTGAAATCTCTTGAAGAAAATAAACGTTTATCTGCACCTCTTCCTCCTAAATTATTAAGTTTGGAGTCACCGTTCACATCGATTAGAAAAGATAAACCAAAGCAAGAAGAATTAAAGAATGCAACAATTTCATGGCATCCAGCGGTTTATAAATGGAATGTTCATTTTAATGGAGACCCTAGTACCTTATCTCTATTTTTAGAAAGGGTAGAGGAACTTCAAATGGCCCGAGGAATTACCAACGCTCAATTATTTATGTCAGCTTTAGATTTATTTAAAGATCAAGCTCTTATTTGGTTTCGATCTATCCGATCCTTGGTCCATTCTTGGGATGACATAGTTCAACATCTTAAAAATGATTTTTTACCATATGATTACGATGAATTATTATGGGATGAAATCCGAGCAAGAACTCAAGATTTGGAAGAACGAGTGGCCATTTACTTAGCGGTAATGTAGAACTTATTCAACCGATTATCAATTACACCTCCGGAAAAGACTAAATTACAAATTATAACGAAGAACTTACAACCTCGTTATACTGAAAGAATTATGTTTCTTAATGTCTCAACGTTAGAAGAACTAAAAATGGCTTGTAGAATCGTAGAACAACAAAGAATACATAGCAGCAAATTTAAACCTCCATCTCAGCTGTCTTCAGAACTTTTAGAACCTGAACTACTTTATCAACCCAAGGGAACACCTTTTAAAGAAAGAGCATTCGAACGAATAAAATCTACACCAGCTATTACTACGAGAAGAGAAATTACATGCTGGAATTGCACAAAGAAAGGACATGTTTACATGAAATGTGACCAGCCATTGAATGTCTTTTGTAGGAAATGTGGTATGAAAAACAAAAGCACGAGTTCATGTCCAAAGTGTTATCCTTCTAAGCCGATCTTGAAACAACAACCTAGTTAATTTACAAAAGAAGCTTCAACCATTAAGGCAACTGAAAATCAAAACTCAACAGGTGCTATTCCAAAATCGAAACCTGAAGGTTGGAACGAATGGCTATTGCAGGTGAGAAATTTCTACAAGCTAAGTGAAACAGCTCCTTTATTTTGCTCGTTTGGTTCCAGTAATCGACCATTCGTATCAGTAAATATCAAGGACCATAACATCCTAGCTTTTCTTGATTCTGGATCCGAAATTACCATAATTGGAAACGAAGGTTTACCATTGATAAAATCTTTAAAACTTCCAATAAAAACCAACTTCCAAGAATTAGTTACCACCGCTGATAGGAAACCACAAATAGTTCACGGAATCGTCGATGTACCTATCACCGTTAATCAAATCACTAAGTGGATGAAGGCTTGGATAGTACCATCGATTAAACATGCGCTTATTTTAGGTGTGGACTTTTGCAGATATTTTTCCATATCTATGAATTTTGCTACCCAGAGTTGGAATTCTGCTATCCTCAGATTTAAATAACCATTCAACTTGTGTTACTATTCCAGCTAATTCAGAAGTTAATGCTATAAATACAGTGCAAGATGTCTCTACTTTAACCCCAGAACAGACCACTAAACTTGAAGAAATGGTGAAGCTGTTTCAAACCTTAAATGGGTTAGGTAAAACCAATTTGGTTGTACATAAAATCGACACCGGTGATGCTGAACCTATCAAGCAACGATACTTTCCTGTTTCGCCAACTATTAAAAGTCAATTATATCAAGAATTAGATCGAAATTAGAATTAGGAGTAGTTCGACCTAGTAAATCTCCCTGGAGCAGTCCAATACTTTTAGTAACAAAACCCAATGGAGAGAAACGTCTATGCTTTGATGGCAGGAAGTTAAACTCTATTACGAAGAGGGATGCGTACTCCCTACCTTATGTTTCTGACATCCTGAATAAACTTCGAGATGCTCAATACTTGTCTTCAATTGATTTGAAGAGCGCATTTTGGCAGATACCTCTCGATGATGCAAGTGCAGAAAAATGTGCCTTTACAGTACCGGGAAGGGGCTTGTATGAATTTATTCGTATGCCATTTGGGTTACATAATTCACCACAGACACAACAACGCCTCATGGATCGTGTGTTTCCAGAAGCATTACAGCCACACGTCTTCACTTATTTAGACGATATCATCATAGTTACTCCTACTTTCGAGAAACACATCCAAGTATTACAAGAAGTATTCAATAGGCTCAACGAAGCAGGTTTAACTGTAAACTCTGAAAAATGTCATTTCTGTAGACCTTGTTTAAAATACCTAGGTTATATGGTAGATCAACATGGCCTTCGTACCTGTCCAGATAAGGTTAATGCAATTCAAAATTATCCTAGACCAACTAATGTTACCGAAGTAAAAAGATTTTTAGGTATTTGTTCTTGGTACCGACGTTTTGTACATGATTTTGCTTCATTAGTGGCTCCGTTAAACAACTTACTTCGTGGAAAGAAGAAGAAACAACTAATATCTTGGAATGACCAAGCTGAAAAGGCGTTCCAAGAAATTAAAAATAGATTAACTAATGCTCCTGTTTTAGCTACTCCTGATTACAATCGACCCTTTTGTATTCAAACCGACGCCTCGGATTGTGGAATTGCTGGAGTCCTTACCCAAGGAGAAGGAGATGATGAACATCCTGTGGCATTTGCTAGCCGATCCCTGACCAGATCCGAAAGAAATTTTTCAGTCACAGAACGGGAATGTTTGGCAGTGGTTTTTGCCATTGAAAAGTTTCGTCCCTATGTGGAAGGTGTTCCATTCAAAGTAGTAACCGACCACTACAGCTTACTCTGGTTACAGAATTTGAAGGACCCCACTGGTCGTTTGGCAAGATGGGCTGTTAAACTACAACAATACGATTTCAATTTAGAACATCGTAAAGGAAAATTTCATGTGGTACCAGATGGATTATCTAGAGCACCATGCGAAGCTGCTACAATCGACATTTCTCATCTTGATGACTGGTACATATCTATGCGCCAACGAATCGAATCCCACCCTGAAAAGTACCCGTTATGGAGAGTGGAAGATGGAAGATTATATAAATATGTTCCTTCGATCTTTTCGAAACACAGCAACCTTCCAGACTGGAAACCCGTAATTCCAAAGAGTCAACGCAAGGCTATTTTAAAATCTTGTCACGATGATCCGGTATCCGCACATTTGGGATTTTTCAAGACATGTCATTGAATCTCAGCGTTATATTATTGGCCAAACCTTCGTCGAGATGTTACAAAATATATATCCTCTTGTAAGGTGTGTGCTGGACATAAAGTCTTACAATCTTCTCGTGCCGGTAACATGGGAAGACCCAAGCAGGTATCTTTTCCATTTCAATTGGTAACAATGGATTTTGTAGGTCCTTTACCAAGATCTAAGAAAGGTAATACTCATCTTTTGGTAATCTGCGACTACTTTTCAAAGTTTGTTTTGTTATTTCCATTAAGAAAGGCCACTGCTAATTCACTTGTAAACATAGTAGAAAATCAACTATTTTTGGTATATGGAGTGCCTCAGGTAATTTTAACCGATAATGGTGTACAATTCACCAGTAAACAATTTAGAAACTTAGTTGAAAAATATAACTCCAGAATATGGTTTACTCCTAGATACCATCCACAAGTTAACACTACTGAACGAGTTAACAGAGTAATTATTACAGCTATAAGCAGTTATATCAAGGACAATCATCGAGATTGGGACTTACACTTGAATGAGATAGGTTATGCTATTCGTAGTGCTACTCATGAAATTACAGGCTGTACTCCAAATTATATAGTTTTTGGTAGACATGTTCCTATTTCAGGAGATTTTTATGGATTACCACCAAAAGATCTACCCATCGGACCACGAGATGAACATCTAAGAAATTTACCCCAATTTAAAGGAATTATTTTTAGATATTCTTGATCGTCTTCAGCGTGCTCATGAACGTAATGCTCGTTATTACAATCTCAGAACACGACATGTTGAATACGAAGATGGACAACATGTTTGGAAAAGAAACTTTGTGCTTTCCGATGCATCAAAGAATTTTTCAGCAAAACTAGCACCACGATTCACTGAGTGTGTCATTTCGAAGAAATTGACTCCACTTGTTTATGAACTTGTTGATTTACAGGGCAAAGCAGTAGGAAGATTTCACGTCAAGGATCTTAAGCCAGCCGTTGAATCTTTCGAATGGAGTGAAGATTAGTTTCGTAAATAGAAGTCTATTTCCTTTTTTTTTGTTGAAAGGGAGTATTTGTAACATTTAAAATTGTTACAAAGTTTTCATAGGGAGGCTGGATGGGCGTTCGGTGGGCCGCGATAGGGTGGTTGGTTGGGCGTCTGGTGGAGACACTTTGGGGGTATGCTCACTTTCTTTTTCCGAGTATATTTCCCGACCTCTTTTTCAATGTCTTGTGTTCCTTCTCTGTCCTATACTCTTCCTGTCTGTTGTGATTGTACTCTTTTGTGAATTGTTTGTTTCACTGTGCGTGAATGTCCTCTCTTCGCCTTTTTACTTTTCCGCTTTTCTATCCTCTATCTTCTTTCTACTCTTCACTTTCCTTTCGTTGCTCTGGGTGCCTTTACACACTCTAGAGTAACATCTAGCCGAAGTTAGCTGGTGAGGTAGTCCAACTTCTATATATTTTGTTATTTTTTTGTTTTTTTGTAATCGGCGACTCTCGGGTTGTCGCGTGGTTGGATGCCCCACGTTAAAAAGTTGGTTCCATGCTAAGAAAGAATTGCCCTGTGCTCTTCTTTCGCAGCAAGAGGAGTTGCGCTACTTTCCACTAACCTCTCGAGCTTCTTTAGTTCACCTGATCCGTGATGTAGAGGGTTAACGTCTTCCCTCTGCCTTGTGATTTTTGGGGGATCCCCGCAAAGTGCCAAAAAGACCTGTCCTTGTCTTTTGTGTTGTATTTGTCCCCTCAGGGTTTTGGGAGGTTTTGAATTTGTTGGGGTTGGGTTTGGTTTTCACTGGGGTTTGTTTTTAGTGGGATGGGTCAACTGGTTAAGATCTGTTGGTAATCAGGTTTGATTTGCCTAGAGCCTTTGAAGGTACATTGCTATTGATTGTGTTTTGAGCCAATTTTGTGCTATAACGGGCGACGCGTGCTACGTTATCAGTTGCGACCATGGTCAATATGGGATGTACTCTTCAATTGCTGTACACAAATTAACACTCTTCTGACAATCTTGACTGACTTACTAAAAGTTGTTTCTTTTAGTAAATCATGTTGTGGGTTGGTATTCATTTTCAGGGTTTTTTACTTTTGCATTTGTTTACATTTATCTAGGCTTCACCGTTTACAGTTTCTTTTTAGCTTGGACCGATTTCCTGCTCTCCGTTTATCTTATATTACAGTTTTATGTTATTTAGCATTATTGAATTCCTTACTTCGGATTTGTTTAGTTTCCACTTAATATCTAGTTACTGATTTGTTATAGGGTGTATGATTATTATTAGAGTTTTAAGGGCTCTCTTTGAATAGTAAAGCTTTTTAGCTGATTCGAATATTCAAAGAGCCTGAATGATTATGAGTATTCCTAAAGCCTGGTGGTTTTATGAATAATGTTTGAAGATATTGGTTATCTTCATGATGTGTAGAGAAGCTCGCTGGCTTCATTGGCTATTATGATTAATAGCGTTGATTAGTTTTAGGGTAGTGTAGGATCAATCACGTGGTGGTTGATTACACTAAATTGATATCTACAATAAGAATTGTGGATAGTGTTTAGATTGTTATACACCCTGTATAGTGTGACATCTGTTTCAATTACATTTAATTGGTTGCTAATTATTAGGAATTTCAATTATTCTTGTTTTTACAAGTAGGTTTTCTATTTTGTTAAATTTATTCTTTTATTATTTTGTGTTTCTATAGATTTCTTAAACAATTTTATCTTCCTACAAATTCTTTTGGCTTTTTGCAATTTTGATAAATTCTGTATTTATCTGGGTTAACCTATTTTGCTGATTCGTTAAGATTGACATAACTATAGTTTTGATTTGCTTGTTGAAAATTCCCCCTCCTAATTGAGTTGGATTTTGGTCATTTTAAATTTATTTCTCGTTACTTGCTGTCAACTCTTGAAACGCAACACTGTTATGTAGTGCTTACGAAAAGTAAGGTTAGTTTCAGTTTAAATAGTGTTTATTTTGTTTTCTAACCTATATCTTTTAGGTTTGGTGTTATCTCATTTTAATCATTCGTTGAGGTCTGTTTATAGACGCTTTGTGATTAGAGGCTTCTTTATTTATAAAGGGTGAGTTTTGTTAAGATTCTATTTAAACTTCTACCTTAGGTCATTCACCTGTGTCTTATATTATCTTTTCCTTTTAGAGCTTTTAAGTAAGACTGAGTGATCGAGCTTCTTCGTTTTTAAGTCTGGCACCAACTTCTTTTCTAAGTTTGGCCCAAATTTGAAGTCTGTATTATAAACAGGGAACAAACATTAAGTCTGGAATAATTAATTATTTGGAATACATAAAGAAAGTAGCTATTGGAACATGAATTCAACCATCCGTCAAACCAAGAATTTTCTATATTACTCCGCAGTATTTATTTTTTTATATGAAACTCACAAGTAATTCTTCATGATAACATATTTTCTTAGTGTTAAGAGATATACAAAAATAAAACCTTTTAAGGGTAATTTAGATTTATGTAATGCTTACCCTATTTATATGGTTAGTTGAAAATATCATTATCTTAGTATTGATAAGTTAATGAGTTTGTATTTTATTAAATTTATGCATGGTGTTTGTATTTAAAGAGTGTCGAAGGTATATGTGCCTTATATTATATATGTTTTGATTTTAATTCCAGCTGGAACCTAAATCGATATTTATTATATGTAAGATTGTTATATTATTATTCTTATATTAGGGTGTGAATCTTAAAATTAAGAGGATATACTAGCTTTAAATAAAGAATTAGGGTGCGATTAGAAATTTACTGTTACTGTTTGTTTTTTTTATGTTGGTTGAGTAATGAATATATGTTATCATATCTTATTTGGTTATTATGTTTTTTTATTAAAGCCTACAACTAATAAAAGTCCTACGTTGAACCCATGGACCCAGGGCCGCCTCTCAGCTAGTCGGGGCATTGTAAATTTTTTTTTAATGTTAACTTTATGTCACAAGTATTCGGAATGTACTTTTTGGAAAGTCAAAATTTGCACGAAATTAAGTCGTTTAATACGCAAAATGAGATTGTGACCGTGACTTCGAATCTGACCGATTTATATGATGATTTCGTTGAGGTGCTGGATACGAAGATGTCGGACTTTAATGATCGGAACTCAGGTAATGAATAGTTATGGGTTACGATTCGATTGCTAATTGTAGGGTCCTTACAGGTTGGGTACTGGAGCAGCTGTTATTTATAGAAGTCAACGTCAATAAATACAACCCGCTCCGTGCTTCCTCCTATGTTCCACTTCCGCCGTCGATACAACATAAAAAGGCTGTAATCAACGTGCAAAATAACGATCAGTACTGTTTTGGTTGGGGCTTGGTGTCCGCTTTGTATCCGCCGAGGAGACATTCCGATAGGACGACGTCGTATCCAAATTTTGCACAACTGTTTGATTTTGAAGGTATCACCTTTCCTGTCAAACTGGATGCTATTTCGAGATTTGAAGCGCGTAATCCACGCTTATTTATTAACGTGTATGGTTTGGAAGCTGTATTTCAAGACGGAATGATGAAACAAGAAGTTGTAGGGCCTCTGTATTACTCTAAGCTAAAGAAAGAAATGCATGTAAATTTATTATTAATTTCCGATATGGAGGGTAATAGTCATTACTGTTGGATAAAAAACTTTTCGCGTTTGGTGTCGTCACAACTGTCGATTCACCATGCAACAAAATACTTTTGTGACGGCTGCTTGCAGTATTTTCCAAGTGAAAGTAGATTAAAACAACATACCCGTTTTGATTGCAATCATGTTTACACCAAGTTACCAACTATCGAACCCGTACGCGATAAATTGGGGCACGACCGGCAGGGTAATCTATTGAAGTTTGAAAATTTTCAACAGCAACTTACAGTACCTTTTGTCGTTTACGCGGATTTTGAAAGTGTGTTGAAACCATTGGACACGGTTGAGCCAGATCCTCAGGGAAAATTTACCATGACATCGTACGAACACGAACCGCATTCGTTTGCGTATTACATTAAGTGTTCCTACGATGACGCGTTATCTAAATTTGAATTGTACCGTGGTCCGAATGCAGCAAGTGCGTTTATGATGCGCTTAGAAGGGGATGTTAGAAGGTTGTATAAGGATCATTTAAAACATATTAAAGACATGCGACTTTTATGTGCCGACAAACGTTGAAGTATGACAATGCAACCGTGTGTCATATTTGTAGCAGACCCTTTGGTGAAAACGACGTTAAGGTGAGAGATCACTGTCACCTCAGCGGCGAGTACCGCGGTGCGGCTCACTCCGTATGCAATCTAATGTATCAAACTCCCGACTTCGTACCGATATTTTTCCATAATTTGACCGGATATGATTCACATCTATTCATAAAGCAATTGACATTAGAAAAAGAAGCAATCAACGTGATTGCGCTCAATAAAGAGAAATACGTTTCGTTTTCGAAACAGCTTTTGGTAGATGAAATTAGGAACGGGTCCCAACGGATTCAGGTATGTCTTAAAATGCGCTTTCTGGACAGTTTACGATTTCTAAATTCTAGTTTGGATAAATTGTCTCAAAATCTAACTTCCGACCAGTGTTTAACTATAAAAAAGTATTTTGGAGATGGGGTTAGCTTCGACTTACTGCGACAGAAAGGTGTGTTTCCCTATTCGTAAGTCGACAGTTTCTCCAAACTCGAACAGGTCACGTTGCCGACGTAGGAGGACTTTTTCGATCGTTTGACAGGGGAACACGTCTCTCGATCGCAGTATGCTCGCGCTGTGGAGGTGTGGAATACGTTTGGATGCACGACGTTGGGCGACTATTCGGATCTCTATTTGAAAACCGATGTCTTACTTTTGGTTGATGTCTTTGAAAACTTTAGACGTGTATGTCTTGAACATTACAAGTTAGATCCGGCGCAGTATTTTACTGAACCGGGTTTAAGTTGGGATGCTATGTTGAAACGCACGTCTGTAGAACTGGAGCTACTCACGGATCTGGACATGCTCCATTTCTTTAAGAAAGACATTCGGGGAGGTGTCAGTACCTGTGTTGGGAGGAAGTGTTTCGCGAATAATACGTTTCTTCCAAATTATGACGCGTCCAAGCCCCATTCTTTTATTATGTATCTCGATGCTACCAATCTCTACGGTTACAGTATGCGACAGTATCTGCCGCAGCGCGATTTTGAATGGCTTAGTCCGTACGAAATTGAACAGTTCGATCTAAATTCCGTGGCGGAAGACGCCGATATGGGCTACGTGCTGGGAGTAGATCTACACTACCCAACGCGGTTGCACGATTTACATAATGACTTTCCTTTCTGCCCCGAACCTCTTGGGGTGGACGGGAGACCACACGACGTTCACCCCTAGAACTGGCTGTCTTCTACCCCAACCCGCTGACGGGCAACGGATGAAGCTGTCAGAATAAAATGTGTGGTAGAGAAATTCGTGAGAATTCTCGACGGTAACTCTGACCGATCAGGGGGAGCCCTGATAGATGAGACCGGTGTGGGCGGATTCGAATCTCGCCTAGGGTGGAGGTCATTTATGGTCACCAATGGAACCCGCTGTTTGGCCGAGGTCATTTATGGTCACCAAGGAACCCGCTGCATGACCTAGGTCATGTAAGGTCACCAAAGGAACTCGCTGTTTGACCGAGGTCATTTAAGGTCACCAAAGGAACCCGCTGTTTGACTGAATCTCTAGTGCGGTGACTAGAAGTGAGGTTTATCCCAGCCTTTGGGCAGATGGGAAACTGCAAGCCGCCAGGTAAATGCGCTTAGGAGCTATCCCGGCCACCCTTTGATCCGGACTGCAGCCGGGTACAGTGATTGGGAGAAGCTCTGAAAGCCATTACACTTAAGGATAGTTGAAGCGAATACATAGCCTCTCACTATTAAGACAACTTCTCCAATTTCGGGTACGCACCGGGAGTCTATAACGTGTAGACTTAAAAGAAGCTCTGTCGAGGGCCCACCAAGCCTAAAATTGGTAGATCGGGGTGGCAAAACCGCTTAAAAACCAAGTCCTGCCACAATTGAGGTTGGATTCGATCGGGCAGTGGTCCCACATGATAACAGCGTCATGTTGGGGAATAGTCCTATTGCTGGACGAGGTACTTCGCCCCGCCCTTCCGCAACCGGGGGAGGTACCGGCGGGTGAGCAGCGTGTCTTTTCAACTGCTCGGTCACTATGCGCGTCTTAGCTAGTAGAGGGTGGATAGGCAACCTCGCTCCTACCAGTGAGCAATCTGGTAGCAATTGCACGACTGCCGGTTGTGCAACTTGCGCGCTGATTGGGCGTATCCCAATCACTTCCTTATGGAAGGAACGTGGGGGTGTGCATGTGCGGGTACCCCACGTAAAATAAATATAGTATTCTATGCCCCGAACCTCTGATGCCGCCTACGGGCAACGCGCGTCACCCAAAATTAATTCCAAACTTGTTCGATAAAACGCGTTACGTTATCCACTATAGAAATTTACAACAGTGTCTTAAGCAAGGTTTAGAATTAACCAAAATTCATCGCGTGTTAAAATTTCATCAGGCACCCTGGTTGCGTTCCTATATTGATTTGAATACCACGTTACGTAATCAGGCGACTAACGAAGCGGACAGGGACTTCTTTAAATTAATGGTTAACAGTTTATTTGGCAAGACAATGGAAAATGTCGATAAAAGGGTGGACGTTCGTTTGGTCAGTCATTGGGAACGTCATGGTAGAAAGCATGGGGCTGAGACGTTAGTAGCAAAGCCTCAATTCAAAAGCGTTGCTGTCTGTTCGGAAAATCCGGTCGCTATAGAATTACAAAAAGTATCCGTTACATACAATAAACCGGTGTACGTGGGTTTTACTATTTTGGATCTTTCTAAAACGATAATGTATGAATTTTTTTATGATTTTCTCAAACCTTTATATGGTGATAACGTGATAACTTTTATGCTGATATGAAGCAGCACTTAGATAAATTTGACACCTCAAAATTCCCCCCTGACAACATTCACGGTATTCCGCGCACGGCCTCGGTGGTTGGTAAAATGAAAGATGAATATTGTGGAGTGCCCCTCTGCAGTTTCTACGGTGCAGGTGCTAAAACGTATTGTGTAAACGTGCTTGACCGCGACGGTGAGATCGCGCTTAAAAAGGCGAAAGGGGTAAAAAAGGCGGTAATTAAGCGCGATCTCACCGTTGAGGACTACCGTCACGTTGTGGAGGATGGTGTTGTGCTCTTCCGCAAAATGTTTATATTCAAATCACGTTTACATGCTATGTACACAGAACTTCGGAATAAAGTAGCGTTATCACCAGCCGATAACAAACGTTACATTATTCCCGGGTCGCACAACACTTTAGCATGGGGGCACCGCGACATTCATCCGGGGCGCGATAGTTATCAGAATTTGGATCGTCTCTTAGAATTACTGCAAGCTGAAATGTAATTTTAGAACTCGTTTGTTCGTAGAACCGACGGTACTGATTAGTATTATCACAGAGGCCCCGACTACGTTGACAACAGCCTTTTCCTTGTTATGTATTATTGTAAATAGTATTTATGTTTTGTTCTACTCATTATTGTAAGTTGTCCTACATTCCATGCATATTACATGTATTATAATCATTATGGTATTGTATTGTCTACTGTGAATAAATTATATACATCATACTTTGTGTTTCTGTAAAGGTAGAAGAAGACGAAATAAAACACACTATTGATATCAAAAAGTGATTTATTATTGTTTACTGCTTACATAAAATGATACTTAGTTATATATTAACATTGCAATACACTGCATGCACTATACTACTTAATGCACTATTACACGTGCTGCTATATACGAGTTATGGGTATTATCAAAGCCCAACCACTTGACTAGAACTTGATCTCCCCTTTTTTTTAACACCTTCTCTACTAAAAATACTTCAGGATGTTTAACCATCTGTAATTCCTCCGTGTAGAAGTCTCCACGTATCTCTTCCCCGTTCGTGTCTTCCAAGATATACGTTATGGGATTGATTCGATTAACCTTTTTAATTTGGAAGATTTCGGTACTCCATGTGGGAGTATAGCCTTTCGCAAACGCTTCCCGATGCTTGCTGATTCGCATGTGATCACCTACTGTGAATTTAGCACTTCGCAGATCGGTGGTTTTCTGGAAATCGTAAACTGTTTGTAAAAGAATCTTGGCGTTGCTGTGGTTCACATCGATGGGTTTGTAGCCGGTGGTGCGGTGTACGGTATCGTTGTACTAGTTAACAACCTTTGGTAGTAACTGCAACCACTTATATGACCCTTGCATTGAAAATTCCTTCCACATCTTGTTTTTAAGAGTTCGGTTTACACGTTCTACCGGATTTGCTTTCATACTAGAAAAGGTGCTGTAATGGTTCATGTTGAAAGTTTGCATTGGCTTACGAAAATGCTGGTTGTAAAATTCCTTCCCCATATCCGTTTGTAAATTGTCCGGAGTACCTCCTGTTGATGTTAATAATTTTTTCATTGCTTTCGTGACGTCTTCACCGGTTTTTCGTTTAAGTGGACACGCCCAAACACGCTTGCTAAACATATTCAACAATACTAAAATATATCGAAAACCTTTATTTATTTTAGCATAGGGAATCATTTCCACAAGATCTGCCATGTACAAATCGTTCAAGCCTTTTACGATTACGCGTCTTCTTCGAAATCGTTTACGAGCAGGTTTATGCAATTCTTCAATTATTTGACGTTTGATACTCATTTAGAAAATGCTGCAACACTAATAACAGCTTCAAAAATAAATATGTCCCTTGATCCAGGCTTCTTCGCCTTAAACTTATCCCCTTTCTTCAATGACACTCCGATGAGTGATTCGGCATCGTGTAACGTATCGTTTAAAAAGATTTGCGCATCTGTGGGATAGTATTTGATTTGTTTAATGCTACCTTTTGTTAGAGGAACGACATACTCGAAGTTGGTGGAGTTCAAAAGTGCATAACCGTTTTCATGATTGTATATTCCCATCATATACAACATTGTCTCGTAATGCACATTAGACACGTCTTCTAAAAGGAATACTTTTGCACGAGCGTCGAGTTTAACTCGGACAGGAGTTTTGTGAAGATGTTTACCGAACTTATCCAGAGTCATCGTCGTGAGGTAATGATGATATATGGTGATATGGATGACTAATAACAGCTTCGAAGTAAAATGGGACGGTTGTAGATGGATATAGCAAACCTTTCGCCTTAATCGTATCGCCTTTTCTCAAATGTCTCCCACTTAAGTGGACAGCAGAACCAACTAGCTCACCGTTTACAAACATATAGCATGGTGGTGAGCTGCGAACTTCTTGTACAATCCCTTCTGTAAACGGTATTGTGTATTCCCGTTGACTGTTGCTACCTTTCAAATTGTAATAGTCCGATAGGTCGGAAGGATCGTTCGATGCAGGTTCGGGGTCCGCCCACATATACATCGTTGTTGTGTACCTTACATTTTATATATCTTCTAATAGGAATACTTTTGCACAAGCGTCGAGTTTAACTCGGACAGGAGTTTTGTGAAGATGTTTACCGAAATTATCCAGAGTCATCGTCTTGAGGTAATGAGGATATATGGTGATATGGATGACTAATAACAGCTTCGAAGTAAAATGGACCGGTTGCAGACGGATCTATCGACGTACTGCTCACCGTAATCTTATCGCCTTTTCTCAATCGTTCCCCAATTAAGTTGGTAGCAGCACCAACTGGCTCACCGTTTACAAACTTAAAGCTTAGTGGTGAGCTGCAAACTGCTTGTACAATCCCTTCTGTAAACGGTATTGTGTATTCCCGTTTACTGTTGCTACCTCTCAAATTGTAATATTTCGGTGGACTTGTGTATACACCAGTAAGTTTTCTCGGAGTCCACCCTGGCTCGGAGTCCGCCCATATATACATCATTGTTGTGTACCTTACATTTTGTATATCGTCTAATAGGTACACTCTCGAACGAGTGTCGAGATTCACTCGGACAGGGGTTTTGTGAAGATGTTTACCGAATTTATCGAGCGTCATGATTGCACTAACGTTAGCAATATTATGAAACGGATCGATACGCGTGTGATGATTTATTCGATAATTTTAGCAGCTCTCAATTCATCGATAATATATATGATTTCATTACTGTGACCGGTATGACCAGCCGATTTTGAACTTAAAAGGAGTCTCAATCTGTCCACTAATTTATTAGGATCTTTCCAAGGTACAGATTCCACCTGTTTATTATTATAGTTGAGAACGCGCATATCACCACCGCCACGTTTTGGTAATGTGCGAGTTTTCGATCGCGTGACCGGTATAGTAGGTGTAGACTCGCTTCGGAATCTTGCCCCAGGAGTAGTTAGTAGGGGTCTAATTATATTTGAATATTTCTTTCCGGTTCCGTGTAGCTGTGCACCCTCAATGTAACCTCTTCTGGTAGCATTGGTACGTGTAAGAAGGTCCTTATACTTCTGCAAGTCTGATTGGGTGTATCCAATAGGTGCTTTTTTAAATACTAATTCGTAAAAACCAGGAGTGCCTGTATATTTAAAAATTGTGCCTGAGGGTTTTGTAATAATAAAGCCGTTCTCGTCAAAAGTGAGTACCGCGTCTCCGATTAGGTACTGGTGAGATTCCGGATGGAATCGTACTCCATAATGATGATCGAACTCGTTCTTAGTATCCTTGAACATGTTTTCCATATACATTTTAGCTCTACCAGAAAAGGTCTCATCTATGTAAGTTTGGAATTCCGGGCTGAACCCAACAGCAGCAAGTTGTTCTTTCAATTGATCCAATGTTGTGATCCCAGATTCTTCCAGGACTTCTGTTTCAAAAACCGAGATATCAGGTGAGGGAACGCTAGTAGTGCGCATTCTTTGGGTGATAGGTGATGGTTCGCGAGGCATACCTATTCGTCTTGCGGGTGGAAGTCGTTTATAAAATTTTTTTGGAGTCGAGGTAGGTATGGGAGAAGACACTTCCGTTTTTAAGGGTTCTTCTTTCGGAGTTAATAATTCCGTTTTAACTCCGGTTATAAACTCCCGCAATGGTTGAGTGATAGGTTGATAGCGGCGTTGTAGTTTCACTTCTGACCGTGCAATTTCAGACTTGAGACTTTTGTATTTCTGTTTAACATGACGTCGTGCTTTAACCACGTCTTCTGCTACACGCTTATCCATGTTTACTAAAACGTTTAGTTCGTGTCTTCGGTATTTATGGTGAAGTAACAGTCGAAACCTTTTCGATAACGTCCCCCATTAAGTGGATAATCTTTGTCGATTACTAAAAAGCCATATTTCTCCTTCCAACAGTGTAAACACAAGTGTTTAAACGCTTCGAAAGTCATATCCCCGCTAACATGATCGTTAAATATGTGTTTTAAGTTAGTATTATCCTGCTTAAACACGACAATGAGATTTGAATTATCTCTTACGAGTTGTTTAGGTTTCGCAGAATATGTCTGACATAAATAAAAACAATCGATGTGTTTATGTCTCCCGAAGCAGAAGTAATCACGTATGGTGCTTTGACTATCGCAAACTACATCATCGAAGATAATAACCGAGTTTTGGTTTGCATCCTTAGGCGGTAATATAGTTTCAGAAGAATCGTATTCGAAATAACCGATGGGTAATGATCGAAACAGGTCGCGCAGATATGCGTATTTCGGTTGATAAAGAGATTTACTATAGACATATACGTTTTCGAAGCGTAAACCGTTTGAATGTTCTAGTAAACTTATCATTAGGTTGGTTTTACCACATCCGGAACTGCCTACTATTATACCGCGTTTGCATCCTGCACCCAACAATACGCTATGTTTAAAAACTTGCGGCGTCGGTGAACAATTATCCCGATTTACAACCGGTAATCTGTGCCTCTGATGCACCAACTTTAGCTGCTCCATGTAGGACACGTTGTGAGGGAGGAGCACACGTGTGTAATATATAAATATATGTAGATGGGTCACTTACAGTCACTCTTCACCTGTGATAGGAGGAGTAATGTGTTATGAAACGTACTCTGCGAAAAGCGGAGAATCGTCAATCAACTCGTAAGGGGAAGGGAGTGATCAACACTCTCATTAATAAGTTACCGTTAGAATTACATTTACCAGGGTATAACTACTGAAGAAGCTTGTAAAGAGCACGACATAGTCTATTCAAAAACTAACGATCTTGGTGAACGTCATAAAGCCGATAGTATATTAGGACATAAGGCGTGGACTAGGTTTCGTTCTAAGGACGCTCGTTTTGGAGAGAGAGCGGCTGCACTTACTGTGGCCGGCATTATGTCTGGAAAAAGAAAATTGGGTATGGGTGTTCGACGACGACGACGACGATCTAAGGTGAAAAGAAGGGGTACTTTAACGTTCAACAACGCCATCAAATTAGCTAGAAAACGTATTGGTGGTAAAGTAAAAAAGTTATCTTTAAAACGGTCTGCTCGTCTTGCCCTAGCGACCTTGAAACGTAAACGTATCATTGCTCCCAAAGGTCGGATTATACCTATCCCCAAACAAGGTGGTTTCCTACCGCTGATTCCTTTATTTGCCGCTCTCGGAGCTATAGGCTCGTTAGGAACTGGAGCAGCTGCGGTTGCCAAAGCAGTGAATGAAGCAAAAGAGCGAAATCAGCGCTCGAAGAAACGAAACGACACAATATAGCGATGGAGCAAGCGCCTGTAGGAAAAGGATTATATTTGAAACCGTACAAAAAAGGATTAGGATTGTATTTACGACCTCCAAAAAACTACCCTTAAAGCTACCACACCGACCACTGACCAATATCGATCTGTCAAAGTACGTAAACGAGTTAAAAATTCCATACTTCAGAGGTATTTTTATGCGAAACGGGTTACCGAAACGTATCCGTAAAAACGAATGTGGAATTGTGAATTTGGGTGATACAGATGGGGAAGGTACGCATTGGACATCGTATGTTAAACGTGGTCGAAATATATTATACTTTGATAGTATTGGACAGTTAAAACCCCCACTAGAACTCGTTCATTACTTTAAAAGTGATGGTAGCTTAAACGTTATTAGTTACAACTACGATGCTTTTCAGAAGCTAAATTTGTACAATTGTGGACATTTAGCGCTGAACTTTTTATATGAAAACACTCCTTAACATTTCCTCAGTCTTACTGGGAATGTTGAGATGTCTCAAACATTCATCTTCTCCGCTACAACGTCTGTTTTAACTTCTCCTTTTAACCCTCCCATATATTTGGATCCTACAAAACAATGGGTTATGCGTTTGACAAATTTCGAAACGTTTAATACTATTCCGAACGTAACGGATAAAAACAACGTGTTTAAAATGGGTGAAAGAATAATAGATACCTACAGGGTCATATGAGCTTACTGATATAGCTCAATACATTAATTCTCAGGTAAACGGCGAGTCTGTTAACATCGATCCGAATCATAATACCCTAAGATCGATTATAAAAGCCGATCACGACATTGACTTTACAGTTGAACACTCTATCGGAACATTGTTAGGGTTTAAGAATAGAATCTTAAAAGCTAAGGAACGTCACATATCTGATTTTCCAGTTAAAATTATCAAGGTTAACTCGCTAATGATAGAATGTAATATAATAACAGGAAACTACATTAATGGTACACCTGCCCATGTGATACATCAATTCTTCCCCAGTGTTCCTCCTGGATTCAAAATAATAGAAGTACCTGAGACTGCACCCTATTTACCAATTAATGTCAATACTATTTCAAACATATTCAAAATATTGGATCAAGACGGGGATTTGGTTAATTTCCAAGGGGAAACCGTGACGATAGGACTTCATTTGAAGAGCGTGGATGATGGTGTTCAAATATAACACTCCTCGATGTTGCACTGATCACTCTGGCTATAAAAGATCGTGTTGGAAGCGGAAAATGGTTAGTCAGGCATCGGTCGCTACTCAATTGACAAGGGGTAACCGCTTATTCTTGCAAACCTTAGGCTTTGTTATCCCAAAATGAATGTGCTAAATGTAAACGAAAAAGTGCTCGTCGATAACTCGATTGTTGGAGCTGAATTTCACACTCACCAACCTTATACCACTCGTTTTGAGAATAATGATGAAATTCGAATACCTATTCAAGAGGATATGTCCACTTTGCCTTCGCGTAGTTATCTATATGTAGAAGGTACTGTACTGAAAGAAGATGGTAAACCATCAGCGAGTGGTAAATTTATAAACAATGGTATTGCATATCTTTTTAGTGAGATTCGGTACGAAATGAACGGAGTTGTGGTGGATTCGGTAACAGAAGTTGGTCTAACAACCACCATGAAAGCTTACCTTTCCCACAATTCGAATGAAAGCGTTAAGTTACAAAACGCTGGTTGGTTTCCGGATGGTACCAGCACCTTGCTAGATAGTAAAGGTAATTTTTGCGCCTGCATACCTTTATCAACACTGTTGGGGATTTTTGAAGACTATGGAAAGATTATTATGAATATTCGTCAAGAATTGGTATTAATTAGAAGCAATTCGGATGTCGATGCCCTAATATCCACCGATGTTAATGAAAAGCTTAAGGTTAACTTGCAAAAAATATATTGGAAAGTTCCACATATTCAACTGGGATTAGCGGAAGAATTATCATTAACAAAATATATTGGGAAAAATATTGACACTCAAGTGGCATTTAGAAGCTGGGAAACACATATTTACCCCGCTGTACCGCAAACGGATAAGCACAGTTGGTCTATTAAAACATCGACCACTCTGGAAACTCCCCGTTACGTTATCATAGGGTTTCAAACCGATCGTGATGGCCAGTTGCAGAAAGATATGAGCGCATTCGACGCCTGTGATATTCAAAACGTGACGGTATTTTTAAATACGGAAAGATATCCTTACGATCAATTAAATATTAATTATGGTGAAAATCGATATGCTATTTTATACGAAATGTATGCTAACTTTCAACGATCGTACTATGATAAACCCAACGAACCTCTACTGGCTCCTGATAGATTTAAGGCACTTACACCTCTAATCGTCATCGACTGTTCGCGACAGAAAGATTCCTTGCTAGGGAAAGCTGTCGTTCTTCGAGTTACTTTCGAAACTCACAAAAGCATTCCAGCGAACACTACTGCTTACTGTCTCATTTTGCACGATCGTGTATTTACGTATAATGCATTGACGAAGCAAGTACGTCAACTGTAAAGGAAATCGTTATATACGTCCAAGGACCTGTTACCTTTATTAGTATAGTCGCACGCTTCGATCATGCTAGTTATCGATGTGCAAAGGTTTCAAGACTTCAGAAAAAGACTTTGCACCCAAGGAATTAGCCGTGTTTGATGGACATCGTGTGTCTCACTACGTTTTCAAACCTCCATTCCCCTTTCGCAACTTACCACCCACGTTTCGTCAACAAGCTACTTGGTTAATGCATAATCATCATTGTCTCGATTGGAATGAAGGATTCACTCCTCCCTTTATGCTTCCTGTAATTCTGCAACGCTTATCTCAGCAGGCGGATACCGTTTACGTGAAGGGATCTGAAAAAAGCAACTACATTCGACGTTTCGTATCACAACCGGTGGTGGAGTTACCAGAGGAACCAGCTCTACAGGTTATGCTTCCATCATGCTTTTATCATCATCATTCACTGTGCTATTGTGCATTAAGTAATGTATACTACTTATATAAAACTCATGTAATGGATTTTTCAGAATAAAGTTTTTTAAATATCCATAATGGTTTTATTAAAACAACATAATATGATTACAACTATTTATTCATTATCTATTACAAACTTCTATAACTATTCACAATTAAATATAACAATTACTAAACTTTAATTCCCAATCCAGATAACATCATATGATTACAACTATTCATTGTCTATTACAAACTTATATAACTATTCACAATTGAATATATAACAATTACTACCCTTTAATTCCCAATCTAGATAACGCACTAAACCCGCAGGAAAACCAGCAGCAAGGTTGTCACGTGCACGTTCAGTTGCAGCAATCCATTCACTATGCGGTGTAACACATTTACATTTGAATAGAATAAAATCACATTTATCAGGCAACAAGTTAATAATATGACGATGTTGGAACAAACCACGTTCTGTACATGCGCCATTTTGTATATTTATAAGTTTACCATTTTTTAACAAATAATGGACTTCTACACCTGCACACGAAGTGTGTCGATAATCGTTTTCACTACGTATAACCACAGTGTTCGACAGTTTAGCTCTTTCGATTAACAATCCAGTATTGTGCGTTTTATAACGCGAAAATTTAATTTCACCCTTAGCTGTTGTTTCAAGAATCCAGTAATGTTGCCAACCCACTTTGATTGAACCCATTTCTGTAACTGAGGGTAAGCGACTGGCGTGACTATTTAAACTATACCCCCACCACTTTTAAAACGTGTATTATAGATACCCTCTCTATACTCTTCTTTCAAAACTGGAGCGATTACATTTTCCATGTAGCTTATTCGTCTCTGAAATCGTACCCTATCCCTTGCTATTATCTCCCATTGACTTCTGCGTGCTTGACGATGTGCATACTCCCATGTTAACATGTAATGCATTTTGTTTTTACTTTCATCAAATGTCACTAAACCACCCATTTAATCCCTCCTCTATTAAGTCATATGCAAAGTCCCTTAGATGTTACTCAATGAGCTTTTTTACCAAACACTCATCACAAATCACACCTCTAATGAAGTCTTGACACAACTGCACGCCTTTTCTATATCGTTGTGCTAACTCTTGACAATATTCTGGACTGAATATCCCCGTGTCATGAACAGCTTCGTGTGCCGCATCCTCCTCTAGCGCTTCTAATTCACACCGTAGTTTCACCACAGCATTCAGTTTATCAATAGTTTTGCTTGATACGTCTTCACTGTTACGCGTCTCCATTGTATTTCACTACGTTACACCTAGACCATGTGTTCTTATATTCACCCGCTCCCCACCCTTTCCCCTCTTCATTCTTCCATTACGCAATACACCTTTTGACTTCCACATCCACTATTACCTTTTCTGGTAGGTAATGCACAACTTCTAGCATTCTAAACACGTTCGGGATTTGCATCTTCATTAGTGGTTCCAATATGTTTGTGATGTTCACTATGCAGTCACCCGGCATGTCTACAACACCATCTATTATGCTATGGTAGAAATTGAAAAATTCCAAACCCTTCAGAAGGTTTAATCGATATGTTAGTAACGGTATTAACTGCCACAGCTCATATAAGGACTCCCACGCTAAATACAATTCATCATCTCCTGCATCAGTTATCTTTATAATTTTTGTTTTATCGTAATTTCTGTTAACACGCTCAAACGAGATAGTTTTTGTACCAATTTTCAAAGGAACCCCGACCTCTTCTCCTGCTTTAAAGTATTTATTAATGACTCCTTCATTGGTTATTAACGCGTTCCACTCCGTTTCATCAAACAGCATACACTGATTCTTTACTCCAGCTACTTTTATTACAGGAGCGAATCCCAAATGAGCACATAATCCAACAAATACAACTTTACTTTTTGATTTGTTTAAATAAAACACTGATTGATTCACTAGCGGTGCCCATTTAGCATCCTTAGGGAGCTCGTTTGGAGCCATCAACTGCTTTTCTAGAGCTTGCGCTTTCGCATTCTCAATTGATTTAGCGAGGCTTTCCATTGTAATACTGCACTGTACACTGCAACTGCAAACGCTTTACTCTTCCCATACATGCGACCTGCTATATATATCTACAGCTTGACCTTGAATGGTGTTTGATGACCTTGAGCATGGCCTTGAATGGCGTTTGATGACCTTGAAGAGTGGCCTTGGGTTCAAGGTCATAACATTGTTGCCATATTGGTGACCTTGAGAATGCGGTGTTGTCATATTGTTGGCCTTGAAAATGCGGTGTTGCCATATTGTTGACCTTGAGAATGCGGTGTTGCCATATTGTTGACCTTGAGAATGCGGTGTTGCCACGTTTAGGTGACAGAGATAGATTCAAGGTCACCATGTGTTGGAGAGAGATAGGTTCAAGGTCAATGTCAGGAGTGGGGGGTGGGTTCAGAACACCCAATTTTTATCTACTCAACAATTTAGAAGCAATAGTACCCCAGTCTCCTAAAATTAGTGATCATTCCTTTGTCGGAGTTCGTTTTCAAAATCAAAATTTTACAACAAAGTATTTCGAAACTAGAACAATCAGGTCAACAAAAACATACACGGAAATCAAAATGCAAACGTTGTTAAGACAGTACGAGTTTGTAAACAACACTAATGTTGATGTCATGTGTGCTGAATTGCAAGAAGATTTATGTGTCAATAGTTTAATGCCATGTCAAACAATAATAATGCGTAAACAAAACAAATGGTATACACAAGAACTCAAATTTCTTAAAAGTCAGCGAGATTATTTGTGTCAGATAGCTAGATTAACAGATGACGTAACGGACTGGAAAGACTACAGATTAGCAAAAAACATTTACAATAAAACCGTTAGAAACAGTAAATCTCAATATTACGAACGCGAGATCGATAAGCTTAAATATGATTCGGGCAGATTATGGAAAATGTTGAAAGGCCTATTAAATAATAAAAAAAATTGTAGCTCTAATTATATCACTTTTAATTAAAAACAAATTGATGATCCGGAAGAAATTGCTAAAAATTTTAATGATTATTTTATTAGCAGCATTGAACAATTCATTCGAGTATTAGCAGCAATAGTTTAATCAATTTCAATAATATAGGAAGAAACTGTGAGGCAATTTTTAACTTTTCTCCAATTTCAGTTCAAGATCTTCAAAAAGTCATTAGCGGTATAAAAAATAAAAGTTCGACGGACGGGATCACAATTAATATAATTAAAGATTCGATGCCTAAATTATAGGAGACGTGTTGGTAAACATAATCAATAGAAATAATAGAAACATAATCAATAATCATTTGAAACTTCAAAATTTCCGCAAAATCGGAAAACGGCTACAGTTATTCCGGTTCCGAAAATTGCATAATAAATGCGATGAGTATAGACCCATAAATATGTTACCCACATTAGAAAAAATTATGGAGCAAATTGTTAAAATTCAATTAGTAGATTATCTTGAAAATAATAAATTGCTTTTGGAATACCAACCAGGTTTCAGAAAACATCACTCTTGTGAAACATCATTAAATATGATCATAGCAAAATGGAAGGAACAAATGGATAAAAATAAGGAAATAGTTGCGGTCTTTTTGGACTTAAAAAGAGCATTTGAAACAATTGATAGGGATATCTTATTAAGAAAAATGGAAAGATACGGGATTAAAGGTTCAATAGATGGTTTAGAAGTTATTTAACTAATAGACATCAAATTACCAATTCATCCAAAAGACAATGCAATCTGCGGGTACCGCAAGGGTCAATCTTAGGTCCATTACTATTTATACTTTATATCAATGATATAGACACGCAACTTAATGCCTGTGATATAAATCTGTTTGCAGATGATACCTTAATAACAGCATCGGACATAGATGTTAAACTAGCGATACAAAAGGTAAATTCAGACATGACAAATATAACAAGTTGGTTAAAACTCAATAAACTAAAACTTAATACATCAAAAACTAAAGCTATGATAATATCAAACAAGGTATGCTCTAATTCAACGGATGGGGTAAACATTGATGGAGAAAATATAGAAATTGTTGATGAAATGAAATATTTAGGAATTATAATAGATAATAGACTAAAATTTAGCAAACATGTAGATTATGTTGTAACGAAGACAGCTAAAAAGATAGGATTCTTAGGTAGATTAAGCAATAAATTAAACATATGGTCTAGAATATTAGTATATAAGAGTATTATTGCTCCACATTTTGAGTATTGTGCCTCGATTCTATTCCTAATAAAGGAAACTGATATGCAAAGACTTCAAAAATTGCAAAACAGAGCTATGAGGATTATTCTGAGTTGTAACAGAAGAACTAGAATATCCTTTATACTGGATATGCTAAATCTTTTCACCATAAGACAAAGAATTTATTATAAAACTCTATTTTTAATTTTTAGAACAATGAACGGGCAGTTACCACATTACATGTCAAAATTCATGACGTATAACAGGGAATACCATGAATATAACACTCGAAATATTAATGAATTTAGATTACCGATGCATACAAAATCATCCTCACAAAATAATGTATTCTATAAGGGGTTAAAAGTATACAGGGTGTTCCAGATAAATATGCAATGCTTTAAGGGGGTGAAAGGTGACTATATAGAGACCCCAAAACTCATAAAATAAAAATAAAAAAAATTCGGATTTTTTCGTATTTTTTGCAAGACACGAGTCGACTATGGATTGTTTGTAAGATTTTAAGCAAGAATTACTGATAAAGCAAACAATGATCTCACGTCTGCACTACTAAATTAATAACTGACCTCCGCTACGTACGTATCAATTTACAGAAACAACAGAATTGAATTTCAGCAGCGCTTGCCGAGTGACTCACTACCTTGATGACGTGATCATTTATTAAGGTCGGTAAATAAAATGTAACATACGTTCGTTGGCCTGATTGTGATGGAAATTCCATTGCCTGTTTTTTATTTTACGAATGTCATTTTAACAAAATGAGTAAATCTTATCTTAATCTTTATAACATGTGTTCAAAAACTCCCGTACCTGTCGAGCAAAGTGTAGTGGTGCTCAATAGTGGTCCGTCGAACACTTCATTGACCTGAAAATGTAGGCGCCAGTCACCGGTTAATCGTTGGAGCAGAATAAAAGGTCTTATGTGGCTGTTGCGTGAATTAAAAACACCCGCCCGAGTAAAACATTTTGTGCAAACTAGGGATTTTCCTGTTTGCGTTCCAATAGCCATTGATAAAATTGCACTCGCGGTATATAGAGTGTACTTTCTGAAAATGGTTGATTTGAAAAGTTCCGTTCATTCAGCAGGCGTGTTTGGTTCTGCCGTAATTTAAACAGTAACTAACTACGATTAATTAAACTACTTAACACCACCTCACTCAGGTTATTAATTCTAAAACGTGTATTAATACGTAATCGAAACTCAAGTTCACGACCACCTTAACACAAAGGAAGTTGACAACAAACTGCAAATTACAAGCTTCAAAGATCTGAGTCATTAACAGTTATTTACAGATGGTCAAAATGACTTGTTTATTATTTAGCTAAAACGTTTTAAAAGCACGTCCTAATGTTTTGTTTTGCTTACAATTTCGAAGAATTCATTTATCCGGCTTGGGTTTATTATGATTATTTTTTGATGACTTTTAAAAGTATGTACTATTTAATAGGCATATATTTCCTACAATTTTATCTACTACTTTGCAGTGACGTGCCTATTATTTTTATAAGGGGGGTTGTCATTTCAAAGGGACATTTCAGTAAATTGTTAGTAAGATGTTACTGTACACGTGTTTCCCTATTGCCCTTTAACGGGACGGGCACATTTTCCAAAACACCCTGTATAATGAACTACCACAGGATGTTAAAAATTCAAAAAATAATAGAGAATTTAAGCGAAACTGTTGTAATTTTATTAGAAGTAATGTAAACTAAATTGATTTATACCTGTACTTAGATTAAATATAGCGGTAGGTAGTAATTAGTATTTTTAGCATGTAAGCAACCAAATGTATCTAAAATAACATCATATGATGGAAATAAAGAATCTAACATAACATAATATTCATTTGCACGTAATCTATCGGATTGAAGAGTCGGACAACTGCACAAAACGCATGCGTTAAGTCCAGGAGGTGTGAGTGATACTCGGGGGCTAGACGCTAGTTTTCTATTTTACCTCCGAAAAATACGTAAAAAAACTTTCTTGTACGTTTTTTTAACTTCTACTGAACACTTCAAGGCACAGCAATTTACCATATTGAAGAATTAATGCTTTCTTGTTAACTAAATAATATATTTATTATAAAACACAAAATAACTTCGCCACCAAAACTCAATGTTTGCCATCAAATTGATGGTGACTGGTAACACTAAACAAGCATTGGGGATATACGTAACGCGCTATCCTCTCTCCTACCTAATCTAAGAAGGTGAAAGTATTCGGTAAAAAGAAATATTTGTAATTGGTTATCTAAAACGCCCTTCGTGTACCCCGACGTGGTCGGGCGATGGGCAACTAAAAATTATCCTGTTGTTAATATTGTATTAACGTGTTCGAAACATAATGCATCATAAGGTTGCTAATATACTAGCTTTGAATTTACATTAATAGCGAGAAATAAAAGGACATCTAATGGCAAGTAAGGTACTGCAATAGGATTAGTGGTGCTTTACTTAACAGCGGAAAGTCAGTGATGTATTTCAAAACCGCAAGACTGCGCTCACTGCAACTCGTTTAGTAAGAGAATAAACATTAATTTTAGATATATAAGATGTCGTGTATTTGAAAATTTTATTTATATATTAATTTCATTAAATAACGGATTTTTAATCAAACATCTGATTTTTAAGAATTTATTAAACTTTAGTAATAGATTGGACAGTTACACAAGTTAACAATCATCAGCGTCTTTGTAATAAAATTAATATTTCTGGTTCCTTGCGGACATTACATACAGTGGGCATATAGAGATCTGTTCAAATCTTAACTTTGAAATGTTAAATGGAATGCTTGGGCTGTAATACATTTAAAGATATTTTTCGCCTACCTGAACAGACAGTACTTTCTAAATGTCTTGTTTTGAAGGCAGTTGTGGCTACTTTTCTGCCCTCTAATATCAAAGTTTTTTCTGTGTCTAGCGGGTTGGTTAAAGACGTCGCACTGTGGTTTGTAACTGACAAAATGCGGAAAAAATCAATAACTTTTAGAGACTGTTATTAAAATCAGATATTTATCCGTATTTATAGGTTTTTGGGGTCGCTGAATACGGATTTTATGTCATAAATCTCAAATTCAGAATGGCAGATTCAATATGGCGACTCGAAGTATAAAAACTTTTATTTTTCAAAGTTTTTTTGTAAATAAAGTATAATTTTTATGCTTTTTAATATATTTTTGGGTACACTGAATTCGAATATCATAATATAGGGTCCACCAATAAGAATGATAGAACTCTTAAAAGTAGTCAGTGCATTAGTTCAATTGTCATAACGCACATAACCTTTAATTTGTGGTCAGTATAGTCTGACATTTCACCATGAATCGCTTAACCAAAGAGCAACGTTTAGTAGTAGTACAAAGGTACTACGAAAATTCGCGCTCGGTTCGGAGTTGTTGTCGTGCTCTTCGCGCAGATTTTGGCCAACGTGGACGGTCTTCTGAGCTCGCTATCAGTTCGATTGAACACGATTACACTCTCTGGATTGTAAGCCGCCGACAAGACAACGAAAAGCAAGGAGTGTTTAAAATATTGCTGCTGTACGGGAAAGTGTGAACGAATGATAACGTGTTCGTTGTGTGCCATTCTCAGCAATTGGGCCTTTCACTGATGTCTACGTGGCGTATAAAACTCAAGCATACCGACCATGCACTGAGAAAAATATCACTAACTATATTATAGTAAACCGATTTTTTGTTGTTCTAACTTAATTTTAGCAGCGTTAACTAAAAATCTAGGTCAAAATAAACAAACGATTTGTAAAGTGAACGATTTGTTTATGGTCAATCGGTCTTTGGCAGATCTTACTGGGCTTCTAGTAAAATCAACCATTAGTATGGGTAAAGTCAGCTTATCAAGGATTTTACGTTAGCAGGGCTATTTCAGTCTATAACTCAGGCTAAAATAGCTTAAAAAATTGATTTAATCGACTATATAAACAGGTAAAATAAACCAAAACTTACGGTTACCATTCGAAATAGTAGTTTTAACTTTGTAATAAAGTTGAATTTAGAATAATGATGTCATACATACGTACATAAAAACAAAAGTAGCTTTGTTATTTGATATCCATAACATATATCAGTCACGTACAATATGCATTTATGTTTTGATAAAGCGTCTGTGGAATTAAATTTTATTTACGAGTTATAAATACTATCAGCTTATGTTGGGTGTATTTGTGAAGTTGCTTTTATACTATTCCTATTAAAAATGCTATATCAGCTTTTTAGCGTGCGAAAATTAAAAGACATTTTATATTGTGTCTTTCAAACGCGAGTTCATTTTATCGAGTGCTGTTACAAGTGAATATAAAGTTGTTTGGCAGAGGGGTTTTAGGGGTACATAGACACCTTCACAGGTAAGTCACTTTATTTGTTCATGATACCAATAATATTTAACTGTCTTACAATGACAAGAAAAAAAATTTTAAAATTCGATATATGACAATGAGTCGGGTCTTTAAGCATAATTTAATTATGTATTTATGTACTTTAATAAACTTGTTCCACAGTCATTAACGCGTAAAATTTGTTACTTTTCCGGTTTTCAAGTCTCAGCGAATTCATAAATTTTTAAAGAGCAAACCCATCGAATTTCTAGGTTTAAAGATTGATTCTTCTGAATTATCTAGTATTTGTTTTTAAGCATAATTTTAACGTATTTCATTCTTTATCAGTTGAACTTCTCACTACTATCCATTTTTTTTTTAGAGTCCTCTGACTTTGATACCGTATTGCTCGAAAACTACTGAAGCAAATTAAATATTTGAAAAACGAGCCAATAGTAAATTTATTTCTATATGTAACAGTAAAATATCATATTTCTAACTGATGTGCTTTTATTTTTATCGGACGATACATAATAAAAGGTACCCATTTTTAGGGAAAATTTCATTGAGAGTGAGTTAAATATTTTTTTTCTCAGAAAGTATATCTCATATATCTATGAGATTTTTGTAGGGGTTAGAAAGCAACCTTGCGGTTGTTATTCTATTAATTTTCGGACAAAAAAGTGTTTTATTTAAGATATATATGAAAAAATAGCGAACTATGCGTTCTTGTTTATTAATGGAGATCTCGATCTCGATTTGTAACCTATCGTGTTAATAATCAGGTTTCGTTATGTTGAATTAAACCTCTCTAAACACATTATCTTCTGGTTTCGTTATGTTGATGACATTTTAGCTTGTTTTGACAGTTCTTTTGAGGTTATTAATGAATTTTTAATTCTTATAAACAATATCCATCCTAATATAAAATTTACACTAGAAACAGAACAAAATAGGGCTATAAATTTTCTAGACTTAAATATCAAGATTAACGCAGACAATCTTTTTGAATTTTCCATATACAGAAAACCAACACAAACAGACATAACAATACCAAATGAATCTTGTCACCACAATACACATAAAATAGCAGCATACAGATCATTAGTACACAGAGCTTTAACTATTCCACTAACAAAATCAGATTTTAGCAAAGAGATATCAACCATTAAACAACTAGCACATGCAAATCATTATAATCCGAACATGATTGACACTTTAATTAAACAAAAAGATTATAGGTTAGCTATCAAAAGAATATATCCCATTGACAATCAAACAGAAGACACAAATTACATATCTATACCATATTTTGGCAAAATATCAGAAAAAATTGCACATATACTAAGAAAAACCAACAATTATAAAATAACATTTAAAACCAACACTAACACTTTTTCATTTTTATTTAATGCTAAAGACAGAACACATGATATCATGAAATCGGGCATTTACCGTTTAAATTGTTCTTTTTGTAGTTCGGTATATATTGGACAAACACTTCGAAATTTTGACATAAGATATAAAGAACACGTACGTCATTACAAAAATAAACATCCTGAAAAATCGAATTACGCCAAACACCTTTTAGAACAAAATCACACAATGACTCCTCAAAATAATATTAAATTCCTACATTTTTGTAATAACAAACGCAAATTAGACATTTTAGAAGCCTTTGAGATATACAAACACAAACTCAGAGTACCTTTAATGAATGAACAACTTGAGCTCAGTAATTCTCCGTTACTGGAAGTATTAGATGTTTAATTATGATTTTTATTATTAATTTTTATTATTATTATTATTATTTTATCTAGTTACCTATTTTGTATCTACCTTAGCGACGTGTTTGTGTATAATTATATTACCTTTGATAATGACAGCATAGCTGTCGAAACAATATTGTCAGGTATATTTTAATAAAACTGTGAAACTTTTAATAATCTTTATTTATTTCATTATTTAAATCCCTTTGCCAAAACCCATCAGGCGAGATTATCGATATTCTTGGTGCCAGTTGGCTGAAAAATTCGTTTTGTTAAGTTAATTCTTAGGAGAGTACACTGTGCTAGTCAATTTTTTAATTCAACCTATTATGTAAAGGTGTTTCGTTTGTTTTGAAATCCTAATCTCCTTTATTTATAAGATCAGTAAAGTTTTCTGGAATGATTTTTGCTGTAAAACTGAAATATACAATTTAAAACGAAACTGTTGCCTTACTGTGGCGCCCGTACATTACGAGCAAATCAGGAATTAAATCGCGTATTTCAATTTGACATAAAAAATCATACAAGAGAAAAATTTGCTCGATACCAAGGTCTTATAAATAAAGAAAATTCGGATTTCAAAATAGGCGAAACACCCTGTACGTATTGGGTTGGATACAAAAATTAACTGGTACAGTGTACTCTCCTAAGAATTAACTTGCTAATACGAATTTTTCAGCCGACTGACACCAAGAATATCGATAACCTCGCCTGATGGGTTTTGACGAAGAGATGCTAAGGTAAAAGATGACTGGACCACGATCGCGTCAGGATCTCAACAAATTTTTCTTAGCTACTTCATGACGAATATTAGACCAAAAAAGTTACGCCCGAATGTTCCTTGAGCAAATTTACTGGTGCAAATTGCTGATCCATGTATGACATACCTTCTTTCTTCGAATACACAAAACAAAGGCGAGGTACGAAAAAGCATTTTTGGTAGGGATTTAAATAAGCATTATGTTACCTAATCTCCATCTCAATAAACCTAATAGTTTTGAGAAAAACGACAAAAACCGTTAGGGGACCTGGTTTACCCTCATTATCTCTTCGAGCTCACTACCTACAGGTGTTGACTTTGAGGGGGTGATTTAACAATCCACAAGGAAGCCCTATGCAAAGATCCACGGACTTAACTCGAATTTCCGCTATTTTTTGTAAGACTGTACTATAGTGATTTGACTATTATTTTTTACTTCAATACTTTTGACATACTTATCATTTCTGAAATTTAAATAATGTTGTCTTTTCATTGCAGGACGTGTATGCTGTAACACTCCAACTAGCCCCACAGGGCAGAACCTTATTAGATCTTTACTTCGAGAAAGGTATCCTAGATCAGACAGCCAGAAAGAGGTTATGCCACCTTATAGTTGACGAGAGCTAAGCGAGGAAACAAGGAAAAAAGTCGCGTTTTTAGATTTACATTTTTATTGGAATTTTTAATTTGTACTTATAATTGTCACATGTTATCATAATTATAATTATTTGGATAATTATTTCTGGATGTTGACTATAATGAATACAATATAATTAATCGTTCTAATGTAAGTTTTTTAAGTAAATATCATTTTATTTTATTTGTCTTGCCTTCATTTTTGAACAATAACAGTTTTTTTTATTGAATTTGTTTCTTTTCGACTTTTTTTGTGTAAGTATGATATTGGTGATTTGGACTCACTATTATTGCTAGTTGGCCATATTTGCTCTTCAGAATTACTAGATTTCCATCAGTTTCTGAAAATATTTTCAGCTATCTCTGTGAGAAAACCTTATATAGCAGATGAAGGTAATACACATTGAAATGAGGCATAAAAATTGAAAACATTCATATTTTCAATGTGCATTTTCCTCCCATATCATTACAGGGTTTCTCCTAGAATTTGCTTAAAATAAGACTTAAAATTAGGGAGTGGGGGAAATTTGGAGATTATGAAGAGAAAATTAGGCAAACTACCAAAAATAATGAGTTGAAATCACCAATGTCATCTGGTAGAAACAACCAGAAAATATAGTAATGTGAACTTGAATCGATGGGTAAAATCAACTAAGCAGAATGGTATTTTAGTTATATGCAATGGTCATGACTGCTATCATATGTAGCTGATTCCACCTTAGAAAGATGCTGAATTAACTTGACATATAGGTATTTTTACTATCCAATATTATTACATCAGCCAGAAAAGCCAAGCTAATGCAACTGCATCGTGAGTTACTTTTACTAGTCTACTAGGTTGATTTAACTATATGAGCTTCATTTCTAACTGTTTCATTTCGTATATCTAACTATACTATTAAGACTATTTTAACTATATGCAAGGCTGAAACAACCTAACACGGTATGGTAAATTTAACTATTTACCGGTTGCTTCTACCATATGGGAGTGTGATTGATTTAACCTTATTGGGTAAATTTAACCAAACACATTTTACTAAAATCGTATAGTTCGTGTTACCCATAAGTATTGTTGTCACTTTTTGTACCATATTTTCGGGTTGCTGCAACTCATTTTTGGTTAATTTAACCTGAATATTTTTTTCAGTGTGCTTTGCAGAGAACGATCACCGATTGAGCGGTATTGCAGTTAAACCAAAATACCGAGTTTGGTAAGAAAATTATCTTCTCAGATGAGGCACATTTTTGGCTTAATGGCTTTGTCAACAAGCAAAATTGCCGCTTCTGGTGTGAGAACAATCCCCAGCAGATAATCGAGAATCAATTACACCCGATAAAAGTTACTGTATGGTGTGGTTTGTACGCCGGCGGAATCATCGGTCCCTACTTTTTTGAAGACGCTGATGGTCATACGGTAACAGTCACTGCGGAGCGCTATCGCGATATGATAAACTTTCTTTGGCCTGCAATTGATGATGGAGACTTGGAACAGTTGTCGTTCCAAAATAACGGCGCAACATCGCACATTGCGGGAGAGACGATCAATTTACTGAGATAGCGTTTTGAAGAGAGAATAATTTTACAAAATGGTCCTATCAACTGGTCGCCAAGATCGTACGTAGTGTAAAGTCCGTAGTGTACGCTAACAAACCTGCAACCATAAACGACTTGAAAGCCAACATTTGCCGAGCTATTCACAACATACAGCCGAACTTTTTGGAAAAAGTGATTGAAAATTGGGTTCGTCGTCTAGATTCCTGTAACCGCAGCCGAGGCGGCCATCTCACTGACGTCTTATTCAAAACATAATGTTATGTAATTTACTACAAAATAAAATACAAATCATGGAAAAATGTTCATTTGTTTTCATTTTATAGCATTTTGAAGTTCTATCATTCTTATTGGTAGACCCTTTACAAGATTTAGAATTCTAGATGGCGGATCTAATATGTTGGGCTTTTACTATAGGTGGGCTTAAACCTAAACATTTTATTTTTATACATTATTTGTTTTTCAAATAACATTTTGACGTTGGTTAATAGGTTTTCGATGTCGCTAAATTCGAAAATAATAATAACAATTGAAAATCAATAGGACGGATCTCAGAAAATGCTTTATGTTTATATGTTTCTTGTGTTTAAACATTATTTTCATATCTGTTTAGAGGTGTTTTGGGTCGCTGAATTCAAATAGGATACCAAAACATTAAAACCCAAAATGACAAATTCAATAAATACATACATGTGTGACCAAGTAGACTAAACAATGACAGCACCTAAATAGGGTTTTCTTTGTTGTTATTACAACTACTACATTTCCGTAGCTGCAAATTGTTAATGATAATGAATTTGAACTGTTTTTAATCTTGGACGTTGTTAGAAATAATAAGTAAATCGGTAGCTTAATAAAATCAATTAACAGTTAAAATTGCTGTAAACGAAATATTAAAATGATGACACGTCTTTATCCCGAAATTAGTCATTTGCATAGCTGCATTAAACTACTAAAAACGTACAAGATCGTTCATCTTAAAAATAACAATAGTATGCTAATGGTATCATTTATTCAGAAGATAGTTAGAAGTAAAAAAACACTCCAGCTTTCACTAAATACTTAGACCCATATTTTATTTTCTTAACAATAAACTATTTATTGTGACGGGACAAACCCAAATTAGTTGCAATACAGAGGGTTAATTAGCAATACTTACCATATTCTTTATATAAATTAAAAATATGTTCAAATAGTCCTTGTTTTCTGAACATTTCGTGCACGTTGCAAATGGGCTTTTACACTTTTTAGGCATGTTGTACCTGTACCTGCAGATACATGTAGCTATACAGGATGTCCTAGCCAAAAGTGACACATTTTAACACTGACTATATGCGATTTTCATTACTAAATTTTATTTTCCGCTAAACTTTTTCAGCTTTGTTTTAATTTTTCCCCACTTCTACAGGGTGTTATAAAATAATTGTTTATTTTCAAAGTTAAACTCGTGAACTCTTCAAAAATGTATAAATTTTCAACTTCCTGTTTATGATTATACCCTAACATATAAATGAAGGATCCAGGTCAACGCATGCACATCAGCTGTGAGAACATTACGATAAGATAAGAATGTAGGCAGAATATTGTATTACCAGGGCTCTTTAAAAAAGTCAGTAGCGTACGTTCGGATAGTACTTTTTAACATTATGTAAATTTGTCATCGTTGAAGTATCTATTCAACCCTAGTAACGAGTTATAATTAAAAATCTCATTACGTTTTAAATGGCATAGGGTAATGAATACATTTAAAGAAAAGTAATTGCAAAAATTTTAATTATAAACCGTTAAAAGTAAAAAATAGGGAAGATCAGATCAATTTATGAAACATTTACTGCTTTTCAACATTTTCGAATGCTAAAAGTCCCTTTTGAACAGTATGCGTCTTAAAACAATAACCGGGGGAGGGAAAGGGTAAATGAAAATATGCCTAACTGTGAGTCAAATAGTATTTTATTTGGGCAATATATCTTCTTAATTTGATTGTATTTTCTACTTTAATTTTTTTGTTGACTTATGTCATTCACTTTTAACTTTTATGGTCTATATACGAATGAAAATAAATTTATAGGTGGAATGAAATAATTCAACTTGGACGTTAATAATAATTGTTCTTATAGTATAAATTAATTTCATTTTCCCTATTTTGTACGTATATTCGATTATAATCGAATACACATTAAGCATTAACGTTAGCCTTATTAAATCACATTTTGTGACGCTACTGAATAATTCGAGTTCATCTGTTGTTTCTGTTATCAGATAAATTACTCGAGTCGACCACGTGATCGTGGAGTGAACACCGCGTGATTTGCGATGCTTTTTAGAATTCTGCCCTCGTGATATCGGTAACCTTAAATCCTTCATTTGTTTGCGAGAGTATAGACAAGTCATTTATAAGACGCGGTATATAGTAAATTGAAAGAAAATGTAAAATACACACTTTCAGTTTTGTTAAACTAAATCTTTTAATATTTAATTTACTTTTTTTAGGTTAGATTCGAGGTGAGTTCAGAAACTAGGTTAATGTTAAGAACAAGGTTAGATAAGAAGTTAGATTAGAAGTTGTGTTGAAAGTTAGATTAGAGGTAACATACGTGGTACATACATAAATACGTTAAGGTCACCACATGTAGTATATTTTTGATACTTAACTAAAGGCAGCTTGTTGAATTATGAGATGAGAGCTTTATTTATGCTTTAGTTTTGTGAAAATAAACAATGTGCTGATTGTAAAATTATAAAATTATTGGTTCTTGTTTATTTCTTGATGTTTTGAAATGGCCCATCCAAGGCATATTAATCACCACAGTACATATGTGCATGTGCAGCATATAAGTACGTAAGCACATAAGTACAGCTACAGGAATAAGTAATGGGTCGCCTCCTATGTAAAAGAAACATAACTTTCTATTATTAAAAATAACTAATTTTTAATGGATAGATAATATGAAAATTATGTAAAAAGTTTATAAAAACAATAACATGAAAAAGGAATATAAAGTCTGCTAAAAAAATAAAAACCAAATAATTTTAAGGGTTACTAGAAAGAAATGACTTACATTTCCATTTGTGTTTCTAGTCACTCGACTTCGTGGTCTGCTGGTTAGAATGCTCGTTTAAGGTAGTAGGGCGATTTGAGCTTCGCATCAAACCCCGGTACCACCCATAATATTTATTTTTTTAATAAATCATATTTTTGTATTATATTAATCTGTTGATTACATTATTTAATCAGACCTTTTTTTATTGAAATGTAGTTTCTAGAAACAGTAAATATCTGAATATTTCTATATATAAATTTTAGACTGCGAGTAAGCAATTTTACCAAACGATCTAATATTGCATCTGAAATAAAATAACATGAACTTATCGCAATCGACAAAAGAAAATTGGATGCTGAAAACGAGAACAATTAATGAATGGGGGAAAGGTTTAAGGAAATGGAAAACAGGAGGAAATATAAATCTAAGTGATCGACTTTATACTTAAAAAAATAGGGGGCATTTTGGGAATAATATTGAATTAGTGCAATCCATCAAGCCGAACAAACCCAGAAACTTATTGAAAGAATTTTCTGAAGAACAAGCTATTGAAACAATAGTGCAGCAGACTGAAACCGAAGGATCCAGTTTTACCTGTGGAGAGTTGGAATTGCAAATTTTACTCAAAATTTATTAAATTATATACCTGCGAATACTGAATTTAAAAACTTAATGAATATAAAAAGCACATTCCAAACAATTTTTATTTTCTTATGTCTTATTATTTTACATACACCGATCAAATGAGAACTAATTCCAACATGCAGCAAACGCGTGTAAACAAACGAGTATCGACTTTACGTACGCTGTGAGTAATAGAGTCGAGTGTTGCGTGAACGTCTACCTGAATATGAACTTTACTCGCTGGTCCGCGGACGTCGCGTTACAATTTATAATTTCTTTCCAAAACTATCTATCGGATTGACAATTTGAAAAAAGCAGCGTAACCCTCGATATTTGAGCTATAACATTCATAGAAATCTTTTTATCGATTAATTGAAGGGTTCTCAAGTTAAAGGATATCACAAATATGGCTTTTCAGGGCGAACGTTTATTCATTTAATTAATTAAACCAAAACCTTTGACGCAGTACTATAGCAGATTATTGTCCACATACTGGGGATGTAAAAAACGCAAAAAATCTTTGTCCTTTTTTGGAAATTCACCCTTTACCAACCCCTGTACGGCACGATTTTTCCGCGACCAGTCGATTTTGCATTCTTAAAACGATTTAAAGTGGGTCTTAAATTTTAGTAACAAAGTGCAAATGGGATGACACGATAGACGCAGCTGTTTATTCTACTAACCTACTTTAGTAGATAAGATTTGTAGGTATCTGCAGTGATATATACTAAATGCCTAACTCAATACGCTAGTCTGAACTGAGAAATGCATGTTTTGTGTGAGAAGAGTTTAACTACCATATTTAACAATTTTTATACTCCTGTTCCCAAAAGCTTCCCAAAATCCAACTTACACCAAAGAGAGTCTGCATCTAACTGTATAACATATTGTATTCCTAAAAAAATTAAATGTATACTTTCCTAGATATTCAAGGTCAAAGACCACATCATGTGACATTGAAATTAAAAATTCAATATTCTATTATACAACAAAATTTTTTATGAAAACTATGCTCCTTTAGCTTTAAAACCAGCCCAAGATTAAAGTTCTACAATAATTACAAGAGACTTATGAATTAGTTTTGTTCACCTTGTAAGCGTAAATCTTACCTTTTATATCAAATTTGTAGCCCTGCTATGTGAATGCCCTGCCCTATGAATACTGTGTATCACTAAAGCCTATAACTAAAAATTGATTGTCCTAATCTATATACTTATTTAAAAGACAAGGCTTAGTTTTGTTCCAGTTTGTCGAGAATTCTACTGGACCGATTCACGTGATTCTTTTTTATATTGAAGTTTAACACAACTTAATTTCTGTATTTCTTTAGGTTTTATATTTTTAAATAAATAAATCTAAAACATGTATTTGGATGCGCACGAGAATGACCATCCACTTGCAGCGCCCTCTCACTTTCCAGGGTGTAAGTTTTTGAAACTGTTCACGATTATCAAAATCTCTTCAGTTTGCTGCAACCCACCATTTGCATCATTAAAGTGTTTAAAGTTTAATTTGTTATACCTGTTTCAGATTGTTAGAAGTTTTGGACACAACAAATAATAACAAGATACATATGCAACTTTATGACTGGTATACATGACTGGGGCGATTACTATAAAGATACTATAAGTATAAAGATACTAAAATCTTATGTCCTATGGTGAATACATCGATCATATTGAACATTATTGTATAGGTTCATTATTATTTACTAATCTGTATGTTTAAAAAACTATTCATTTTTGTTCCACTTCGTCTACGAGTTCTACAAGACCGATATGCTTTATCCTTTTTTATGTTAAAGTTTTAACTCTGTAGATTAGTCGACGCTACTTACTTTTTATTTTTATTTAATTTTTATATTTGTATTTTTATATTATCTCGGAGATGTTCACACATGTTCCTGCAGGCATCTACGGAAGTTGGAACCGCCGATCTAGACCGAGCGGACCAAGAACATTGAAATAACGGATTACGTTATTTATTTTCGTTTTCCAAATTCTAGGTGTATCATGAATGAATCCTATAATGGGAAAATGGGGTGTACCACTTGTACACTTCCAAACATCGTGGAAGCGGGTCACATTACTTCTCTTAATTTATTGCCAGAAATTTCACATAAAAATATGAATACAAGTATAAATTCTAGGTTAAATATTTTTTTAGCTGTTTGTGGTTCATTACTTTTTTTGTTGTCGTAGATAAAGTATAGTGTGCAACGCGTGCAAAGATGCCAATTTCACACTGGTGTGATTGCGGCATTCGACTTCGTCTCATGCCGTAACTTCTTCACACTTGTGAGAAATTGGCATTTTTCTGCACTTGTAACACAATATACTATTTTATGAAATATTATCGACTCAGAAGATTTAACCCAATTTTTCATTCGTGGATAATATTTTACTCCCTAATACCATAAATAACTCTATTTATAATCTCTATTATACAGCGTGTCCGGCGTTAGAACGCATTAGTTTTAAGGGGTTATAGAAGACATCAAAAGGAACAAAAAAGTCTCATACAGTTCTAGAACTTACTACTTTTTCAAAAAAAAATAATAAAGTTGGAAACTTTAACATCATTTTGCCGCGTTAATAATAGTACTTTAATTATGGCGCTTTGTGGGTAGATGCATCTCATCTATCACAACAACAAACTTTAATGACATTTTATCGTATCGTATGTCGTTTCCGCGTAAAATTGAATTCTTTTTACAATTGAAATTACTCAATTAAGAAACGTGACAACCCTGTAAAGTTTGTAATAAAATTTGCTCCACATCGCACAAAATGCTGATCTGGACATCTTGACATTGAAATAAAGCACGTCTTGCTTACATCCTTGCAATTTAAGAATATTTGGGTCAATGCCTGATCACAGCTACGTTAAAATAATAAAATTGTTAATAATACCCGAGATAATACTGAGTTTGTAGTGTTGAACTTTGAAATAATAATTTGTTAATAACGCACGACTTGCTGTTTATTTAATAACAGTTTTTAATGATATTATAAGAGAATATCTTTTAAAGAGAGGATTTATCTAATTTAAATTAGGTAATTAGGTTAAGGGATTTTGTTGACACCTTGTTTTGGCTACATTAAAAAATCTTTAATTTTATGGTAATTAGGTACCTTAATCAATTTTTTTACACAAGATAGTATTTTTTTAATAAAAAACAAATACGTCAAGAAATTTTGAAAATATTCCGGAAATTAATAAATATAAAATGTAGGTTAATTATTGTTTTATTTTTACAGTTGGTATGTTATGAATCAGCGTGTTCTTAACGTACAACGTACAAATTTTATTTGCGGTGCCGATTACAATTTTCGTAGAATTAGTCACCCGACTAATCTTTTCGGATGTTTTATTATTTTTAAACAACGGCCGTCATCATCAGTTTGTTTGTTTGATTTTCTAAAACAAGGTCAAGACCCAGCTTCGATTATACTTAAGCAAGGTTGCCAGATATGGCAATGGTTTTTTCTAAATTACTCGAAAGCCTATTAACATAGAAAAAAAGTATTAAGACTTTTTTGTTCCTTTTAATGTCTTCTATCACCCCTTAAAATTAATGCGTTCTAACTCAGGACACCCTGTATAGTTAGTTTAAAAAATATTTTGAATCCATTTTTAATATTGTCCTATAATTTTTCAACTTTTTAATTATTTTTCTATTTATATTTTTGAAATGTAAATGTAAAATTTATTGATTAAAAAATAATAATATAACAAACAAGACTTCCGTTAAATAAATAAAAATTGGAAATTTCCATCTGTACTAAATTTTAAAAATATAAGTAGTGCTGCGCCATCTCTTGAATATTTGTTAAAGAAACACATGTATGTAAAACAGCGTTCTGTCTTACCTACAGAAATTGTTAAATAATTTTGTATGCATTTTTGACTTTTGTAATCATCCTATCATGTGTTGCCAAAGTTTTCCAAGTTTAAAAAATAATAAATTAATTGATTTGTTGTTATAATACCACGTGTACTAAGCCGTTGAAGATACGTGTACATTTGTAGTAGACCAATATATTTTTTAAACATGACTAGAAGTAAATTTTTGATAATTACCGCTTTTTTTTTAATGTGTCTTACTTCAAAAACAATTTTTTGTAATAATATGAAGACTGATATATTACGTCAAACAAAATTCCCACCTTGTAAAGCATGTAGAACCTTCATTGAGTCTTTTAAAAAGGTAAGTTGTTTTTGTAGAACATAACCTGCAATAAATAAATTTTTTGTTTAGGGCATGGAAAAAACATCAAAAGGCAAATTTGAAGGTGGCGATGCTGCTTGGGAGGAAGAAAAATTAGGTAGTTACGCTAAAAGTGAAGTGCGACTTACAGAGATACAAGAAAATATTTGCTCGGATGTGGAAGAGGGTAAAGATCAGTGTTATTCGCTTCACGAACAATATGACACTGTGATAGAAGAATGGTGGTTTAACTATCAAGATACGGAGGCTGATTTATTTAAATACTTCTGCATTCAAACTATTAAACATTGCTGTCCGGATTTACATTACGGTCCAGAGTGTTTGCCCTGTCCGGGTCTACCTGATAAAGTTTGTAGTAATAATGGAAAATGTAAAGGAGCTGGAACTCGGAAAGGCAATGGTAAATGTAACTGTGATTCTGGATATTCTGGGGAAATTTGTGATCAATGCGCAGATAGGTACTATGCGTCTTATAAAGATGATTCTAAACTGCTGTGTTCAAAATGCCATGTTTCATGTGAAAGAAACTGTACGAAAAGTGGATCTGCAGGTAAAGATTTATATCATTTATAGTTAAGATGTTTTTTAGTGTTTAGATCTTATTATGAAATATAATCTATTGATACATTAATGTGTGAAAGATTTAATATAATCACGTTTTATCCACCACGTTTTACCACTTATTCACTCTCTATCACAGGCTTCATAGTGATACCCCTATAATATCCCTATTTTAATTTGACTCCCCTAATATATCCTTATTTTCAAAATGAAACCCCTATTTATCCCTATTTTAAAAATTTTATCTGTTTTATATGAATTTTTCCTAGAAACATTGTTTTTTTTTCTGTAAAAATTAATTTTTTAAAACATCAATTTTTATTTTATTCAAGATTTATTGACCTTATTTGAGAAAATTAAAATCTACAGTTATTACATCTGCATTTTCTGGTGAAGTAATAAATATTCCTAAGGGTAAATCTCCACAGTCACTAAGTGTTAATAAATATAAAAATCTACTCCCATCTTGATCTATTGTACCTGATGAATCCATAAATGTTAACTTGGAAGCACTATCGATGTGTTTATGCACTCTTTGTAAAAAAAAGGTGGACACAAGCTAAAAGAAAAACATTAAAAATTACATATACATACATATTCTTTAACCCCTTATACCTTTTGGTGTCAAGATGCTGGGTGCACCGAGCCACAATTATATATAATACAATAATTTATTATTATTATAATAAATACACCCCTGTATTTTTGTTATTTATAATCGAATCAATTTCAAATTTTTATCATGTATAGAACTTCGTAAAATAAATTTATGGGCAATTATAAACCCAATTATTATAAACCACCAGCCTACTACGATCGAAGATAAATGCAAAAAATTGAAGAAACATTAGGCCTTATTTAACCGGAAAACTCGTTTCGGAAATTTGTTCTGGGCCACTTAACCCTTAACCGCCGTTGTTTGATTTTTGTTACGTACCCACCGTTTTGTGGTCTAGCAGACCAGGTTTTGATTGTTGTTTTATTGCGCAACTGGTAAATAGAAATAACATAACTCATAGTATGGAACACTTTCTTTACTAGTTAGGCTATGTGATAACATGGAAAAAATTTTGATTTAACAATAAAAAACAATAGAAAAAATTAACTCAAAATGTTTTGTTACAAAAATTTGGAAAAGTACATCATTTACATCAAACATCTTGGAAACAAAACTTCAGACAAAATTATTACAGCTACTACTTTTTTTTATAATAATAATAATAATATAATATTTATTCTGAATAGTAATTTTACAGAATCACAAGGAGATGATTCAGCATAAGCTGCTCTTCCATCATCCCCTTGGAGTACAAGAACAAAAAAAATAGCAAGATTACACAGATAATACAATCCATACAGAACACAAAATAAGATAAATAGAAAAACTATAGTATATATATATCAGTATACATATATAAAAATATCTTACAAAGAATGAATTACATAGACTATTTACGAGCTGGTATATCAATTGGTTAATAGTAACTTTTTGAACAAAGCTTTTTTAAATTGTTTAATAGTAAGCGTTTTAATGGAAAAGGGTATCTCATTATAAATGTTTGCGATAGTATAAGTAAACGAACGTTGATAAAAAGTAGTATTATGTCTGGGGATGGTCAACAGACCTCTATGGCGCAGATTTATATTGTGCACATCTGTCCTGTACCTAATTTTATTGTATAAATAGGGAGGCTGCTTGTCAGATATTATCTTATGGTAGAATGCAGCTGTTTGTAAGTAAAATCGTTTTTTCATATTAAGCCAACCGGTATCCATTAGTTTATGTGAAATATGCTCGTATTTTGGAATTCCATAAATAAGACGCAAAGAAGAATTTTGAACACGTTGAATACGTTGAGTTGTCTCATAATCCAGACATGGGCTATACACAGGAACACAATAATTAAATTGTGATAAAACCATGGACTCGCATAGTAAAATTTTCGATTCTTTACTTAAATAATCTTTATGAGGAAAAATAAGTTTTAAGTTATAATAAGCTTTTTGTATATATTTAGAGACTTGCTTTCCAAACCGAAATGTTTTGTCAAAAATTACTCCCAGATTCTTAGCATTTTCTACTATAGGTACTTCAATTTCCCCAATTTTAATAGGTGGCACTTCAAGTGTGTCACTTGATTTTCCTAATAATAGTGCACACGATTTCGTTGGATTTAACATTAATGCATGTTGTAATGAAAATTCAGAGACGGCTTTGAGACCATTATTTAAAATTTCAGTTGCTTTTTTGATATCACTTGGCTTATATGTGGATATAATGTTGTAATGTGTACTAGTCGAAAAATAATTTAAAAAAATTAAATTCTTATTGTTTAAAAACAATAACTATATATAAATAAATTCACTATAGATTCGCTTCGTTACCACTTGCTTTTGCAGAAGCTAATAATCCTGGTAACTGTACAACAATATTATGCTGACGAGGACGACCTCTGCCTATGCAAGGTAGTGCTGACCATTTAAACTTATTCTTGCCATAGTAAGCCGTAAGCCTTTGTATTTTCCTCTAAATCCTCTTCCCCACTAAGCGGGTTTTCTTGATCTTCTGATTCACTAATCTCCGAGTCGTTGTTAGGATCGGAGAATTCAGCAAAATCGTCATCACAGTCACGTTCAATATCACTGACGTCACTTGGTACTTCTTCACGCCATTTTAAAGCCACTTGTTCAAAATCACGATCTGTAGGACAAATCCTAGATGGACCTGGATTGTCATTCATTGTACAAGAAAATGTAACGTAAACACCGTCGTGTGGTCTGTGTGACCCAGACTTAACTTTATATGTGATTATTTCCGGTAATATCGACAAGAAACTGCATGCAATCTCAATACTCCTAGAATAGTAACTGACAAGCATTTACATGGCCGCATCTGTAATAAAAAGAAAAGATGTGGGAGTTTCCGCAAATCGAATATTTCCGAAGGTCTCACAGACCACACGACGGCGATTAAGGGTTAAAAACTCCAAAACCAGATTTTGGTTAAAAAAAATTTTGACTAATAATTATTTGAAATTTCAGCTCTACAGCCCTGCATCTTTTTATTTATAAACAAATCAATTCCAAATCACGTATAAAACTCCTAAAAGAGATTTGTGTGTAATTAAAAAGTCCATTTATTACAAACTCCCAGCCTACTACGATCGAAGATAAATACAAATAATTGAAGAAACATAGTAGGCCTTGTTTAATCGTAAAAGTCGTTATGAAATTCTCTTCTGGACCAATTGAAAACCTCAAAACCAAATTTTGATTAAAAAATCTTCAATAATAGTTATTTTAAATACATTATTAGAATTGTATTAATATTTTTATTTCAGCTTGATATCCGGTATCAATACGTATCTTCGTTATTTTTAATCGAAACAATTTCAAATTTTTATCAGGTATAGAATCCCGTCTAAGAGATTTGTGTGTAATTAAAAATCGTATTTATTAGGAACCTCCAGCATACTACGATTAAACGTAAATGCAAATATTGAAAAACATAGTAGGCCTTGATTAATCGTAAAAGACGTTACACGGATTTGTTCTGGACCACCTGAAAATCATAAATCTAGATTTTGGTTAAAAAAATGTTAAAAAATAATTATTTGAAATAAATTATTAGAATTGAATTAAAATTATTTTATTTTTTGGGATTTTATCCAAAATTTGGTTTTGGGGTTTTCAGGTGGCCCAGAACAAATTTCCCTAACGACTTTTCCGACTAAACAAGGCCTAATATGTATTTTCGATTTTTTGCATTTATCTTCGTTCGTAGTAGGCTGGTGGTTGACAATAAATGGGGTTTTTAATTACTCACAAATTTATTTTAAGGGATTCTATACCTGATAAAAATTTGAAATTGATTGGATTATAAATAACAAAAATACAGGGGTGTCAAGCTGTGAAGTGAAACACACTGTATAATAAATAATATTTTTTATGTACAACCGATTATGTAAAAATACGAAAAATGTTTGAAAGCTTGACGCCTATTATAATCCCTATTTTGAGAAAACTTCATCCCTAAAACCCCTACAATCAAAGGTCATTTGTACTATGAAGCCTGCTATCAAAAAATTAATTATTACAAAAATATATGAAGTGGGCACAAAATCAAACCTTGGGGCACACTCTGTATCACCAATAAGGCTTCCGACTTTTTCACCATTTAAGGTATAGTTTTGCTTGCAGAAATTGGTTTTTATGACCGGTATTTCACAACATTAGTGATTATTTAAACTGTTATAGGCTTACTCAGCTTACTGCTTAAAACCTTATGAGACAAACTTCGTGAAGTGGACCACGTATTTATCAGTGGTGCGATATTTAATATTAATATGAATTTCCCTGTGTCATTTCATGGTAGTATCCTGATCCTTAATTGATTTTATAAAATTCTTAATTTTTCAAATGTAATTAACAATAACATTTTTATGCAACTATTTAAGAAAAATTTGTTTTTCTAAGCTACTAAAACATTTAAAATCAAAATCCTTCTGCAAATCTCTGTATAAACGAATAAGGATTAAGAAGAAGTTAATATTTTTTATCAAACATGATATTGTTATAAACAATAAGCAATTTATTATAAACAAATAAAATTATTTATGACTTCTTAATCGAGTTTGAACATTTTTCTCATCAATTTATATTTGGTATACATTTACTAAAATATTGGCGAAAAAAAATTTTTCCGGTTCAAAATGGCAAAAAAATTATAGCAATATATTTGGAGTATTCCTTAATAAAGCTTTATTACATTGGCACAGTAAGTGTTTTGTACCTTCCATAAGAATCCAAATATTTTTTATCATTTCTTAATATTAAAATTAAAACGAAATTGCTCTTGATCTTAAAACAAGTCTATAATTTCCACTTTTATTATTTTTATAAAGAAGTTTAACAAAAGTACAATTCAACAAAAATTTGTTTGGTGTGAACATAAATCAAATTCATAATTTTTCAATAGGTAAAACTTAAAGGTTTTTAATTTGTTTTTATATCGTGTTGGTCACCGACTCTGAATCTTCAGAAAACATTTTGCTCAAAAGTTTATGTCTGCCAACAGGGATATATGCATGATAATGGACCATGTGATTAAAATATAGCAAAAGCTTTTACTACTATTAATAAAAGATAACATATATGATTTTTAATTAATTAGAACAAGATAGATGTATAGTAAAAGCATTTACTACATTTTATTCACATGATCCATTGTCTAGTGTTTCGAATGGCTTTTACCGCCAAATATCGATTTTTAAGGCTTTTTTCGTGGAAAATATGTTCTCCTTTTAAACAAAAATCAAGCGAAATATTTTTGAAAAATGTAATTGTCCACTCGAAAAGACTTTTGGGTGTAGTAATAGGTTGTACGTTAACCCTTTGCAAACTGACTCTGTATGCCTGTCTTTTGACAGTGCCGCCAAGACCATCACATGCACCTTTACCATGCAAGGTTGCAAAAAATGCCATTCAGCTTTGATGTTGAATTCTTGTTCATGTTCAGTTAAATTGATAAAATTAAATTTATTCTTATATTGCGAACCAGCACCAGCCGTGTAATAAATAATTTTTTTTATATTTTCAGATCCAATTTTTTTTAAGTGAGCAATTAATTTAACATTAAATAAATGAACCGGACTGGTGTTATGTTCATTATGTTCGGAAATTACAACATAACTGCCGTGCTTTACAACTTTGTTTTTTATAATAAAAAACAAGAGTGAATGGTTGCTTGGTTATTGGTCCAATGATGAGACTGAATAGCATCTTGTATTTGGAACATGTAGTTCTCTGCAAAGTCCAAACTGATAACGAATTCTTTATCTCCTAATGATTCTTTCATTTTTGTAAAGAAAGCAACCTGAGACTTTGCAAAAAAATCATGCGAGGGGTCAACCACTCGCCGCAATACATGTACATTTTGGGGGCAATCCTTAGCAATCACAAGGAAATCATCAGAAATCTCGCAGTCTTCATTGGCAATCAGCAAAATCTTTCGCAATCCCGCAATCATCATCGCAGTCGTCGAAATCGAATATAGTAGATGTGGTGCCATCATTACTTTGCGGGAAATTCGATAGTTATTCTTACTTATTATCAGTACTTGCCAAAAGCGGCATTTTGAGAATCGGTAAGTGAATACGTCAATAAAGCTAACACTCACACTTAAGCAAAACGAAAAAACCTGCCTATAATTTAGTACAAATTATAAAAAAGACAAAAGTACCAAAAAAAAAAACTAATTTTTTTTTTGTGGCTAAAACCATTTAGACACAATTCGCATTTCAAAATTGGGGGTGCTAGCTTGAGCTCAAGTTAGCACCAACTTTGAACAAAAAAAAAAAATAAAGCCATAATTAACTACTAATAAAGGTCAAATTTGTACCACAAAAACTTTTTCGCAACTACAACTCTATAGTCGCTATTCACATATCAAGACTGGCAGCGCAAACTGGCAATCAATTTTCATAAAAATGAAAATTTCCTAATCTGTCATTTAGTACTAATTAAAGACTAATTTGTAACCCCAAAGTCTTTATTTTTGTACTTTGCGTTCACAATGGGCTCATTGTGACACCAAAAACTATTTCATAATAGAGGCTATTATAACATAGTTTCTGGGGTGTATTTGTTTTGTAAGATTGGTTACATTTGTTTTATATTACATATAAAAACATCTAATTTTGACACATTCTAACCTCACAAAACGTGAAAAATCATGTTATAGCTTTACCACATGTTAAACGCAAAAATCACTAGATTGTAATGCAATGTTTTTAATAGCTTGAATTTACAATTTCTATTAAACTAATGACACAAAGTATAAAAAATAGTATATTATACTTCTTTTATAGACGTATTGTAGCACTCATTCCTTTGGAACTCGTCGTGTCCTAAACAACTCGTGCTACAATAGAACGTCTTATACAACTCGTATAATAATATACTATTGTACCATAATTAAAATGTTTAAATATACGATTGTTTAAAACGTGTGTCATCTGTTTCGAGATTATTAGAAATTAATTAAATATAGAAATGTCACCTGTCAACTTTGACATGGCTTATTGCAAGTATTTTTGAAAGCAGAAGTGATTGCCTCACAATGTCTTTTTCCAATCAGAATATTAAAAACTTTCCCATATGGATCCAACTTTATGGCAGACACTGCATGTGACACATGGTACATCGGGCGCATAGTGCAAGCTTTAGATGATCAAACATTTAAAATAAAATTTTTAAAATCTAAACTAGACGAGTTTATTTATTTGGCCAAAACAAGAGGATGTGCAGATTGTAAAATATATTTTTCTTTTATGGGCCTATCGAATTACAGTAGGACTCGATTATCGAAAACACGGTTAACAGGACAATAGAGAATTCTTTAATGAAAACAATGTTTTTTTTTCTCAAAATTGTTTTATTTTTGGAGAAATTATATGTATGTAGTAATAGGCAATAGTCCATTTCGTTTAAAAAGCCGTGGTAAAATGGGTATTGAAAAAGAGTTTAAAAATCTTAGAAGTCAAAACTAGTTAAAACTCGAAAAATCTGTTTAATACTTATGTAACGTTAAAATTAATAATCGTATATACCTAGTTCCTAAATAAAGCATTTTATTTGTAAAGTGTGAAGTAATGTCCTTCGTAATATCTTTATAAATGAATTTATCTAACAAACACATTTTGATTAATAGTACTGTTCTTGTAAAAAACAACGAGTACAAATACTATCGATTTTGTTCTAATCTTTAGCAATCAGATTCAAAATCACTTTTCAAACATTATAAAGTCAATGAAGAAGCAATCGCATTCTAAAAATCATCCCGCAATCCTCGGAAATCATAGACATTGCGAAAGCAATCCTTGGAAATCATAGAGTTTGTGAACGCAATTCTTGGAAATCAGAGATTGCGAAGGCAATCCTCGAAAATCATAGAGATTGCGAGGAAATCTTGGATTTCGGCAATACATGTACATTTTTTGGAAGAGTGGTTGACCCCTCGAAATCATGCTTCAGAAGAACAGGCAAATCTTTTAATAAATTATCCAAAAACTCTTCTTTTGTCTCCCTTTTTACTAGAAGTTCACATCTAAAAAATGACAGGTCATAACATAGAATATTAATTAATTAATAAGAAACGAAATTAGAAAATTACGGCGAGATTCTACAAAAAAATCAGGAAAAAATGGAAATTTAAGATAATAAAATAATAAAAATAATAGTGATAACTGATCATAAATTAAAAGGGCAACAATTTGAAACATTTTTGGTAGAATCTTTCCTTAATTATATTTTATACCTATCAGTACTCGTCCACTGATTAAACTTTACTTCTAACGCACCTCCACTCTCAAAAGTTTGCTTTAATTTCTCTTCTATAATTTTAAACCCTGGGCATTTTTTTGCAATTTTACAAAAAACATTTAGAGTTTGCACTTGAGCATACTATGTCTTTAAGGAGATCGCGATACATGCTTGTGAAATCAATTCCTTTTTGTTTTAATTCCTGTTTAATTCCCTGTATTTTTAATTTTATGTTTTGATGTATTTTGACAAGGATATTTGAATGTCAGGATGTTTTATTTTAAATTGTTCAACTGCTTCATTAAGATTATATAAAAGTAATCTTTTTTGTTCCTGATCACGAGTCCCGTCTTTCACAACAGAAATGTAATCTTTCATACCTGGCATCATCCGACTTATCTCATCACTCAAATTTTTTACTTTTTCCACAATAGATTCATGTATGTGACGTTCATGGGGTATGAACCGAATCACTTTTGAAGCCGTAACTTTTTTGCTTGAGATGCCAATCGACGGGATATATTAATTTTTTCCTCATTTTGCTAATGTTCCATTCGACAGGAATTGTTGTCAAAAGGTGTATTTTCTCTGACCGATTTTGTAGTTTTGAAATGGCCATATTTATATCGTAAACCCAATTTTCCTTCTCATGAAAAGTTTGCAATTGCTTATCATTCTGCATTTTCCGAGTATTACTAATTTCTGCTTCAGATTTGTAAGTCGGATCTAGATCTGAATCATTATCAAAATCACAGGATTCAACATCAGAATTATTTTTCAATTCAGAACAATCTTTTAATAGTACCTCAGGTGCTTCGATCTGCAAATTATCTTCAGATTTACTATAAATTGTTCTTGAACATGATCGACAAACATATTTTCCAACAAGTGGTTTGAATTTCTTATTCCATTTATCCGTCACCTTTTCAATACTTTTATAAATACATTTGTGATTGTCTTTATTTAGTGTTTCACTTAACATTTTCATAGTGTTTCACATCGATGTTTCCGTATCACTTAATGACTGGCAAAGCAAACTCCCACCATTCAAACCACGTAAATTTTAATGACGTAATTAAAAACTTTGCAACGAAAAAGGCCAGAAAAATAATTTTTTAAACTCACCGCTTTGAAAATGACATTTAGCAAATGTAACAGTAACGTGTAAACGCAAACGTAGTGTTCGCGCACTCGTGCTTCTAAAAGATGCAAAAAGCATTATGCAGAATCAGCATAAAGTTTTGTTAAAATGGTCAGATGTTTGTTAGATTGGTCAAAGAATGTTTGGTGGGGGGGGGGGGGTTCTTTAATTATACCTAAAATTTATTATAATTTAGAAAATGTCGTTTTTTTCATTTAGGTATTAGAAATCACCAAAAAAAGATTAGTAATCGCTAATAATCCACATAGAATCACTACATCTAGTCACCTAGGCAGCGCAGGTCGAGAGTCCGCAAAACGCCGTCATGTTGGGACAAAAAAGCACGAATTTATTCATTATTGTTAGCTATATTGAATTTAATCAAATCCACGTTTAGTTAAAAAAGTTTTTCTTATTGTGAAAGTTCAAACCTCTAATATATCAAATATGTAAAATGTAGCTTTAATTTGTCCATTTATAAAAATCACCCTTCTCTGATCAGAGTACCGCAAAACTCCGTGCGGTACTCTGATCGGCCAGCGCAGCCTAGGTGACTAGATTTAGTGACTCTACACTGACATAGTGACCCTTCAATTAGAGTCTGGCCAATGCGTTGCCACGGTGTCCGCCATTTTACATCACAATATTTTGATTTTAACATCCTAATCTTAATACTAAATAATGTTTTGTATACAAAACCCACTATTTCCTGTTTTTTAATTAAGTGGAATACCGTTCACATGCGTGCCAATATTTTGCCGTGTAACCATTTCTGTACTTCAAATTTGGAGTCACGTTTTGTGATATAAAAAGGCTGCCTTGGTCAGACTCTAATTAATTCAAGGGTCTCTACACTGATAAATGTGCGAGCGCCATTTATTGGCATGCACTTGGTTTTATGTTTACTTTGAATTCGAAACAGTATTACAGATTTTGGTTAGTTATGTTTTTTATTGTTAAAGTTCGTTTCAAAAAATGTTGTGCAAAAAAAAGTACCGATGCACGAAGTCATCTTCGACACATTCGTGCAAATGAATCACTCGCTTTTTGATGATGATGATGATGAGAGATAGTCTATGATTCTATCGTAAAACGCGAGTATGTAATAATGTATTTATGTTACAGACCGTATGTATAAATCAGATTGTATGTAAAAGTACTAGTCCGTATATAAACGGACTGAAGATATTAGTCCGTATGTATAAAAAGCATCTTCTTTTATAAACGGACTAGTTAGTTTACAAAAAGTCTAGGCAATTTATATACGGCCTAACTGCATCTAGACCGTATATGAATTTAATATTGGTAGTTCTAAATAATTAATTGAATGTCTACTTTTTTTATTTATGTATTTGTACAGGTTATGCTATAGTTATGATATTTGGAATTACGTAAAACATTATTTTTTCGACAAACACATTTGTTTGATTGAAATTTAGTTTTATAGTAACACTTTTTAAAACCTTGCGAATGTCCAGTAGACGTAGCTGTAGCCACAGATCTCAAAGAAATTTCCTTTTCTTTAGGGAATCATCAATTGTTACAATGTTAGCAGGGCATGTACCAAATTCTGAGCGTCTATAATATTATGAAATGATCTTCTGTAGCTTCTAGAACTACCGCTAAAAATGACCGAGAGTCTCTTCTACCATAATCGATATCTGGAACGAGAATTCTCACAGTTGATCCAATATCACGTTTTGGATGAGTGTTGTCTGATGAAATCACTTCCGTTTCATTTAAACAAATACTGCATTTGGATTACTGTTTATCTGCTAGAATGTGACATGCTGATGAGGTTTCGTGGCTCTACAATATACTTAGTAAATTGTTGAAAAACTAAAAATATCACAGGTAACGTTCCGACCGGTGGTTCCGATTTAAACAAACGGTCTGAAAAGCAATAGTCCGTATGTATACGGTCTAGTCCGTATATGAAATATCAAGTTGTTAACATACGGCCTGCGTATTTTAGACTGTATACATACGGTCTAGGTCGTATATAAACGGACCGATTTTATATACGGTCTGTAACATTTATAATAAATAATTTATTTAGTTTTAAGTTTAGTTTAGTTATTAATAAGTTTTTTAAGCCAAGCGTATTTTTCAGCCCGGCCCCGCAAAAGCTTACGCCGGCCCTGTATGAAGTGATAAGGTTTGATTAAATTATGATAAAATTTAAAGAATAATTAAACTAAATGACTTTGGCACAATTAAATCACATAATATAACTAAATAATCATGTGTGTCCACTCTAAGTCCGCACAATACAAATATCTTTTTCTAAATGCATATTAAATGCCGGTTTATATTTGTTGGTTGATAACACTCGAAAACCTAGAAATCGATATTCGGCGGTAAAAGCCGTTCGAAACACTAGACCATATCATGCACATATCCCTGATGGCGGACATAAACTTTTGAGCAAAATATTTTCTGAAGATTCAGAGTTGGTGACCAACACGATATAAAAACGAATTAAAAACCTTTAAGTTTTACCTATTGCAAAAATTATGAATTTGATTTATGTTCACACCAAACAAATTTTTGTTGAATTATACTTTTGTTAAACTTCTTTATAAAAATAATAAAAGTGAAAATTATAGACTTGTTTTAAGATCAAGAGCAATTTTGTTTTAGTTTTAATATTAAGAAATGATAAAAAATATTTGGATTCTTATCGAAGATACAAAACACTTACTGTGCCAATGTAATAAAGCTTTATTAAGGAATACTCCGAATATGCAGTCTACAATACTCGTTCTTTCACAGTGCAACAAAGATTGCTATAATTTTTTTGCCATTTTGGATCGGAAAATTTTTTTTTTCGCCAATATTTTAGTAAATGTATACCAAATATAAATTGATGAGAAAAATGTTCAAACTCGATTAAGAAGTCATAAATAATTTTATTTGTTTATAATAAATTGCTTATTGTTTATAACAATATCATGTTTGATAAAAAATATTAACTTCTTCTTAATCCTTATTCGTTTATACAGAGATTTGCAGAAATATTTTGATTTTAATGTTTTAGTAGCTTAGAAAAACGAATTTTTCTTAAATAGTTGCATAAAAGTGTTATTGTTAATAACTTTTAAAAAATTAAGAATTTTATAAAATCAATTAAGGATCAGTATACTACCATGAAATGACACAGGAAAATCCATATTAATATTAAATGTCGCACCACTGATAAATACGTGGTTCACTTCACGAATTTTGTCTCTTATATAAAAGGATACTTTGTACTTACATTGATATTGTCAAATGTTAGCAGGTAAGTATTTAGGACATTTTTTAAGGTATAACTAAATTTTTAAAAACTCCATTTATTAAGACATAAAAAAGAAAGTTAAAAGATAAAAAGATAACAGAGATAAAATAAAAAGGTTAAATGCGGTTTGGTACGGTAAGGGTATAAACGGGTTTTTCCAAATTAAAATATATATGTCTCAGAAAAATACTATTACTAATATCAATAGAATTCAGGGAAAGTCTAACGTTTCAAAATGCAAGAAACTCCTTTCTTTGTCTTTTTGCTTCCTATTTATATTATTCATTTATGTAGTATATATATATATATATATATATATATATATATATATATATATATATATATATATATATTTTCATTTGACATAATAAAATTGTAATATAAATTGTTTCTATCTTCAATTGTTGCTATTCCGTCATACTTAAATTATATTATCTCAAAAAAGAAAGACAAAAACGAAAAGAAGACAGGCCTGAATGCAAGTAGTGATGTAAGAAACAGCAGACGGCTTAATAATAAAAACTTCTTGTAATGATTAAGGAAACAAGAGACCAACCGATTACTTTTCAAATATACATATATCAGGGACTTATAAGCTTCAATTTAAGATTCAAACTGATGGGGAGGATTATTATATTTAGTAAATCAATAGATAAAAAGATGAAAATCTTATAACAAGATTAGGACATAGGTCAATATATTTACTTACCACTTATAATCTTACCACTTGTTATATTACAGCTGACAATCTCCTCAGACAAAAAACTAACAAAAATTCGGCAATCAGTCGGACAATTTATCCCAAAGTTAATTGCTGTGTGTGTTATTATTATGCCTTTAATAAGAATATTATTTAAGTTTTAGAGATACCTATACTCCAGCCAAAACAAAATAAAATGTGATCCCTTTAGATTGCCAAAATATGCATAATACACTTGAACAATTACAATTACACTATTACAAACTGCATGTTTTCAATTAATAAATTCTGACATATATCTACCTGTTAAAGTTATAAATTAAATATTAAGAGCAAATCTTTATTTTATTAAAATGGAACTGTTAGCAGTTTCAATAAGCCCATAATATCTGAAGTTATGTCTATATAAAAAAAAACAGATTCAGAAAAAAAAACAGGCGCATAGGTTTTAAAAAAATACGGTTTATTTTGAAAAAAAACTTGTTTTTTTTTCATTTACATCACTAAATGCAAGCCCATACAACTGTTGTTGAGTGCTTTTTCTAAGATAATTTAACAATAGTTGTTACTGTCTATAAAAGTTTTATAAATGGTGTTACTGCTGGTACTTGAATCTCAGAGCTATAAAAACCAATTTCTGCAGGCCCGACTATAACTGTTTGTGTTCTGTCTGTAAGATAATTACGTAAAAGTTTCACTACATGCTCATCCAAACCTATGTAGTAAGATTGAACAAAGTATGCTGTGGTCGAGCATATCAAAGGCCTTAAAGTAATCAAGTAATATCAGTGTGGTTATATTTCCCCTATCAACAGATCTATAGATAGCTGTGACTCTTTAAAAGGGCAGTACATCAGCTTATATTGCCAGATTTTCAAAATCGCAGTAAGGTCACGTAGATTTATAAGTTACCTAACATTGTCAGTGAGGCCAGGAGCTGAAGTTCTACAAGTACTATAAGGAGCATGTAGAGCAAATATACCTGGGATCAGTCACCGACGAGAATGGAAAGTTAGACATGAAATAAATGACAAAATAGATAAAGCAGGAAGAATATACAATATAATAAAAACAACAAGACAAATGTCAAGACAAATAAAAAATAGTAGTTCAGAAAGTGGTCAGACCAACAATACTATATAGTAGCGAAACATGAACAATGACCGAAAGACATAAATCAAGAATAAACACAACAGATATGAGATTTCTAAGAAGAATTTTGTTTCCCCTTATATACCTTTGGTGTCTGTCTATTAAAACTGGTCTATAGGACCAACCATTAATTTTTTTCTGATACTCTTAAAACTAAACTAATTAAATACTTAAACTAGAGTTCACCCAACGATGTCCTTTAGTATTCTTAGCCACTATTAAACTCGCACTATGCTCTGCTTTTCACTGCACTACACAAGCTCGAATGGTTTGGTCCTCTTCAGTCTTTCAAACAATATGTTGATTGTCCAATAGCTGAAGAGCTTCTGCATGTTCGTGTTGATGGAGCCTGGCTTCGTGTTTGCCAGCAAACCTTTTGATCTCTTCCTTGACCATTGGGATGTTGAGGTCTCGGTGCAAATCGGAGTTACGTATGTACCATGGAGCATCTACCATGTTGCATAACACCCTGTTCTGGAACGTTTGTATGATTTTTATGTTGCTATCTTTGGTACAGCCCCAAAGCTGGATGCCGTAAAACCATACCGGTTTTAGGATCTGATTGTAGAGTAAGATCTTATTATGTATTGACAGCTTCAAGTTTCTTCCAAGAGCCAATAAAGCTGTTTGTATTTGAGTCCCAGTTCTTTTGTTTTCTTTTTTACATGCTCTTTCCATCGGAGTTTGGTGTCTAGAGTCATGCCTAGGTATTTGGCGTTGTTCTCGTAGGGCACAGGGTTTACTAACCTTATGTTTGCGAAGCTAACATGGGTGGATTTGACTTCATTTAGCTTAATCTTCCATTGTTTGGTCCAATCAAGTATTGTGGTGCTAGCTGCTTGTAATTTCTCAATGGATATATCTTGCTCCTTCTCTACTGCAAGGATTGCAGTGTCGTCTGCGAATGTTGCTACTGTGATTCCATCCAGTTTTGGTATATCACTTGTGTACAACAGAAATAGGATAGGACCAAGGACACTACCCTGTGGCACACTCGCTTTTATTTCTTTCAGATCAGAATAATCATCTTCCTGTTTAATTCTGAATAGTCTGTCTGAGATATACGATGTTATTATCTCTACGTATTGCTTTGGTAGCATTTTGTTTAGTTTGTATATCAAGCCTTCGTGCCATACTTTATCGAAGGCCTGAGCTACATCTAGAAAAACAGCTGAGCAGATTTGCTTTTGCGATGCACCTGATCTACAGTCGAGTGTTTTTGTCTGAAGTCAAATTGAAAATCCAGAATTAGTTTATTATTTTCAATTAGTGGTCTCATTCTTTTGAGTAGCAGTTTTTCAAATAATTTTGAGATAATTGGCAGCAGGGATATGGGCCTGTATGATTGGACCTCATTAGGTGGCTTACTTGGTTTTGCAGCATTATTACTTCCGCAACTTTCCAGCTGTCTGGAACATATTTCAGTCTAAAGGCTGCATTGAAGAGGTATGTGAGCATGACTATACCTTTTCTAGGCAACTGTTTTAAGATTTCCCCAGTGATCAGATCAAAACCAGGTGCTTTTCTCGGGTTTATATTTGTTTTTATTTCCTTCGCTACTTCATTTGGGGTAACTAGGTTTTCTGATATTTGATTGCTTATATTGGCCAAAGTATTGTCCATATAGACTTGGTTAGGGGTAAAAACCTCTGCCAGATGTTCCGCAAACAGATCAGCCTTTTGCTTGCTTTCTCGGGCCCATGGGCCATTATTTCTTCTGATTGGAGGGATGGAAGCTATAGGTCTCTTGAGTAATTTGTTTCTTCATTTGCGGTTAAATTAATTGATTCTTCCTTAAACCTCTGTATTTCTCTTTTGAGCAGTTGTGTTTTGTTATTTAGCAGGGCTTTGTCTGTAGGATCTCTCGACTGTTGCCATCTTTTCCTAGCTCTTCTTTTCTCTTTGATTAATTCTCTGATTTCTACTGGATAATTTGCTCCTTTTGTTACATAGTTGATTTCTTTTGTGTTATTGTGCGCCGCTGCCTGAATGAGTTTGGTAAAGTTTTCAGTTTCTAGTTCAAATTCTTCAGTTGTTTTCAAACTAACATTTAGATTAATGCTTCTTTGTAGATCAATTCTAAAACTTTCCCAATCAGTGGTTTTGTTAACCAGTGAAGGTTGGGCATCCTTTTTAATTATTGTTTCACTCAACGTCATGATGATTGCTGAGTGATCAGAATCCAAGTCAAAGTTTTCTTCAAGCTCAGTAAAATTAGGAGATACTTTTCTTGAGATGAAGAAATCTAGCAAGTCAGGGAGTTTGTTAATGTCAGTGGGCCAGTAGGTAGGCTTACCTGTGGAATGATAGTTTAGCATCCTGTTTCTTGGACAGCTTTTCTTAATTCTCTGCCTCTAGTCGTAGTTAGTCTTGCTCCCCAGTCAGTATGTTTGGTATTAAAATCTCCTACAATGAATCTTCACCCGGTTGTTGTAGGAGATTTTTATAGTCATCTTTCTTAAGATTGTGATTGGGTGGACAGTATACTGCTCCAAATATCAGCTTTTGTTTAGTGGACATGATGCCCACCATGGTAAGTTGCATGTCTATGCATTGTAAGTGGCATTCTTCGTAGTGGCTAATGGATTCCTTTATGAGCATCGCACTGTCTCCATGTGCTTGATTATCAGGATGGATAGTGTGGTAGCTTTTGTAGCCTCTTATCTTAAGATAAGAATGGGTTGTCATATGGTTCTCTGATATGAGACATATGTCTATATTCTGAGAGTTGAGGAAAACCTCTAACTCATTTTGTTTGTTAAGGATGCCATTGGCATTTCATGTTGCAATCCGTAGGTCGTGTCGATCCATGTAATTATTTCTTCTTTTAGGTAGTACCAACGTTTTTGGCTTCTAGAAGGGTTGACTTCTATTGCTTTATTTTGTGTCATTTGTGCGTATGTAGTGCCAGTTTTAACTTTGTTAGAAGTAAACGTTTTTGGCTGAGAGACTGTTTTCTTTGTTTTTGTTGCTGTTGCATCATTCCTTCTCTTCTGTAATTCTTTGGCTACTATGCATTCCCTGTAGCTAGCAGGATGTGCCTCAGAGCAGTTACTGCATTTTGCAGGGGTGTCTCTTTTTTTTAGTGCATTCTGCTGTCATATGGTTGCCAGCACACGTTACGCAGGTAGGAGTATGCTTGCAGAATTTCTGGGTATGGCCATATCTTTGGCATTTTTTGCAGTGTGGCATGAGTTTGTGGCTTCTTACCGCTTCTATTTTAACCTTCATGTAGTTTAAATACTTTATGTTATATATTTTGTTGATATCTTCGGAGTTATGGAATTTCAACTTATATAGCGGTAGCCCAATAAGCTTTTTTTCATTCTTTTCTATTACTTTTTGAATTTCTGGACTACTTTTTCTATCTTAAATCCCTTTTCTTCAAGTTCCTTACCAATATCTGTAGGTATACATGTAAGATGTAAATTTCTTAGCATCACTCTTATGGGTCTATTGTTTTTATTCTCATATGTATGCCATTCTAGGTCAGTCTTGTTTATTAGAGAGGTTAATTCCCTGTATTCGGTATCAGAGTTGACATTAACTTTTATCTGTTTATTATTCATCAAGCTGGTGTTGCAGTTGAACTTGTCTATTTGCAATTTAACCTTAATTTCATTGTAATTTTCTATGTTGCTAATTATAATTGGTGGTGGTTTTATAGCTTTTGTGGTATTATTTAACTTACCTTCAGGCTTATGATCTGTTTTAGCTTCGGGGCTATTATTAGGTTTTTCAGGTGATTCCGCTGCTTTTCTTTTCTTGTGTTTATTTTTATTTTCTTTTATGAGCCAGTCAGTTTCTCTAGCGACAAGTGCTTTCTCATCATCTGAGTTGACTGGACTATAACTTATTTTAAGGATCTGAGCTTGCATCAGCTATTGTTGACATTCTATTCCTTGTAGGAATTGCTCTAATTGTTTTTGCATAGTGTATGTTTTTTGTTGCAGCTGTTGAACTATTTGTTCCAATTTTGATTTTTCCTCTCTTTCTGCTTGGAGCGCATTATACAGAGTTTGTTCTGTTAATGTTTTAATTTTTACATTGGTTGGCGTCGACGTGTTTGCCATTTTTAGTTATAAATTATTTTAATTATTTTTTACACTTGACCTGCTTATTGACTTCGCAGCCCGCGAAGTCAGCGAAAGCATATTTTAGTACACAATAATAATTATTATTTGTTGCGTTATCGAATTCCACACACTTGAAACACTACAAACACACGTCTTTATTGCGCGATAGTCCGATGACGATGCTTTTGAAATTCTACAAGTACTATAAGGCGCATGTAGAGCAAATATACCTGGGATCAGTCATCGACGAGAATGGAAAGTTAGACAAGGAAATAAATGACAAAATAGGTAAAGCAGGAAGAATATAGGTTCAGTAATAACTGAACCTATTTTCTAGCTCTTTACTGCATTGAGATAAAACAAATAGAAGATGAGATATCTGCGTTTCTGCAAACCATTAAAAACACAAAAACTTCTGCGTTTGCCAAAACAGAAATGGCCACCAGACAAAAACCAAAAGTAATTTTTGATTTTGATATGATTTTTTTTAATTTATCAAGCAATCAGTGCTGGGCCACTTGGTATGGATTGATGATGATTGAATTCATGGGTAAAAAAATTAATTGGTAGGCTGCGCCCTCCACTGTTTGCTCTATAGGCCCCATTGGGTCCAGTCTAACACTGGATTAAGGGAAAGTAATAATATAATGGATTAAATAGAACTAGAAAATATAGTGAAATTTTTAAAATTTGAATGCCATATCGGATCTGCCATTGATATGATGATATTATAATCAATCACATTATTAAAAATTAGTCCTAAATAGACTACATTAATTTAAAGGAAGTTTATCAAGAATGTCTGTTACGTACTGCTCGAAGGCACTACAAAAAAATAATAAACCTAAACATTGCAATCGGTTGTGTAGAAATTAAAAATAAGAAAATGGCATCAACGGGTTCACATCTCCCAATGCCAATCACATCGTAAATGTCTGGTTCTATATCGAGCATAATCTGGGGGTTAAAAAGTTAACACAATGTATTCCGGATATATGGTGCTTGCTTCTAAGTTCATATGCTATAAATACATCGAGTAGTCAGCATACTGTGCTGCCAATTTGTTACCATACCATATAAAATAATAATGGGGATTGAACGCTTAAATAGATAAAGCCATATTTTAGTGCTTTATGAGGACTTTCTAACTGTATTTATTTACATTTCTCAATAATCCAGGTTCTTTGAGATATCCACCAGACACTCGGACCACAGATTTTAGGAGATAAATCAGATGTTTCACTTCGTGTCGGCACTTTTGATGCTAGTGGCACGAGTTTTTGTCTGCGCATCGATATTACAATCGCCACACTATAAACTACAAACCAAGTATTGGTGTAGTTGTTTGGGGTTTAGGCCACAACGGCCAATCGCTATTTTGCCTGTTGTGGTCATAATTTAACAGCGGGGTCTGATATCAAAGTAGCGCCGGTTTAACGTCACTTACCTATATGGAAAAATGCACCTCTATACAACTGCAGCCCCATGAAGTTGAAGAAATTTTTCTTTCTTGTTCTCTCGGTAAGTATCTCAGGCAGATTAAAAGATAAATGCTGAAAATTTGGTACATATACTTCTTAATGCACTCTAACGATTTACAGATTCCGCTGAACAAAATCCATTTGGTCTCCAGGTCAAACCTGATTTTTGATGCAACTATGTGTATTTGTGCGATTGTAGCGTATTGTCGACGAAATTCAAGCTGGTAGTTGGGTATTCGCTGATTTTCGTCAATTAGCGATGACATTCACTTGAGGAGCAATTTTTTTAAAAACCATTAACTGGATGGGTTTTTCCGATTTTAAGACCATTGCTATTTGGGCCACCTTCTATTGGCCAGAGAAGTATCCCGTCCTCAATATCGCGTTATAGATTATTGTTATCATGCGAAATCCCTCATATGAAAGTTCTTTTAGAAGTTTTCTAGTTATTAGGACGAAACCTGGGGACTTCTTCGGATTTATTTCAGTTTCGATAACCTTAATTACTTCGCGGTTTTTTCTTCTTGAATGATAAGAGGCGTAAACACGTTCGCCAGATGTTCACCAAAGGTATGTGCTCTTTTACTAATGTCTCTAGCCCAATCGCCAAGTATTGCATTCTAATTGGAGGGTTTTGTGACGGCGGTTGATTGATTTTTGTGGCCTTCCATAGTGCAGTCAGTTGCTGTAGTTGCTGTTAGGGAGTGGAAATAATTCTGGAAATCTTGATTTTTGTTCATCTAATAATTTCTTAAACTCCTTGTCGGCCCTATTAAACTACGTTTTATCGCTCGGTGCGCGAGTAAGAAATCTGCAATTTTTTTCTGGGAGCTCGTTTTTGTTGTATTTTCTCTCGGATACGTATAGAACAATACTGTTTTGGATTATTGCGGTTTCTTTCTGGAGTTGCGTCGCATGCTGTTCGCTAGATCGATTTTATTAAGTACTGGACAGATTCGTAGATATCCTGTTTACTTTTTAAGGCAAGATTTACATTTAGTTTAATTTGAAAACTGATACAGCAAATTATCAGTTCAGGAGTTCAATTCAATGCAATAAACGTCCCCAAAATGGAAATATTGCACAACAATGTGGAAACAAGATATAAAAAACTTTTGATGTTAAATCAACTACCCTGTAAACTAAAGTATCATGAATGTGTAAATCATTAGAGTGTTTGAGAAGTATCTGTACCAAATTTTCAGTATTTATCTTTTAATCTGCATGAGATACTGAGAAAATAAGAAAGAAAAATTTCTTCAACTTCATGGGCTGCAGTTGTATAGAGGTGCATTTTTCAATATAGGTAAGTCGCGTTAAATCGCCGCTACTTTGACATCAGACTCCGCTGTTAAATTCTGGACGTACCTTATTAAAATACAGTGTAAGTTAAAAGAGAGAAATGCGCTTAATGAAACCAAAATAATAGAATGAAAAAGATTGGCCGTTGTGGTCACACATCCTAGTTGGCCGTTGTGGTCACACACCCTAGTTGGTCGTTCATTTTGACCGTTGTGGTCATCGTCGCCAGCGACGTCAATACGTAAGCGTCGGTGGCCGTGGTGGCAAGTGGTCGGTGGCAAGTGGTCAAAATGGCGAATGGGGTGGAATTTTTAGTTGGCCGTTATGCTCAAGTGTCGAGTTTGGCGATATGGTCAAATTGGCCGTTGTGGCTGTTGGCCGTTATGGTCACGGAGGTCGTTGCGGTTATGCAATGATTAATTACAACAACAGCCAAAATAGCGATTGGCCGTTGTGGTCATTATCCGTTGTGGCCAGGCCCCGTTGTTTGTAATTGAAAGAGAATTTCATGATATTAAATTTTCCCAGAATTAATAATAATAATTACTACAACCCATAGCCTAAACCAAGGCCCCAGAAGCTATAAGCTTGTGCGGGTGGGAGGGGGCGATTATTAGAAAAATTATTTGGTAAATTGGGACCAAATAATCACTTGCTTTTTAAGTAACTTACAATTTTTAGCCATAATGACTGAAAATAAAATAAATATTCTTATGCTCGAATATTCTCCCACTAACACAAACTAAGATGAGCAGAGGCGTGGCCCGATATAAATCCTTCTTCATTTTACTAGCGCGTTCCTTATCATACACACATATGGTTTTGCAGATACTTCCAACTTGTTTTTCTATATCTGTATAAGTACTTATTGTCAGAAGAATAATCTGAGTAGTGATCATTTAAACGATAAAGGGGAAGAATCAAACAAATTTATTTCATAGGTAGCAGCAGTAGAAAATGTTGCCATTCTTATTAGAAGAGAATGCAGACTTAAGTTAGTTTGGTGTTGAGGAATGTACAAGATATATCGAGGCTTTAATATCTTAATACCGGTCATAATTGAGATATTGTTCATGCACTTTGTAATGCAAATATTTTAAGAACTTGTTTTGAACCGTTTTGATCTTAGGTTTTACAGTAACTAACCCTAGATTCCAGACTAAAATCCTAATTTCAATCTAACTAACGAACTGTATAATAATAGTATTGTTTTAATTTTATTAAAATCTTTTATAGATCTGATGATGGAATCGAGATTCTTTAATGATGCGTTTACTATGTTATCAATGTGATCAACCCATTTCAAGTTGGATCTAAAATAAACTAAATGCCAGATGTTAAGACACTTGCTCCAAATCATTACCATCCATCGCCTATTGATAAAAGTAGGGATCTTTCTTTGTTGTTAATGTCCTAGATTTGCATTTATTAATGATTTATCAATGCCATAAAGAGTTTGTATCATCTTGTAATGTTTGATGATTATTTGTATTAATAATTTCCTTATAGATCTTAATATTGTTTGCAAATATAAGACATTCGCAACCTCAAATACCAAAATGGTAGATCATTGAATTGATAAATAATAGAAAAAGCAAAGCTTGCAAATTGCTGCCCTGTGGTGCACCTGTTATGTAGAATTTTTGTGATTTAATTTCATGTACAGTGAAATCCCCCCATAAGCAGATACTGGCAGTGTCATACTTTTTGTTCGTCTTTTGGAGACGTCCGCATAAAAGAAATGACTATGTCCAGTTTATAGGAAGTGTCCACTTAAGAGAGAACTGAGACTCGACCGATATATAGCTATCAGCAATGATTGTGCAAAAATTTAAACATTTGGAAAATGTACACCGATGTTGCTGATTTACTTTCTCTGCACAAAAAACACATTCAAACATTATCTTGAACTAAAAGATCAGTCGGTCATTCCGTTTCGCATTTGCACGCAAGGTGCATTTTGTAGTATGGTCTTATTAATCTCTTTAACAACTGGTCGTTTTCAATAGGAAAGAGTTCCAAGGAGATTTTGGTAGTTTTTGTAATGACAATAGTGTGCTTTCAAAATTAATTGTTGTGTGTATTTAATAGCTTTCAATATCTCTCCATTTGTGTGTTCTTATATGTACTTTTGCACACGCAAACATATTTTTTTGAGCACAAAGTCAAAAAGTTGAGATTTTTTGAGTTACAGAGCAAAAATGAATTTCGTGTTTACCTGGGAGAATTTTAATATCTCTCCATTCGTGTGTTCTTATGTGTACTTTTGCACACGGAAATATATTTTTTTAGCACAAAGTCCAACAGATATTTTTGAGTTACTGAGATCTCTATCAAACTTGGGGATTGTGATCCAATACTAATTTCGCCTACATCAGTCCATTAACAAATTATCAGCTTTCTATAGGTTAAAGAAGTGAATGAATTGTCAAACACTTTTCATAAGTTTTTGTAATTAATTGCTGTGGATTTTAAAGTACACAAAATATACCACGATACCTACAGCTGTGTTTTCGAGTTGCCTAAATTCAGGGCATTTGACTTTAAAATAAAATCTAAAAATACTTTTTTAGCACCATCTGGTTGAGATTTAAAAAATCAATCAAAATCTTAATTAAGTCAAGATCAATGCATACATTGCTGACTCTTATATCCATTGATCCCATAAATGGATGAACCGTTAAATGTGCAAAGGTATCGTTAACAAACATGGTTAAAGCTGGAAGACTCTATTGTATGTCATCTTCTCTCCTCCCTACTACCAATAATATGATGTATTGATGGTCTACATATACTATTTTTTATTTATAGTGCAGATTTATTATTTTACAGAAAAATTATTTTATAAATTTGAATCCTCATACATCATTTTAGTAAATAATTAAAATATTAAAAAATGTTTCTTAGTTTTCCAAGACAAAAATTATGTTGAGAATTTAATATGTACTTTTTTTTAAGGTTGTGGAAGTTGCGCAGTTGGCTGGGTAATGACTAAAGACAAAGGCTGTTCTGATATAAATGAGTGTGCTGGTATAAAACCTGTATGTGGTCCATTACAGTTTTGTGTAAATACAGAAGGGTCTTATCGATGTTTAGAATGTGACCGTTCATGTGCTGGCTGTACAGGAGATGGACCTGACATGTGTATTAACTGTGCCAATGGATATACCTTGATTAGTAACATGTGTGTTGGTATGTAGACAATACAAGAATTATTTTTTAATTTATTACTGTACTCAATACATGTTTTTTAGATTCAGAACAAGAACAAAGAAAACAGCATGTGTTTATAACACGATACTTGACTTATTTTGGATTGTGTGTTGCCACATGTATTATCTTCCAACGTAATGTGATGTTAGCAGCTATTATTGGTTTAGCAGTAGGAATATACATTTCTGTTTCTGAGTATATGTTAAATAGTCCACCCATACCAAATACTACCGACTTTGTAAAAAATTTACGTGTGTGAATGTAGTGCTTCACAATTAGCAGATAAATTTTATTTATTTTTAGTTATTGTAAGTAGATACCAATTTTCTATGTACGCTTACAAGTTGACACTAATAAAAATATTACAAAGTCTAATGCATTATTTTACACTGATTTAAAAAGTTAATTTCAAGGTATATGAGGTAAGACTGTTTCATGGTATATCGATTGATATATTTTAAAGAATTATATGATCGTGTAATGTAAATTTCAGTTATTGTTCACCTATTCCATGTCAAGTGTCACACTCGGTACCACAGTTTCAAGTTTTTTACTCTAAAACTGATCAAAAATAATTTGAAAAACAAATGAAGACAAAGGTCTTCACATATTGTTACTTTATACTGGATTCATGTTAAAAAATTATCACTAATTTAACATTAAATCTAATTTAATTTAATATTTAACTTAAGATTAAAACAACTTTTCATGCAAGACCAATTTTTTTAAGAATCATGTTGGTTGCTTTATAACCTAAAAATCAACATCAATAAAATCGTGTTATTGTTTGATTTGATGTTATTTGATGGTAAAAATGAAAACAACAACAAGTGGAAAATTGCTGTATGAAGATTTACATTTACTAGGTGCAACTTTAGCAGTTTTACAAATTATAGCGGACCTGTGCAAATATACTTTCATTAACTTTAAGAATAAAAGATAAAAGTTGGCCAACTGATTTTTAAATTTAAGTTAATTTCTGACATGAGGTACTGTATTTATAAACAATAATTTAACTTTTCTTAATTTTAAATTAATGCTAATTTTCTTTGCATGAATTCAGCATAAATTTTTCTATTTTAATTTTGATTAATTTTATTGTAAAGAATTTGAAAGTTGGTTCCAGGTGTGACATTTGAAATGGAATGGCTATATTAATAAAAAATATTAACTTGTGTCACAGAGTAATTATATACAGAGGAATTATGACAATTACTAGCTTGCAGAACATATCTGGGTGAAAACCCCTTGTTTTTTTTACTAATGCCCAAAATTTCTTTATGGGCCAACACTGGGGTATACTTGGTGTATATGATTGTCGGTTGACAAATCTAACATCAGCATCCATTAAGAATTGAATCATCTTTTCAGAATATGGGCAGGTGCTAAGTCAGGCCAAAATACAGTAGTTGCTCAATTATGTGAACTAATTAAACCCAGGCGTGTTGATACAAACCAGATGTGTGCACTCGATTGTTAGTTGAGTACCATTGAGAGTACCATTGAATGGTACTCTTTGAAAAGGGTTTATTAACTTTATTATCTAGAAAACATTTTATAACTGAACAACACTGTCTGGTATACAAAAATTATTACTGGGAGAAAATTGATGATTTTATGATTTTCAATAAATGGAATCAAATATTTCTTTAAAATATACAAATCTCCCTGGTATCAATTGTGCCTTTGCTCACGTATGGTTCTGAAACGATACTATCGGAATCAACTGCCACACCAAATCTTTGTGAGAAAATTTAGATTCATAAAAAACTTTTTTCTGAGAACTTGTTTGAGATTACATGGTATATAACTTGTGTCGTCTATTATAATTTTTTTCTTGTAAGCATCACCCGACAAAGTTTTCCTGCTTCTTTATGGCATCTCTGCTCTTTTTTTTTGATATATTTTGGTGCAGTTTTTTGTGTAAATGATTTAATTGACAACTTCTTCCCAGTAATTTCTGATACTCTGCCGAAGCTCTCAATGAATTGGTCAATATTTCTATAAATTGTAAACTGAGATTTTCCTTCGGTTTGAAAGTGACGAAATGTTACATACACTTTTGTTGTAACCCATATTGAGAATAAAATTTGCAAACTCTTTTTGCAAAACAGCCTTGGTAGTGTAATGTCTAGCGTGCTGGACTTTCACCCAAGCGGGCCAGGTTCGACTCCTGTTGCCGGCAGATATGGTTAGATTTTCTGCAGTTTTCCTTAACTGTGACACAAATGTGGGATTTGCGCTGTTCCATCTGTAAGTCGACTGCAGCCACACGTTGGGCCTACGTAATAGTAATAATCGCCCCCTCCCTCCCGCACAATCTTATAGCTTCTGGAGCCTGGTTTCAGGTTAGGGGTTGTAGCAATTATAGTAAAAAAATAAATAAATTGCTTCAATTTCATTTGTTTGCCGGGAGATTCAAGTTTAGAAAAGATGTCCCTACTTTTGACTAATCCTTTAAGTCCTAAGTTATAATTTATTATGAGGTAAACCAATTGAATGATGACATCTGCCTTGTATGTAATTACTCTGTGACACAACCGCAATAGAATAGTGGAAAGGGATCATTCCAGAAATCAAAAACAAAATCACATTGATTATTAAAAAACTGATAACAACAAACAAAAACTTTTATTATTACTGTTATCTGGCGACTTTTCGAATTTCCGAATAATTTACATAACGAATAAGTTTCACAAATTCTAGTTCTTATGCGTTTACATTTTTATAGTATACAGAGCATGTCTAAAGCCCCCCATTAATTTGTAGGCCGTTAATTATTTTTCTTTCAAGTTTTGAGGACATATATATTAGACGATAAATACTAATTTCTGGCACGTCTTTAATCAATTTTTTCTCTAAAATGGCAAGGCTTCATTTTGAAAAACAAATTTAAATGGAGGTGGGGGTAAGTTCAATTAAAAGACATGTGAGAGAATGGAAAAATTTATTACAAAATTGTAATTTCAAATAATAATAAACGCAACTCAAATTCAACATTTTTATTAAAACAAAAGAGTAATTATCAATAATTATTAAAGAAATTGCTGAAAATGTTTGTCTTTTACTTCTTAATAGTAGAATAACGCAGTATAAATTGCGCATGGTCCATGAATGGCTAAGTAAGTTTAGCAAGGTAAGTCGTCTCATACATTTCCACTATAGAATGGGCTAAAGGCCCTGCATATTACTTTTATAAGAGTTGAGCAAACACGAATGTGAAGCAACCATTTTGGATTCAAAAATTTAATTATCTTTAATGCCTAATGACAAACCAAACTACACATTTATCTAACTTAAATAACATATAAATTAAAAAAATAGTGGAAAAAGTTTTAAATTCGACAGGAATTGCTCAAATAAATTGTTGACAAAATTATGGCACTTCTAACTCCACTTACAGAAGAATTAAATCACAATTTAAATAAAATAAATCTATTGGAGAAAGAACTACAAGTTAAGCAAACAAATGATGACTTCGAACAATATACACAGCAGAACAATTTCCGTATCTATGGGGTCCTACAAAAAACAGAAGATACATGAAGATCCAAACGTATAAATATAAGATTTCTCATTTCAGAGTTATTTAAATTAATGCTGTTTGCTTAAGATAATACTTAAGACTTACTCTCTATCAATGAGAGCTGGATGAAAGAAAGCAGTAGCAATGAAAGTGTTCATATTTCAGGTTTTATACTTGAAAGGTATGATTGTTTAGATGAACAGGGTGATGGTGTCTGTGCTTATAAAAAAATACTATAAGCTACTCTCACATTGTTATGTCCGATTTTCCAATCGAACAAATATGGTTTAATATAAAAATTGCTAAATTAAGATTTGCTGTCGTGTTTTATAAACCGTCCTCGTTTAGATAGCATGGCCTTCCCACCTTTTCTATTAAACATCTGATAGATAAGAAATGTGTAATTTTATAAAAATCGTCATTCTGTACAACATATTAATTTTATAATTTGTGGCTCAAGTTAACATTAGTATATTCATAATAAACGTCAAAAATTCTATTTTAATTGTCAAATAGATTTGATTAATAAAACCTTCTTTTCTACAACTGTTTATATTTATCTATTTGTAAATAATATTTTAGAAATTTCATTATATTATAATTGAAAGTTTATGTACTACGTATTTCTGTTTCTCTTTTTATTATTTATTTCATTTTCTAAACTAATCAAGCTCTTAAAACAACATTCACAATTATAGAGGTTTTTTAATATTATATGCACCTATAGTACTGATAGCGCTTTTAAATCAACTGTAAAAGATACTATAAGTGGAAAAGGCATAGGTCGAGGTTCACGATAATCATGTGTAGTACCCTTACTTTCAAAGTTTGATTCAAAGGTGCCAGCAATACACTCAAGCTTCAAAATTTTCTAATATTTAGCCACTCCTTCGTCCTCAAATCGCATCCATGCTTATTACATATACTGATATACATACCGCAGCGTGCCGTGCATACGAGACAATGGAAGCATTCCCGATATGACGTATGCGCTATCTCGCTCGTACACATTGCGTACGAGCGTAATAGCGCATACATCGTATCGCGACTACTTCCACGTTTCATATGCACTGCACGCTGCTGCTGGTATACTATGCACCTCATGTCATGGTGTAAGACTAGATGCATGCCCAAGGATGCGCAGTAGACCGGATTTTCTAAAACAATCAAATTTGACCCAAAGCAGAGAACAGGGACTAACGAGAAGCGTCACTTGACATACCGCCTTTGATGTTTTGGTAGTCGATTTGAATGACCTTCATACGTTCCGCCATCTTTTTGGCGTTACAGTTTTAAATTCACGGTTGGCAAATTTTAATGAACTAAAAATACGAAATCTTATAAATAATTACCAAATGTTTTTCTTTACTGTTCGCACGGAAAATAAGCCTGTGAAATGAGCTGACGGGCTACTTATCTGTCCACGCTTACTAGTTGATGGGTTTGACACAAGTAGGTATTGGGACACCTGAGGCAGACAGAAATTGACATGCCATGTGGCATGCCAATGGCATGGCTCCTCCCCCTGCTTCTGATTGGCTACCCCCACTCCTGTAGCTCCTCCCCTTGCTTCTGATTGGTCGCCGCCATCTTGGATTTCCCCGCCTACTGCTCTCTGATTGGTTAACCCCCACTCCTGTAGCTCCTCCCTTGCTTCTGATTGGATGAAGGCAGCCATTTTGGAACGTCTGGTTCCATTCTACCACGCCCGCCGCCGCCGCCATTACGGGTATCTGTATTACCGGCAAACTGAGTGCTACCAATAGAGGGCGTAATGCTACAATTAGTGTGTATTGCTAAGAGAGGGCGTCATGAAGAAATCTGTATTATCGATGCGTTGTGTACTACTACTAGGTGGCGTGTCATGAAGAAGAAGAAGAAATCTGTATTACTACAGAGAGGCAACCATTTTATATCACAGCATCTTGCGTGCGCGCGCTAAATTTGAATCCGTCAATTTTAAATTTGTCATTTTTGCATATGTCATTTTAAATCTGTCAATTTTACTGCTGTCATTTTTACATCTGTCATTTTAAATCTGTCAATTTTGCTTCTGTCATTTTAAATTTGTCATTTTTGCATCTGTCATTTTGAATTTGTCATTTTTGCATATGTCATTTAAATCTGTCATTTTAAATCTGTCATTCTTAAAGCAACCATCTTACCAGATTTGAATTTTAGCGCTAACTCTGGGATTGGATCCTTTCACTAAGCTGAAACTCTTTCTCTCTCTCTCTCTCTCTCTCTCTCTCTCTCTCTCTCTCTCTCTCTCTCTCTCTCTCTCTCTCTCTCTCTCCTCTCTCTCTCTCTCTCTCTCTCTCTCTCTCTCTCTCTCTCTCTCTCTCTCATAGTATGACTACTTACCGGCTTTGTAGCTTAGGATGTTCGCCGTCGGAAATCTTCGGCTTTATTCGTGGCGTGTCATGAAGAAGAAGAAGAAATCTGTATTGCTACAGAGAGGCAAATCGACCGAATAACCAAATTATAATAAATAAACATTTGGGCACGAAGCACACTAAAAATCACGACCAAACAATGTTAACCGCATCGTCTGTATATCGCCACGCCCTCTAATCAAGGTTAGGAGAGCACTTATAAGCAACGAAATCAGTGCTTATATGCAGTGTATGTAACACATTTGAATTGGTATTACCTTTCCGTGCAAGATTAATAATGAGCTTAATTTAAAATAGTACTCTAAATAATTATACTTTTTGCTGTACGGAATTGATATTGAGCTTTAAGTTGATTAAATATTACAAATTTAAATAAACGATAACCATAATTTTATAAAAATATTTTTGTTAGCATTGGTTTTTATTTTTAATAAATTCTCAAGGGAAGCATTGCTTCCATGGACCGCACGCCACTGAAGAGCTGATAAACGAATTCATCAAAACGAAAATAAAGGTCTTGGGAATAACAGAAACCAAGATGAAAGGTAAGGACACAAAGATAATGAAGGAACACGTTCTAATTTATAGTGGAGTGGATGTAACGGAAAGAGCCAATGAGGGAGTAGCATGGTTAATACACAAAGACTGGAAAGAGAAGATACTACATTGGGATTGCATAAATTCAAGAATACTAAAAATGGTATAGAGAATAAATGATAAAGAAAAATTGGACTGCATTGCGGTGTACGGACCAAGTGAGAATGATAGGTTAGAGGAAGAAGAGGAATTTTTCAATAAATTACAAGAGACAGTGGATAATGGAAAAAATACAGCAATAATAGTAGGAGACATAAACGCAAGGGTAGGAAAGGACGTCAAAAGTTATGCATCGTACATAGCAGAGTATGGAGAAGAAGAAATTACTAGAAATGGAAGAATGCTGCTTGAATTCTGCATGGACAACGAGCTGACAATCACAAACACAATTTTTAAACATAGAGACATACATAAATATACGAGAACATTAAAAAGTAGAGAAGAAAAGTCTATAATAGACTATGTACTAGTCCCGAACACAATAGTAAAAAGAATAAGAGATACAAGAGTAAAGCGTGGGACCGAGATAGGAAGCGATCATCATCTGGTGGAGGCGAAAATGTCAATGGCACAAGAGACGATAATTAATAGAATGGAAACTAAGAATAAACCGATTAGCAAAATAAAAACATATAGACTAAGAGTGAGCGAGTTACAAGAGAAATTCAGACTGCTTGGAAGAAAAATTAAAAGTACATATAGCAAGAACCAACAATTTTGGAGGACAAGACATGTGGGAAACATTTAAAACCAGCACACTAGAAAGTGCAAAAGAAGTCTGCGGAACAACAGTGAAAAATAGAAAACGCAAACAAACAGCATGGTGGTCGGAAGAGGCGAAACAGGCCATAAAGAAGAAAAAGGAAATGTGGAAAAAATACCCAAGGGAACAAACATTAGAAAGCTATGAGGAGTATAAACAACAAAGGAAAAAATGCCAAAGAACAGGTGCTCTCAGCCAAGATGAAAACATGGGAAAACTTTGGAACGAAAATGGAACAAAATTATAAGAGCAATCAGAAGCTTTTCTACAGAATAGTAAGGAATATAAAGAAGGAAAAGGGGGACGAAATTTATTACATTGAAGACAAAAATGGGCACTTTCAACGAAGGAAAACGAAATCATGGAAAGGTGGAAGGAATATTTCAAGGGACTTTTAGACAGCTACACTAAAGAAAGAAATAATGAAGCAGTGATAATAACACAGGAGAAAGGTAATAACGAAGAAGGTGGCATAGATATAGCGATGGAAGAATTAGAAAAGGTTATAAGAAACCAGAAAATTTGTAAACCTTAGGGACACGACGGCATTATTCCAGAAATAGTAAAATATATGGGAAATATAGGGAAAAAGTTCCTTTTAGAATTGTGAAACAGAATCGCGAAGGGAAACGAATTGCCGCAAGACTGGGAAAAAAAGGAGACAAGAAAATATGTAGAAATTACCGGGGCATATCACTGGTAAGTATATTACTGGAAATATATGAAAGCATTCTAACAGAACGTTTGAAAAGAGAAATTGGCAAAGAATTAGAGGAAGATCAGTATGGGTCAATGGGTGCAGAACGGGTAGAGGAACAATAGATGCACTGCACACTTTCAAACAAATAACTGAAAGAATAATAGATGCTAACAAAACATTATATGTTTGTTGTATAAATGTTACAAAGCCCTTCGACTAAATTAGAAGGAAGGATATATGGTTGATCATGAGCACTAGAAAAGTCAACAAAAATCTATTAAGGTGTATAAAGAACATGTACAAATCAACCAATAATTACGTAAGAACTAAAAACAAGTCGTCAGAGAGCTTCACAACATACGCAGGCGTGAGACAAGGTGGAACCTTGAGCCCATTTCTATTTATTATAGTGATGGACGAAATAATGAAAAAATGTAAAAACAAAATAAAGCAAGCCGCATGGGGGTACTACAACATGGAAAGAGTAACAATAAACCACTTTGCATTTGCAGACGATGTGGCACTACTGGCTAATACCGTTGAGTGAGAAATTTTAAAGAGGCGCAATGTAATAGGAAAAGGCCGTGCCTGCTTCGTCTTCACTCGCACTCCACTTGATCAACAAACTAGAGTACTGCACGATGCTACCCCGACGTGCATTAATGGAACTATTCATTTATAACCACTAGATGGGATGGTCAACATCAAGCAAATCTTTAAATGTCAACTATAATATTCCCAATAGAGCAAAAAATGTGCGTTTTGTTTTCAACGTAGAACCAGATCAGACTGATAGGTTTTATAAAGTAAACAATTCTACATTCGAAACGACTTTTTACTACGGTACAGACATTTTCTATTGCTAAAAACTTCAACAATTGATTATTTTTAAAAATCGTGCTTTTTAACTTTAAAATCGTCATATCTTCAAAAGTAACCGAGCTATCGGATTGAATTTTTTTTTAATTGAAGAACACACGTGAGCGCATCTAGTCGTATTAATGACGTTACCGAATATTAATTACTGATTTCCTTAAATAGCAGTTAAAGTTAGCACTTCAGCATGAATGTATTCATATTTTGACTATGCTAGAAAAATTCTTATTTGTCTGAATCTTTCTATACTTACAGCGAAGCAATTAAAGACAAGAGAATGCAGAAATTTTTAGAAAAAAGAGATTTGATCTAGGACCTATAGTTTTATAGTTATGAATAGTTTTGTGACGCACTAAACTGATAGCGGATGATACTTTCGCAAGGCCGGCACGCGACTACCATTCAATAATTAATAATTTACAGGCAAAAGGTAGTTTTTTTTAAATTAAATGGTGTCCTAACACAAATATTTATTGTTTTATTAAGTCTTAAAACTGCCAATTGATAAAATTGCAAACACTAATAAATAAACAGGCTTAAATGTTTATACTATACAGTAAAACTTCGCTTTGGGTTTGGATTTTCATGTGTGAGCAACAGAGAAATAGCGAGAGAGAATAATAGAAATTTTTGATAGTTAAAATATTCTAGAACTAATTAATGCTTGTCATGTGCTGACAAAGCTCGGAAAGTATACGATGATACATGTCCCAAGTAGCACAAATTGCTTTTGTGTATGTTGCTTTTGTTTTTATAATGCTATATTGAATTTTTGCATTTTTGGATAAAGGTTTTTTATTACAATACCTTACAATGCATTACCTAATTATACATTATGATTTACTTTTTTGTTTCGCCGAATTGTTAAATTATTCATTTTTGAAACGAGTGCTTTGGAAACAAAATTGTCAATAATAGTAGATTATTGATCGAGTGATAATGTAGGCAATAACTCACGCGAATGAAGTTTGCAGCTCCAGCCGCAGACTAGTGCAGTAATCATCCAAGTGAGTTATTGCAATTACAGCGAGTTGAATACTATACTTTATCTACGACTATAACAATTTTCAAAAAAAATTACAACGCAAAGTTTCAAAAAGAAGCGAATGACAATGAGTATTTAAATACCGTTAAACATTTAATGCTATTTAACACACCTTAATACTAGGTATTTCTTGGCCATCACTTTTATTAATAAAATTAATTGCAAAAGGCGAGCAATTTGTGATCTTTATGGAAGGTGTAGAATTATGTATAATTTATTTATCAGGTAGCAGATTAAGTGTTGTTACTGTGACGGCTTCTCTCACTTTCTCTTCGGCGATGTACACATTTAGTGGAGTAACGCTAAGCAAAAAAAGAGCGTTATCTCGCAACCGGTCCAAACTACTTCGATTTGAATTTTTTTGTAAGTCTTGTAAATATAAAATACTAAAACCTTTACAAATTAGAAATTGACGCTCAGAACGGGAAATGTAGTGAAACTCGAATAACCTAAAACCATAACCAAGTGGTTCCGCACCGGTTGCTCGACCATCTCAGAACAGGATAATTCTTGGTGTGTTATCACATCTATGTATTGGTAGTTCGAAGCCACCATTAATTTATTTTTATTCCTTTTGGTTTAAATACGGCAGCCATATTTGTTTCGTGGTGCACGACGTTTCTTGCAGTTTTCTATGTAAACGAAAATCTTGATATCTCAAGAACAGTTGGTCGTAGAAAGTCGCGGTAAAAACTATTGCATTTTTCACATTTCGAACTACATTTGCTGTTCTAAACATAAATTTCGTATGATGCCTCCTTATGGGCGCAAATTAAGTCCGAAGTTTAACGCTTTTTTTTCAGAATTTCGGCTTTTTAGAGTGTCATATTACCAAACAATGACGAAGTATCAGCGCTCATTCTTTTAAAAAAAGTACGCAGTTAAGAATAGTTTATGTTCAAAATATTTCAAATCTGAAACTTCATTATTTTGGTATTTATGGGCTTTCGAAATTCTCGTTTTCTTCATTTTTGAGCAACTTTGGACCTCAACATCTCTTATGGTCATGGATGGATTTTTTTATATTACGTGCATATGAAGCAGCATATGATGGCAAACTCTGGTAAAAATTGTAACTTTGATATTAGCTTGAGAACAAAGTTATACTCATGTTAGCTGTCATACAATTTACACAGATTAAGAGGAAAATTTAAGTTTAACACCTTTTGTTGCAAGATTTCCGCTTTTTAGAGTGCCACATTTCCAGGAAAAAGTGAGATTTCAGGGTTCATTTTTTCTAAGGAGGTACACAATACATTCCAGTGATAGACCATGTATTTTTAATATAGGACCATCTCCATTAGAGGTTAATTATGATCGTCAACTCTTAACCTATAAAGGTTTTAATATTTTATATGTACGGCATTTAAAAAAAAAATCAATCAAATCTGAGTAGATTCAACCGGTTTTGAGGTAAAAACGATAAGCTTTTTCTTCATTTTTGGATAACTTTGGACCTTAATAACTCGGATGGGTGCTGATAGGATTTTGTTATATTATATGCATATGAAGCAGTATATGATCGCAAACTGTGGTAAAAATTCTAACTTTGATATTAGCGTGAGGACAGAGTTATACCTAGTTGAAAACTGTAAATGTAAACCATCATTAGTATTACTGAGTAAATGTACTTTATTCTGGTGCTAACATTGGTTTGGAAAAGTAAAATTATTATTATTACTGTTATTATATAGTTATATGCTATTGATAAAAATCCCTGCAGTAATAACTAAAGTTATTAATAGAATAAGAGGGTGCTTTTTCCATGTATGTTCTTCCCTGGATAATTTTCCTCTCAATCTGTGTAAATTGTACGACAGCTAACATGAGCATACCTCTATGCTTACGCTAATGTCTAAGTTAAAATTTTTACGACAGTTTGCCATCATATATTGCTTTATTTGAACGAAATATGAAAAAAATCTATTCATGCCCATCAGAGATATTGAGGTCCAAACTTGCTCAAAAATAAAGAAATCAAGAATTTCAAAAGCCCATAAATACCAGAATAGTGAAGTCTCAGGTTTCAAATATTTCAAAAATAAACTATTCCTAATTGTGCACCTTCCTAGAAAAGATGAACCCCAAAACCTCACCTTTTCCTGGAAATGTGGCACTCTAAAAAGCGGAAATTTTGCAAAAATTGGTGTTAAACTTTGGGCTTAAATAAAGAAGAATCTTACAAAACTTTTGTTTAGAACAACAAATGCAGTTCAAAGTGTTAACAATACAAAGTTTTCTACCACACGTCTCTACGACCAACTTTTCTTGAGATATTGGGATTTTCGTTTACACAGAAAACTGCAAGAAACGTCGTGCACCACGAAACAAATATGGCTGCCGTATTTAAACTAAAAGGAATAAAAATAAATTAATTGTGGGTTCGAGCTGCCAATACATAGGTGTGATAACACACTAAAGATTATCCTGGTTTGAGATGGTCGAGCAACCCCTACTGAACCACTTGGAAACTTTTTAGGTTATGCGAGTTTTGCCGCATTTCCCGATGCGAGCGTCAGTTTCTAATTGATGAAGGTTTTAGTATGTTTTATTTACAAGATTTCAAAAAGAATCATGAAAATCCGAGTAGTCTTAACCGGTTCCGAGATAAAAACGTAAGGTTACTCCACTATAATGAGATATATTAATATGCAGATTTTTGATAAAGATACAAGTTTATGACCAATAGAATTCAACATCATGTTAATATTTGGTCAATATCAAATATTGCCATGACCATCTGACACATGAAATTTATCAAGTTTGACAGTTCAGAGGTAGTGTTTACCTAATTAAATATCCAAAAAATTTACTACAGCCAAACCAATAATTCAATAAACATTACCCTATCAACATCAACAATGCCATCCACCAACGCTGTTACAATTTTGACAAAAGCGCCGCAGTTGCATCTTAATAACTGTACCATTCAAACTATAACAAAATATATAAATAGAATAATTCTAAAATTTGTGACGTGTCCATGTTTTGTTTGTTATAAAGTTTCCATAATTTTTCCTTAGTTATTATCGGTAACTCAGAATATCTATGTTCAGCTGGCGGGAATTTTTGTAATCATTCGATTGATGTTGATATTTTCCATTTATTAACCCATGCTTTGTTTAAGGCCTTATTGTTTATGTGTGCTGGATGTATAATTCATAATTTTTAATAATAAAAAGTTTAATAACATTTGAAAATGCTTGTTTTTCATTATTATGAGTGGTCGTAGAAAAGATAATGTATGAAACTCATATTTAATGCCTATTAAGACACTCGTATTCATTACGTAATTCTCATACTCGTGTCTTATTAGCTATCATTAAATGCTCATTGCATAATATACTATTGTCTACTTCTATTGGGTTATACATATATTCATTATTCAACTACCTTGATGGTTGCCATAGTAACCACCGAAGGAATGGTATCCAATTAGCCAATATTCTATGACTAATGTTTAAAAATTATTGTTAATTTCACGGCGCAATTCTTGAACAGCCAGAAATAATATTTAAAGTGAGTAAAATACTTAAGTTAGTTCGGAGAGTAAATCAGAAATGTGCACATCGCCGAAGAGAAAGTGAGAGAAGCCGTCACAGTAACAACACTTAATCTGCTACCTGATAAATAAATTATACATAATTCTACACCTTCCATAAAGATCACAAATTGCTCGCCTTTTGCAATTAATTTTATTAATAAAAGTGATGGCCAAGAAATACCTAGTATTAAGGTGTGTTAAATAGCATTAAATGTTTAACGGTATTTAAATACTCATTGTCATTCGCTTCTTTTTGAAACTTTGCGTTGTAATTTTTTTTGAAAATTGTTATAGTCGTAGATAAAGTATAGTATTCAACTCGCTGTAATTGCAATAACTCACTTGGATGATTACTGCACTAGTCTGCGGCTGGAGCTGCAAACTTCATTCGCGTGAGTTATTGCCTACATTATCACTCGATCAATAATCTACTATTATTGACAATTTTGTTTCCAAAGCACTCGTTTCAAAAATGAATAATTTAACAATTCGGCGAAACAAAAAAGTAAATCATAATGTATAATTAGGTAATGCATTGTAAGGTATTGTAATAAAAAACCTTTATCCAAAAATGCAAAAATTCAATATAGCATTATAAAAACAAAAGCAACATACACAAAAGCAATTTGTGCTACTTGGGACATGTATCATCGTATACTTTCCGAGCTTTGTCAGCACATGACAAGCATTAATTAGTTCTAGAATATTTTAACTATCAAAAATTTCTATTATTCTCTCTCGCTATTTCTCTGTTGCTCACACATGAAAATCCAAACCCAAAGCGAAGTTTTACTGTATAGTATAAACATTTAAGCCTGTTTATTTATTAGTGTTTGCAATTTTATCAATTGGCAGTTTTAAGACTTAATAAAACAATAAATATTTGTGTTAGGACACCATTTAATTTAAAAAAAACTACCTTTTGCCTGTAAATTATTAATTATTGAATGGTAGTCGCGTGCCGGCCTTGCGAAAGTATCATCCGCTATCAGTTTAGTGCGTCACAAAACTATTCATAACTATAAAACTATAGGTCCTAGATCAAATCTCTTTTTTCTAAAAATTTCTGCATTCTCTTGTCTTTAATTGCTTCGCTGTAAGTATAGAAAGATTATAGAGTATAGAAAGAATAGAAAATGTCTGTACCGTAGTAAAAAGTCGTAAATAATCGTTTCGAATGTAGAATTGTTTACTTTATAAAACCTATCAGTCTGATCTGGCTCTACGTGATTTTTTTTCAAATCAAATTAATTTATACTGAAACGGAAGCGGGGAACTGCGATACATACTCTCCAACTGCAAACAAGATACTGAGATCTCGCTACCTATACGGATGTCGACTTTCTCGGTACAAAAATACACACAGCGACGTCTAGATGTCCGATATACTTTCGGTCAAGGTTCTTGGTTAGGCGGTTGCGCCTCTTTAAAACTCTTCACTCAACGCTAATACAGAATAGTATTTACAACACAATCTACTGATATGGATGGAAGAATACAGAACCACGGACTTAGAATAAATATGAACAAAACAAAAATAATGGCGATATCGAGAATTCAATCGATATGTCCAGATAAAGATAGAACAAGAAGAACTACAACATGTGCGGCAGTTCAAATACTTGGGAACGGTCATAACAGACAATGGAAAGATGGAATGGAAGATGAAGTTGATGAAAGAATAAAAGCAACTATCAGATTTTATTTCATGTTAAACAAGCAGATAATAAACAAAAAAGAAATATCGACAAACACCAAAATAAGAATATATAACTCACTATACATAACAACATTGACATATGGATCAGAGATTTGGACACTGAACAAACAACAGAGAAAGGGGATACAGAATACAGGCGTGTGAAATAAAAATACTTAGAAGAATAGCAGGACTAAAAATTCTAGACAAAGTGAGAAATGAGGATATAAGAAGAAGACTAGGAGAAAAGTCGGTAGAACACAGAATAAAAGTGAATGCGTTACGTTGGTTTGGACCCATGGTAAAAATGCCAACGGCTAGGAGAACGAAAAAAGTATGGAAAATGGGTAGGTCAGAGAAAAGAGGAAGGGGCAGACTGAGACGAAAATGGAATGTCAATATAGGAAGCTACCTGAAACAGCTTGAAATGGACTGGAGCAGAGCAGAGGAATTGGCAAAGACAGGAAGTTATGGAAGATGAGAATAATGGAATAATACAAGTAAATTACATCTCAACACTGACATCAGTCGGTAGAAGAGGAACGCTTATGTATGTATGTATTAAAAACATAATGGAAGGGTCGATTAATCGATCAAACCATTTAACATTTTAACCAATTGAACGATTAATCACTTAGTAGTGATGCGCAGAAGCGGCTTTCAGCCGAATCACCGAATACCGAATATTCGGCCATTAAAATTTTTTCGGTCGAAGCAAATTAGAAATCTGAGTTTTGATTAGTTTTATTGAATACAAAATTATGTCACAAAAAAAACATTAATACGTTTCCTACTACGCATTTTTCTATATACAATAAAATAATATAAAATGTAACTAAGCAAAATTAATAAAAAATAAACAGTATCGGATTATAAATGTCAAAAACTTAATTAAAAACGCTTATTAAAAACTACAACGTAATATAATAACATTAAAAACATTTTAGTATTTTAAAAATAAGATGATTGTGGTAGCGATGAGCGATGAGCGATAGAGTGATTTGCGATGCATTTTGCATTTTTTTGACCCAGATTCATCAATTTATTGTTCAACTTCTAGTCACAACAATACATCTACGCTCCCCTTTGAATCATTGTCTAGACAGGACTTGAAAATAAATGCTTGAAATGCTAAAAATTAAATAAATGCTGATACATATTTTAAAAATTTAGACTTATTTTGGTTAAACGTTAAATAATGAATTTTTCAGTTAAAATGCACTCAAATAAGTCAGATTGTGACAGAAAAAATAAAAAATCTGCTTTGCCCGGCCGAATACCAAGTCTTTTATGGCGCTTCGGCCAAAACCGAATCTGTTACAAATTGGCCGAATACCGAAGCAAAACCGAAGCTTCGGTGCATCTCTATTATACAGGGTGTATTTAGTATAACTGCCATTATTAAAACAGGTGATAGGTGACATTAATGCCAACAAAAAACTCCAAACAAATTTTTTCCTAACAACATTACTTTTCGCGTTATTTGAATAAAACTGGCGAATGAAATGGCAACAGTGCACTCACTGAAAATCATTGGATTGACCATAAAAAAAATAAACAAGGTATTTACTGTGTTTTTCATTGACAAATGAAGAAGTTTGTTTACATACACATTGTGGTCGTGGTGGGTATTGTATTGTTTTGGGAGCCTTACAATATGACTATTTAACAGTTGGTTTCTCAGACAATTTTACTACTGCTAAACAATAAAACAGCAAAAAAGGTGACAGATTCCAGAACGTCTAAAACAGTTTTGAGTTTCTTATAAAAGAATTGGGAATACATTGGAAATAAAAGCATCAAAAACTTTAAACTTGTTGGGTTTCCCTAGCTTAAAATGCAAGTTTCAAATATTATGAGAATTTATTATCTCTAGGGTATCGACCTTTTCCAGTGATATTATTGTTTGAACAAAAACACAGATGGTTGTCTGTAGTTCACCTAATTCTTGAAGGGTAATGTACTTGTACTAAATAATGAATGAAAAAAGAAGAAGCAAGAAAGTGTGTATTATTTGATTAGGTAGGGTGTTGTATCCATTTTTTCAGCATGAAATTGCATGTTGGTAAATAGTTGAAGTAGAAATTACAATACTGATAAAACTAGTCTGTAAACTAATATTAATCAGAAAAGTTATCACAGGTTTCAAATAAGTGGAAACCGGCCAGAAATTGATAATTCTATAATTTTTGTATTTGTTTGCATTAAATGCATATGATTGCATTACCTGAATTGAAGATAATGAAGATTTAGTACCGTTATGTCTTATTTCTTTTATAATCTGTTTGTTTACCTGAACAAAGGATTAAATTGCAAACTTACAATACATACCTAGATATTCCATACAGTGTACACAAAGGGGTTGTACCTGGATTTATGATGTTCTATGATTATTTCTAACTAAATTTTAAAATTGAACTTTGTGTGCACCACCAGACATTTTCTGCGTCATTCGTACATAGTGTTCCCTTGTTCAGTTTGTCGATTTGTTACTATCTTGTTGTGTTTGTGTTGTTATTGTTATTATTTGCTATTTGCTCCTGTTATCTACTGTTGGTTTTATTAATTTGTGTTGTTCTTTGTCCTTATTATTTGTGTTGTTCTTGTGTTATTTATTTCGGTAAAGGTGCGATCTACTGCTAACCATGGACCGGTTTAGTATTCGGGAAATGCATGATATGCTACTGATTTATGGTGTTAACAGCTAATAATTGAATGCATTTGCATATTATTGTAATCATGTACTCGTTGTAACCATAATTAATAGTAATTCTTAAATAATAAATAAGCCCATAAAATAATACGCACACATTCTTGTTTATTCTTTATTACCCTTTAAAAATTAGGTAAATTGCAGACAACCATCTGTCTTTTCTCCAAATAATACCACTGGAAAAGGTCGATACCCTAAATATAATAAATACTGTAATTATGACAATAAATGTGTAAATTTGAACTTGAATGAACTTTCTAAGTGGGTTAAAAGTTGCACCCAATTGCAGGGTTGTCAAATCGATTGTGTAACAGAATGTGATTTATAAAATTTGTAATTTTGCTTAAACTATCATGTTTACAAAAAAATTGTATTTAGATTTTTTATTGTGATTGATGAGATATACCTTCTCTCAAAATCTGACAATCACAGTATACTTAATAACGTGATAATGTGGCATCGAAGTTTGCAACTTTACTAATTTTTTTTGCATAAACCTGCAGAGGTAGACCACTACTTTATAAGACTTTTTTGTTTGTTTTGATGTCCTCTATCACCTGTTTTAATAATGGCAGTTATACTAAATACACCCTGTATAGCCTTTTCTGGATTAACACAATTAATTAGTAGCGGCTTATATAATTTTGCTAAAGTACATTTTTTAAAATCCACTTTAATTTGTGCGCAGTGTATTATATAGTAGCGTTTGGTAAAGAAATCAATATTTCTAAAATAAAAGAGATGCTGATGAACATCAAATTCCCATAAATTCAAAATATTTTTGACTCAATTTGATTTCGGGAAATTAAAATATAGGAAGTAGCAGTAGTACCTAGTTATTTTAAAACTCATTATTATCATAATATTTTTCCCGAGGGGGCAACCACGCGCCGCAATACATGAACATTTTGGCGGTACTTTTGCCAAAAGCGGCATTTGCATTTTGAGAATCGGTAAGTGAAAACGTCAATAAAGCTAGCACCCCCACTTCAAGCAAAAAAAACCGTCTATAATTTAGTGCTAATTAAAGACAACGTACTGCAACAATCTGGTAGTGCGCAACAATATTTCGTTATATTAAATGTTATATTAAAAGGAATAAAATGCAAGACTTGGCAAAACGTGTTTATTTTTCTAGTTTTTATCTAGAAGTCTTTTTGTTTTTAGGTCGTTGCCCGGAGTAGTAATCGCCAACTAAGATCACTACAGTACAAAAAAATATAAATTTGTTTTGGGGCTAAAACCTTTTAGTTGACAGGTAACATTAGGTATCTGCCAAATTCGCCATTTTAAAAAAGAATCGTCGAAAAATGACCTTATTTATAATATTCTTCCATATTTTAATAAATAAGATCATTTTTCGTAAATTTTTTAAAAATGGCGAAATTAACAGATACCTAATGTGAATTTTCACATGGCGTTTGCAAGTATTTTTAAAAGCAGAGATGATTGCCTCACGATGTTTTTTTCCAATCAGAATGTTAAAAAACTTTCCCATATGGATCCAACTTTATGGCACAAACTGCATATGAAACATGGTACACCGGGCGCATAGTGCAAGTTTTAGATGATCAAACATTTAAAATAAAATAGTCTCAACTAGATGAGTTGAATATTTGGCCAAAAGAAGAGGATGTGCGAATTGTAAAAATATACGTATCTTTTATGGGCCTATCGAATTCCAGTAGGACTGGATTATCCGTCAAGCACGGGCCGGGATATTGACGGATAATCGATAGGATGGTTAACAGAACAAATATAATGTAATTTTTAATGTAAAAAATATGGTTTTTCGCAAAATTGTTATATTCTTGGAGAAATTGTATGTATTTTATGTAGTAATAGGCAATAGTCCATTTCGTTTAAAAAGCCTTGGCAAAATTGATATTGAAAAAGAGTATAAAAATCTTAAAATAAGTCAAAACTAGTTAAAACTTTAAAAATCTTTTTATACTTATGTAACGTTAAAATTAATAATCGTATATAGTTCCTAAATGAAGCATTTTATTTGTGAAGTGTGAAGTAATGTCCAGCGACGTAACTATCGCCTCCGTAGACCCTGTGACGCGGGGGGCGCAACCCTCCGAGGGCGCCGTGAAACTTTAGTTCGTTAGGAATAGAAATCTTAAAACAAACATTGGAGTTAAAAAACATTCAATGGAGTATTCTACGGTAATGAATTATTATTAATTATTGAATATTTTATTTTAACAAAAGTTACCTACGTATAATTGTATACAGGGTGACTGATTTTTCATTGTCCAGGTTATATCTGCTGAAATATTAAAGGTAGAGGAAAGAGTTAAATGAGAGACTTGTTTACCATAAACTGATCTATAAAATAACACAAAACAATTTTTTTCTTATTTTCCGGAAAAATATCCAACTTTAATTTTTTAATTGAATGGCCTGTGTATTTTTGCGGAATTAAGCTTTATAGTATTTTGTGTCTCAAGATCAGAAAGTTAGCATTTACAGCTCACAGTTGTTTGATGCCCGAGCGAAGCGAGGGTAGCAGGCAACTAATGACTGCAAATGGTTTTGTGTCCGAGTGGCATACAAAAGTTCTTCACCTACCTGTTTGAAAGTTTAAAAATGAATTCCAAAAGTTAAACAGTAACGTAACTTATTAGTAAATTAAACAGGCATATGCTAGAGGGAATGAGTGTTGTTCTCGAAGCTCAGGTGGTGTACACTGAACTCAGAGCTTTCAATATCGTTATTGGTGTCTATCATTATAGTACAATTTATTTAAATCAGGATTTTCACTTTATTAATTAAGTAAGTATAGCCATATTGTTAATTATAAACAAAGTTTGTCACAAACACCATTTCCACTAAAATGGCAGTATGAAAATAAAAAAACAAACAACAAATTTAACGACGAAGACATAAAAATTCAACTTGTTTGAATTGAAAAAATATGTTTGAGATTACATTTTCCGTCATAGTCCGTTGTTAAAAGAATGAGTTATGTTTTTAATGTTAAATACTAATGATTTTATTTTTTGATTAAAAACTTTTTAGGTAATGCATATGAGTTGTCAAAGTACGCGTCTGAGTTTAGAAAACGACCCGCGTAGCGGGGAGTTTTCTAAAGAGGACAAGGGCGCTAAAACGTCTTATGAAACGAATACTTTATACTATTTTTTCTATTTGCGTTAATTTGTTATTAAATAATTAAAAAAATTACTTAGTTTTAAATAAAATTTGTTAGGGATATTTTGGTAAGTAGCATATCAGTTGGAAACACTAGAAATTATTGAATTGATTTTTACATAACCAGAACCTGGTTCAAATTTGCCAGGGGTATTATACGTACTGTTGAAAATTATTATAAATTCAAAGTAGAATGTATGCCAATATATTTGTGCCATAAATAATTGCTACTTAATGAATTAAAAACTTGGATGAAATAAGAATAATTATATTTCATTTCATAGAATAGATACCTTATTTGTCAAAGAAATTAATGAGGTATAAATTCAATAGTATTTTCAGCAAAGAATGATTTTTGTTAACAAAAATAATTATTCATTGGATCTTTTGGATATTATAACTTATAAGATAAAGATATATAATTTTATAAAACTGAATTTTATTACGTTAAGTTCGTTAATAATAAAGTAAAAACCGTTGCGCCCTTAACAGGGCTATTTATTATTCGGCACATTTATGTGGCCTGCAAGACTAGTTTTGCAAGCGTTGCATTCCAGTTATAAGAGTTCACTGCGTAAATAAGATAAGTTTGACATTCTAAGAACAGCTGTCTAACAGTGATATCAACTTTAAAAAATAAAATGTTACTGTTTACAGTATTCTAAAAAATTTCACACGCATTTTGCGTGTCCCAATGAAGCCATTAGGACACGCAAATATAAAAAACATTTACAATTTTTAAATTTTTACAGTCCGGAGATAAATAAATCATGTTTTCATCTAGAACTGGTATAGAGGTTATGTATTTGACATAAGAGGACAGAAATAAATTTGACATAAAAAGGCAAAAAAGAAGCCTCAACTGCCCTCAAAACAGGACATTTAGAAAGCACTTTCTAATCAGGTAGGCGTTTATGTACCAATTATAGTTCTTTATGTACCAAGGGCGTTAGAACGATGATAATGCCAGGAGGGCGACGATGTTCCAGCCCGAAGGCCTGAAGGGCCCGAGGGATAAAAGTCGCCCGATGGGAATTATCATCTAGTAACGCTCGAGGTGCATACAAGGTTTTATTTTTCACGGGAATATATTGTAAAAGTAGAAAATTAGTTTAAATTTATAATTTTTGGCGTTGCCAAGGACGTTGTTTATACATATATTTATAAAGCTAGAAATTTTTATGTTTGTCGGATGGTAACAACTTTTACTAAATGTATAAAAGTCAAACAGAGATATGACAATTTAAATTCAAATGTTTTTGTTGTTACAAACATGAAAACAAAAAAGTCCTAATAGCACTAATGTCATCTAAAAAATAAGTTAATTTTATCTAAGAAATTTCTGCAGAAGTCGGAATAAAAGAATTCGTGGATCACGCGGACATAAACTACCTTGCAAATACTCGTTATTATTGAGTATCAAGTAGTATTGAATAGTAGATCAAATACTATTGAACGTAACGCTGGCTTTGATTGCAAAGTAAACGATGAGCGGTCATATAGACTATAACGCCCACTTATAATGCCCTGGTTGTTATGGAGTTGTTTATATAATTCGTATCACAGGTTTCTCACAGGTCTCTTTACAATGATTACAAGTGGCTGTTTGCTTTGAAATCACACTGTCGACTGATGCATTCTCAAAACACCATACTGCCCAAAATGTAAGGAGAAATGACAACGAATCCAATTTTCACAGAAATGGAATTTTTTAGTTTAATTCGATTTATTGTGATAATAAGAACCGTTGCAAAATGGTTGAAACTCGTGAGCAAGTACATTTTTAATGTATGGATTACTTGGCAACGTAAATTTTAGACTTCATTTTCACGCTAGAACTGTTACCTAGGACAGAATTTATTATTTTTGTAAAACATCAATCTTACACGGCGAAACTTGTGGTTTCAACACCACATAGCACCACCTCATAATGGAGCCGGCTCAAAAACGGATCGGTAACAGAGGACCCGTTTTGTGGCCTCCTAGTTTACCTGACTTGTCTATTCTTGACCTGATCTGATAATTTTATTTTTTGAACTGTAAGATGTAATTTTAAAGCAAAAAGCCACTTGTGATATATGATTGTAAACAGAAATTTATTTTGAATTTTATTCCGTAAAAATTTACAGGACGTTCCATTTAAAAAATTAAAGTAGGATATTTTTCCGGAAAATAAATTGGCCATGAAAAAACTTTTTTCGCTATTTTATAGATCAGGTTATGCTAAACAAGTATTCTGTTCTAAAGTACCTACGGCGCGAAATTCAAACCGTCCTCATTCATTTTGGATCACACTATATTACATTTTATGAATAAATAATTAAAATTTTCCATGCATTTGTTTTATTTAAAAAATTTACCTTTTCCTTTTTCTCGATATATTGATAACATAACATAATAAAGATCTTCATGGGGATCCTAGAAAATCAGAAGTTCTGATGCTGAGCTACCAGACGTTACTTTTAGATTTTATAAGTTTGAGCGCTCAGACTGCATTTGCGATATGCCGAGTATCATCAAAATTAAGCATTATCTTTTTACTGAGAACTATTATGCCTTCCGCAATTTATGTTTGTTTATATCTTATAACATTGAACATGGCATATGACGGTTTTTTTGGCAAAAAGAGGAAGCCGTAAAACTTTTTTTTTACCTTCTTTTTACTATTGGAATTCATTAAAGTATCTTCTAACCTAAGACTTTAATAAGGTGCATATTTCTAGGTCAATGTGAATCAATGATCAAAAGTATAGTTATATCAGACCGGTAATCTGCATGCAGTGAAACAAATAAGGGTAATATTTACCCATAATAATGACGGCAATATTCATGGTAGTAAGGGCAAGCAATGAGGTAGTGAGTCGGTAATGGAGGCAGTGAGTCGGTAATAGAGGCAGTGAGTCTGCAATGAAGGCAATTCTCGCGGCAGTTGAGGTATTGTTGGGGCAATGAAGGAAATGTAGCGGCAGTGATGGCAGTGATAGACAGCAGTGAGGCAATGATAACGAAACATGTCGGTCAGTGCCCAAAAACGGCAGTGGCGTACAGAATTGTGGTAGGTGAAACACCCCTCGTGTTTTATTTACCACCATTGTCGCAGACTATTTATTAAATAAAATTTTGGATTTTCATGAAAGATTAAGCTTTTTTCAGTAAAATTGCAACCCCACCATATCCATCGAGTCTGTCAGAGCGAAATATGTTGAAACCGGAAACGTGAAAAATTAAATTATTTTTAGTCGGGTTCCTTATAACAAACAATACTATTTTATTATCAAATTAATACTTTTCAAAATATTCCTTATTTGACAAAATAGGCCTAGGATTCCATTGAAGAATTTCCAATTTAAGCATTAGGTATTAGTTAAAATTTCCGTTACACTATTTTTAAACAGTCCAAAATTTCCAAAAAATTACTTAAGTTTATTTCCAAATTTTGTGAATCTAAAATGTTTTTAAAAGCAGTAAAAAAACTGTTTCAAAAGATTTTTATTGATCATTGATGGATTTTGCTTTCTCTTATTATTATTATTATTATTATTATTGTTATAGTAATGTGAAACATTTCTGTGGGTTTCATAAACTGGCTGTGATTTTATCTTAGGTGTTGAAATTATTTCCCATGTTGTTGTGTAAAGTTATTTTCAATAGGCTTATTATTTTAGTCTTAGTTTGTAACTCCTATTACATTTAATAGTAACTTCGCTTTCTAATATTTTGTTGTCTATCAAACTCTAAACATTTTTCCTACCTTTTTGCGGAATGATTACCATTACACAAAATACAAAGTGGTTTACCTGTTGTGCATTTTTCTTCATGGTGTTCTTCCGCATAGTTGCTACGTCTTTGTTGCCTTTATACAGTAGCGCAACTACCGCCCCCGCAGACCCTGCGACGTGGGGGGCGCAACCATCCGAAGGGCGCTGCTTGCGTGAAATTTTATTTGGTTGGGAATAAATATCTTAAAACAACCCTTGGGGTAAAAAACATTATATGAAAACAATAAAAGGTAATTATGGATATATATATTGCTCAAAACAATTAGAGGATATTGTGGTACATTAATATTAGGTGTTTAAATAAGAATAATTAAATTATTAAGTAGTGATTATTTATATGCTTTGACAACGACGCTAACAATAACTAAAACAATTTCGTCGTGCGTGCTAAATTTGGGGGACAGTAGTTTTCGAAATAATCGCCAAAGACTCTTTTGGAAGAGAAGCTATAGCCTCCCATGTTAATTCCCCACACCCTACCTGAAAATGCAGGTGTTAATGCACATGCGACCTAACCTAACCTCACCTCACCTAACCTAATCTAACCTAACCTAACATAACCTAATCTAACCTAACCTAACCTAACCTAATCTAACCTAACCTAATCTAACCTAACCTAATCTAATCTAACCCAAAAACTAAATTAAATCACGTATGAATTGATGAATAACGCAAGCCTAGGTTAGGTTAGGTTCGGTTGTGTTGGGTTAGATTCGGTTAGGTTAGGTTGGGACACTATTGTTGAGCTCGATGTGACGATTCGAATATAGAATGTGCGGATGGCGGACCAGAATGTAAAGTTTTACCAAATGTATTAAGAGGGTTTATAGGAGAAATAGTAAAAACAATTGATTTTGACAGTTTAGTTGCCCAATCCCCTGCGTTAAATCACGGAGAAAACTGTAATTGGTGTTAAATCTCATTAATCATATAAAACAAATTCGTTAAAGAGACACAAACAAATGAAAAGGTAACGAATTATTATTAGTTATTGCATATTTTCTTTTTACAAAAATTATTTACATTTAATTGTAAGGTATATGTGAGGGGCGCAAACGTAAATATATTGAGTGCTAATATGCGCATACCTAAAACATTTCATGCATTGCACTACTTTTGGAATATACTGTTCGACTTGATATATCATTCTTTTAATTATTACACTTGTTGGCAATGATTGACCTTTAAATATTACCATAAAAACAGGTGCTGGAACAAGTTCTTCAGTTTTATTTTTTCTTCTGGTTTTGTAATTTCTGTAATTTCTAAATTATTCCCTATTCTTGGTTTGATAATTTCCTTTAACTCCACCTCCGTTAAATTTGGATCTACTTGCTTTATTACACTTTTTTATGATTATAGAAAAAAGGTATGTACTATGTATCAAAGTCTTATTCTTTTAAGACACTTGAATCTAGCAATTTATTTGCACGAATTGATAAATTGAATTCTACTTTTATTTTATTTGACCCAACTATTATATATATATTATGTTATAGTATTAGTATATTATATAATATTCCACTTCTTTATCGCATCGTTTCGCTATATTTATTAACGCTTTTATATCCGTATACCAAGCCCACGCGTTTCCAACCGGTATAGATTTTGAAAAGAATGGTTATATTATAATTTTATAAAGAAAATCTTCAGTGAGCTACAAACACAACAAATATAATTCTTTATATGCCATAAAAACTGCCATTTTTATAATTTTTCTTGTCGGTATTTTTAGGGTAATTTTGATTGAAAAGAAATTAGACAACGCATATCTGAATATTTTAAATCATTCTAAAATCTGTTTTGTAGAAAAATTTATATTTTTAAAAATAATTAAGGGTATGTACTTATCTTACTCTACATTGTTCTGAAATGTTTTCTGACTAAAATTAAATTTCCCTATGGCACCCAATAAAGAAAAATTAATTTAATCATGGATACATACTTGCTTCATTTTATATAGAAAACCCTTAAACAAATAGACTGCCACACGTCTATAGCCAGTCTTCGCGTTGGAACGTCCTAGCGCCAGAGCGTACCTGCGCCCGAAGATCTCTGCGCCAGATCGTCCCTGCGTCAGAATGGTGGCTTCAGAACGGCCTATTTCGAAATAATAGATATTGTAAAGTCGAAAACAACTAATCAATTTAAAAATATGTTTTGGCGTTATTTTTAGGAGTAAAGTAATAACAATAATAATCTTACTGAAAATCGAAGTTAAAGTGGCCTTAACCTAAAGTCTTTTCCTGACCTGGTCTGACGTATTCAGCCCGCCCCTGGAGATGAGACATTTATACATCCACATTTGATGAACTAATTAGACCTACATTAGAAATATATGAAATTATAGGTTTTGTCACATGTGAATATAACTGCAAATGGTAGTTAGCCTATGTCATGTCTTCAAATAGTAATAATAATAATAAAAAATGTGAAGTCACCATGTCATTTCTACATCCTGCAGGTCCTGCACCAACATTTGTTTTTCTGCAAATAGCAGATATCCTAACAGTATCCTACAAGCAGATTTTAAGCAAAGTAGATCCAAATACAGCAACAGGTCCTACATATACAGTATCGGGAAGTGGAATTAGCATCCTGTATTTTACATCAATACTGTGCATCAAATTAAAATGTTCTGTATTGTGTGTCATAGTGATTTTTATATATTATCGTTGATACCAATTTGTACGTGTTCTGATAATACTGAAAAAATTTCTTGACAAGTGTACCCAGGATATTTTATTTAGGCAACGGTCCACAAATAATTTTAAGAATTTCCCAATATTGAAAAAAATTATTTATGTTAAAATGTTGAACATTGTTATTTTGTTAAAATAATTTCATATTAAAGTATGCCATGCAAACCATCATTTTAAAGCCCAAATAATGGACTTTAAAATAGTTTTTGTCTCATTTCTTTATCTTCCCAGTACGCTGAGTACCATCTTATTTATGTGATTTTTTAGACACGTTTGGTCGCTGATGACGAATGCCCAATTATAACGTTATAATGACGTCATACCAGTATGACGAATTTAGAGTTATGACGTCTCAATGACGTCGACAAATTTCCTTAAAAAATGTAAGTAAGACTCGTTTTACATATACGAGAATTGTGGAAGTTTTAACCAAAATTTTGCTGGAAACTTTTTACAAAATTCTTACAATAAATTTACAATTAATAATAGGTATATTCATTGAATTTGAATACATAAAATAAACTTAAAAATATGTTGCAGGCTTAGCGCTAAAATATTACTTGATATTTAGCTTTATTATTGTTGCAGGCTCAATCATTTTTATAAACAAAATAAACAGAAGTGGTAAATACATACGTCCCAAAAATTCAAACTCCGAGTGTTCTAGCATCACGTGACCAGTATCGGTAAAGATTGTGAAGAACAACGCAACGAAGAATAAGAAGCCGAATACATACAAAAAGTTGGTTGATGTTGATTTTCTTTTAGCTGCATGATGTGTACATATTTCATTAAAAAAATATGTTTCTGGTATTTTATTTCTTGGCATTTCTTGCAGTTTTTGTGTGGGTATTGGTAAAACAAATTAGGATGGCATTTCCTACAATTCACCGAAAAGAACGGAGCAAGCATGCAAGTGTTGGCTGACGCCTCGAAAACAACAGGTGTTTTATGTCCGCCATATAAGTATAAACGCTGATTCTCACTATACGGCAGGCTACCAACAGTCACCGGATCTACAAAACATTGTACTGTACATTTTACATAAAGGTATTCACATCAACCATCACAGACACGGAACGTCGGCGTCGCGACTATATAAAATGTCAGCACAATGTTTTGTCGGTCCGGTAATTGTTGGTAGCCTGCCGTATAGTGAGAATCAGCCTTAATAATTTAATAATAGTGATTATACTTATGTTTTAGAATTTTAAATAATAAATTACTTTTTCAAATTAAAGTGCTTTATTTCCAGAAGTAGAAATAAATAGGTCCTTACCCAGCGAGCACCTGAGGTTATAATGAGGTTATTTTTAAGTCATTATTGGTCGGCGACGTCATATGACTAATAAATGATGTCCATAAGATGTCATATAATGGGACATACGTAGATGTCTTCAAAACGACGTCTTTTGGACGTACAAGTTTCATTAAAAAGATATTATTTTAGCAGGGGCCAAGGAATACTAGTCATATTAAGCAGGTGGTCACAATATAGAGATGTTTTGACTGTAGTATATAATAAATGTTATTTCCAATATTCAACTATTTATTTATAATTCCCGTCTTAGTGCTAGTATAGGACATTTTACGACGACATTTTTGACGTCTTTGGGCTGTGACATAATGATGTCAGTTTTACAACAATTTGACGTCGTTACTGCCGAAAAACGGCGACATTATGACGTCAGTGTGCTGGCTGGGTAAGACATCAATAAAGCGTGATTTAAATCATTATACATATGACGTTTTCTTTACGTCACAAAACGTCTTTTTTACGTCGTAATATACCGTATTTGGGCTGTGACATTTACCCGTCTTATTAACATCAGTATAACGTCCTTCAAAGGTGAAAATGACGTAATGACTGACCAATAATCGACGTTAAAATGACGTCAGTCTGCTTACTGGATTATTTCTATCAAAAGTTATAAAGAAAAATGTAAATGCCAACATGCTCAAAATCACTCATTTTGTACACTTTAGAAGGGCACAACTAAAGAACCACTTGAGTTAAAAATATAATTTAGATTTTTACTTATCTTTAGGAGTATAAGAATTGTGCAAAATTTGAAATAAATCAAAAAGGGTAAGTTACAACTCATTGGATCACTTGACATGATATTACCCATTAATGCGAAAGGGTTGTGATGCAGAAGAACGTTGTTCCTTATTAGTGCAATGTGTGTAATGTTGATAGTAACCAATCCTACCATTTTGACTTAAAATAAAAAAGGACTTACCAGGTCTCTTCATTGTTGTTTCTTCCTTTAAATTTTCGTTTCATTTATATTCATTTCTGGAAGTATTGCTTCATAGAGAATATTGTTTTTGTCCCGGTCAGGAAGATCTTTTCAGTTTTTCCGCTCATCTATCGTTTGAAATTTGCCAAAAAAGATTATTGATAAACCTGTAATTTCTTATCGCTCGCCAGAAATAAGTTTATTCGCGCACGTGTCTAAACTCGACCATCACTGTCTTTATCGGAATACTAATTAACTTTTTTGGTAATTTTTAATATTAATTTTATTTAAAATATAACTATATATGAAATATGATTCGCCCTAAATTAAATGCCGGATAGTGATTAAATATCCGGTTTAAATTACACTTTAGCTTCGCGTATAATCGGACGTCCGTTCTACTCGCTAGCACCTCCGAAAATGTTCATCAAAGTATCCAATAATGCGCTTTTATAGTTTTTCACATATTTTTGAAAAAATTAAATTAAATGTGAAAGGATAGTAATAGAATGATAATTATGTATTTACATAACCGGTTTTATAGATAGAAACGACCACAACATTCTTTAAGGAATCATGGAAAATTCCCTTTTCAAACATTGTATTGGTAGGTACCTAACATGCTGTATAGAACGATGCTATATATTTTGCAACCAGCTTAATTATATTTGCAAGCTAAACAGATTGTGTTATGATTCTGTGATGTTACATTATTAAATTATTTTATACTATTGGGAAAGTAAAACATTTTATGTCCATACGTCAGGTAACCTGACATGGCCAATTTCAATGCATTTTAACGCATACAAACTAAAAATAAGCATATATTTTAATTACACATTAAATAGATGTGTAAGCTAAATACATGTATAGTTTTTATACAGGTGTAATAAGGAGCTCTAATTGGTACCTGTATTAAATTGGGAAGAACTCGCAGTAGCAGTATTCATATCATCCAGTTTTCAAATTTGTAGATGTCTACAACTTTCCAATTCAAAGTAAACATAAAACCAAGTAAGGCAATAAGCATTCTTGTGTTTCCAATAGATAGCTGCACATTTGTCAGTCAATTACTTAGAATATAAAACTTTAGGAAGGAGCATAATCATCTACCACATACGACCGGGATGGGGTCTCAATATGGCGGAGTAGGTGATTCCGGTTTTGTAATTACATATTTCCATTGACGGTTCTCACTATCTCAAGATGCGCACATAAACTACATAACCTCAATTTTAAAACATAGTATTTTGAAATTAATCTAAGAATATAAATTTCATATTTAATATTTTGAACAAACGAAAATTTACTAATGAAACGTAATTCCCTTCTTCGTATTTGTTGGAGTTTGAAAGAAAAGCAGATTTAGGTGGTGTCTGATGGCGGCCAGTGTGACGTCATATCTATTGCTTTTGAAGTTCATTGCGCTGGGTAGTTATGATTCTTCCTACAGTTTTATTTATTCTAAGGTCAATTATTAGCGATTACTAATCTTTCTTTTGTGATTTCTAATACCCAAATGGGAAAAATGGCATTTTTCAAATGGCAATTAAATTCTAGGTGTAATAATTATCAAATCATTAATTAAATCATTTTTGGGGCGAAAACGCCCCAAAGGCCCGAAATTTGGGGATCAAAACTAAAATAAATGTTTAATCTCCATGGAAATTATATTAAGTTTCTATTATTGCCAAATTGTGTAATTTACAATTACATAATTTAGTTAAGTTAGGTTAGGCTTAGATTAGGTTAGACTAGGTTTAGGCTAGGTTAGGTATAGGATAAGTTAGGTTTAGGTTAGGTTCGTTTTAGGTAAGGTTTAAGTTAGGTTAGGTTATGTTGGAAAAAATTCGAATTTACTCTTGCATATGTTTTGGTTAGGTGATGGCGTTTTTGTGGAGGTTAGGTTGGTAGCAACTAATTTTTGATGCTTAGGAGGGTTTGCCGCAAAAATGCTGATTTGGAATAAGTAAATCATTTTTGGGGCGAACGCCGGCCCAAAATTTGGGGATCAAAATTAAAAAACTGCTTAATCTATATAGAAATGAATAATTATATTAAGTGATGATTGCCAAATTGGGTAATTTACAATTACACAATTTAGTTAAGTTACATTAGGTTTAGGTTAGGTTAGGTTACGTTTAGATTAGGTTAGGTTAAGGTTAGATTAAGTTAGGTTAGGTTGAAAAACATTCAAATTTGCTTTTGCATAATGTTTTGGTTAGGTAGTAGCGTTTTTGTGGAGGTTAGGTTGCTAGCAACCAATTTTGGAGGCTTAGGGGCTTTTTATCCCCAAAAATGATTTACATATAAAGGAATCAGCATAAAATTCCCGTTAAAGTGACACCAATTTGGTCAAAAAATGTTTTGTGGAGGAATTCTTTAATTGTTCCAAATTTTATTATTATCAAGTCAAATTATTTTTAGAGAGCCTAAAAGGGCCAGTGTTTTTTGCACCTTTTTGAAGCATGATTGCGCGAACACCACGTTTGAGTTTAGCTGTTAATTCGTTTTGAAAGTGGTGAGAATAAAAAGTTATTTCTCTGTGCTTTTTCGTTGTAAAGTTTTTAATTACGTCAAAATTTACGTAGGTTGAATGGGTAGGAGTTTGCTTTGCTAGTCGTTAAGTGACACGGAAACATCGGTGTGATTACAGCAGCTGAGAAAGCGCGCGTATTTGTAAGTTGTAACACGGCGCCTTATAAAGCGCGAGATCGGGTTCCGAAGAACGCGCTGAACCCGCCTCGCACCGCCCCTGTATAAAATGTTTAATTTGAGACGCACAGATTGGACATTCACTTACGACGGCATCTCACTTTGGACGGTACCTAGCGAGTTTCGTAACTACTCTCGCTTATCTATATATTTAAAACACAAAGCTAATTTTTGTACCAGTTTGTTTGAGAGTTCTCCTGGGCAAATTTGCGTAAGTCTTTTTTTTATATTGAAGCTTTCGTTTTGTATATTAGTCGACACTACTTAATATATGTATTTCATTAAGTTTTATATTTTTAAATACATAAATTTAAAACATTTATTTTGATACGCAAGAGCATCCAGTTGATTGCGATATTTTGTTTATGTATTTCAAATAATATGTGGTAGCAAAAGGCACCAACAAATAAAATAGTTATTAGGCCGTTATTGTAGGAAAGTTTAAAGCTTTGCAAGTGGTATCCTTTTGTTATATTATAGGACTTACAACTGGTCCCGCGGAACCCCAAAAATATTTCCACGAAACCCCAGGGTTCCACGGAACACACTTTGGGAATCAACTTTTTTTTAAATTTGCCATTTCAATAAGCTTCCGGAAATATTTCCATGGAAAGTTACCAAATATAAATTTCCGGAAATTTGCCAACACTATTTTTATATCATGTTTTTGAAATATGTACTAATAGACGTTTTCAAGAATTTCTTAAGCAACATCGATTTTTGATTTTATACTTATCGTTTCGTAAGGTAGAATTTCCGTATGTATATATTCTTTCGTATGTATGTATGCTTTCAAATAAAACTCACTTGACGTTTTCTTTCCATCCTGTCGTTTTGCGTTTTGTTCTCTTTCTCATTTTTTCTTCTTCTTTTGTGTAGTTCAGTAGTTGGATTCTCTTTGTTTTGATGGATAACAATACTATTAATTGGGATGAATTTAACGTAAAAGAAAGTAATTTTGAAACTGTTAAACAATGGAGTGACAGTATAAAAACGCACGATATTAAAATTAGTCTATTAAGCATAAATATAAGAAGTTTGAGGCGTAATTGGGAAGAATTTCTGACTCATTTAACTGCGTCCTCAATATCTATCGATATGTTGGTTTTAGCGGAGATTGGTGTGTCCGATGCTGAAGCGGAGACATATGCAATCAAGGGCTATGAATCAATTTTTTGGTGTCGAAACAACCAAAAAGGGGGAGGGATTTTAATTTTGTATAGAAATCACTTAAAAGTTAATATTATTGTAAAGTTCTTTCTAAAAATAATAACACAAGTGCTGTTTAAATCATCTATTCACAAACAAATATTTATTTCTATACACTAATGAATACACTATAAATTAACGCTATGATTATAAACCATTAAAAACTATTATTTACAGACTATGAGTTTCTAATACAACATTTATATTCACTATTTATTTTGTAATACACAGTTAATGACTTGCTGTTGACTGCCTCTCTTTTATCCGCCATCCGCTTTTATATCTTCATATAAACGCACCAGAAATCGCTGGAACCTTCTATGTATTCTTAGAAAATGCTAGAATAAACCACGTCTAATTTACATGCTTGTGCGATGCGTCATTTTCTCGAAGGCGGCAGAACACACCACCTGTCGCTCGAAAAGAGGTTCGTTCCTTTTCTCTCCCGTTACACTGCCCCCCTCTTCAAGTCTGTTCTGTCCCAGAACAGGTTTTATGCTCTGATTCCTGTAGAACGGGTCATGACGATATCGACAGTCTTCACCTCGACTACACGTTCCATTACGGTAGAAATAACAGTCTACACTCTTCGTTGGCCTTAATGCGGGCTGTGGGTCAAAACTGCAGACGAAGATCTTGACGTCCGTACCTCTAAAGACAACTTCCAGCATGTTTCTAACGATTCTCCAATCCAGCTGGTCCCGCCCACAGCCGAGTTTGGGAACTGCCAATTTGTTAATTCCCCTGGTAAGCAACTCGATTCTCAAATTCCATAGTGCCCTCCACAAGTCGGCGTAACTCGGTTTCTGGTAGTAAAACTGCTTGGTTACCAAGTAGTAAATGGATCGGTCATGATCAGGCAAGCGTAAGGATTTACCAACAGAGGGATTTTGTTCTCGAAGTTCATTCAACCGTCCAAATTTATTTCTAAACACCACTGCGATCCCCCTGGACATACGGAGATCCGCGGAGACACAGTGGGCAATGGAATAATCACCAGGGACCCGGAAGAGATCTTGTTGCATCTCAGTCGTGACTCCGAATCGCGCTTTTCTAGTTCCAGAGAACGCAGCCATAAATTCTCTAAAGGTTGGCTGATCATCTTCAGGCCTTACGATTTTGATAGCCACCTCGGCCTCATCTTTCCGATCCGGGACTGCGTCATTATTTCCCTCATAGTGCGCCAGACGATTGGAGTGTACCACCTTTGGTTTCCCCCTTGGCAATTTCTGGATGCGATAAATCAAGTCATTTATTCGTTTCTTCACCTGGTATGGACCCTCCCAATTTCGCTGTAACTTTGGAGAATAGCCACGACGCCTTTGCGGGTTGTATAACCAGACAAGCTCTCCAGGTTGAAACCCTCCTTCTTGGGCTCTCACATCGTACGTAGCCTTCATCCGGTCACTCGCGATTCGACTATTATTTCGGGTTCGGTCGTGAATATCCTCCAACTTCTTCTTTAAGTTGATGACATAATCATTCCCAGCTACCTCCTGCTCTATAGGTGGAGACCCAAATTCCAGATCACACGGTAACCGTAACTCGCGTCCAAACATTACAGACGCTGGTGACTGACCGGTTGTTTCGTGGACCGATGCACGATAAGCCATCAGGAACAGATGCAGGTATTGGTCCCAGTCTCGTTGATGATCGGAGACGACCTTGGCCAAATATTTGCCCATTGTCCGATTCATGCGTTCTACCATTCCATCGGACTGCGGATGTAACGGTGTGGTCCGAGTCTTGCGAATGCCCAACAATCGACAGACTTCTCCAAAGAGTACAGACTCGAAATTGCGGCCTTGATCCGAATGCAGCTCCATGGGCACTCCGAAACGACTGAAGAACTCTTTGACTAGTACGTCAGCAACAGTCGCAGCTTCCTGGTTTGGTAGGGCATATGCTTCTGGCCATTTGGTAAAATAGTCCATTGCCACTAAGATGTATTTATTCCCATCGTCGGTTTCGGGAAATGGTCCGGCAATGTCTATAGCTATTCTCTCCAGAGGACTACCCACATTGTACTGCCTCATAGGTGCTCTTCGCTTCCCCAAGGGTCCGTTGCCAGTGGCACATAATTCACATTTCCGGCACCACTCCTTCACGTCTTCTTTACAATTGACCCAATAAAAACGCTCCCTAACTTTCTCCAAAGTCTTTTTCACACCGAAGTGTCCTCCTGAGGCACCGTCATGGAGATGTCGCAATACTGTAGCCACTCGGCTTCTTGGAACCACGAACTGAGACCTAATGGTGGTGCCATCTTCACTCTCCAGTACTCGCTTCAGGAGATCGTCTTCCACCTTCAAGGACTCCCATTGGGCCCAATATGCTTTGAGCGTTCTGTTGAAAGGGCTGACGGCCTCCCAGGCAGGCCTTTCTCCCACGCGCTTCCATTCCAGTACCATTTTTAGTTCGGGATCAGCCTCCTGCTGTCGCTGCAATTCTTCCGGCAACCAATTGTCGTTGACGATGGTAGTCCTTAATACTTGGCAAACCCTCTCCTCCAAACGAGAGCAATGACGGCAATCCGTTGGACAGGGTCTTCTTGAAAGAGCATCGGCATTTCGATGACTAGTGCCCGCTCGATGTTCGGTGTCAAAGTCATATCCTTGTAATCGCTCGATCCACCTTGCGACCTGGCCTTCAGGATTACGGAATTGTAGAAGCCATTTCAACGCTGCATGGTCCGTCCTCAATAAAAACTTCCGTCCGTACAAGTATTTGTAGAAGTGCTCAACGGACTTCACGACGGCCAATAGTTCTTTTCTGGTCACACAATAATTCCTTTCGGCTTTCGACAAAACCTTACTAAAATAGCCGATGACCTTTTCTTGTCCATCCTGTATCTGAGAAAGTACCCCCCCAATGGCCAGATTACTTGCATCTGTGTCAAGTATGAATTTCCCTTCTGTCCGTGGATAGCTCAATATTGGTGCTGTTGTCAGGGCACGCTTCAGCTGTTGGAAAGCTGTTTCACACTCTCCGCTCCAAACATACTCGCGCCCATCTTCAGTTAACCTTGTCAGAGGTTTCGCTATATTGGCAAACCCAGGAACGAAACGCCTGTAGTAGGTACATAACCCAAGAAAACTACGAACTTGGTGTTTATCTTTCGGTGTTGGCCACTCTTGAACTGCACGAATCTTATCGGGGTCGGCTGCCACTCCATTTTGTGATACGACGTGCCCGAGATATTTCACTTCCTTTCTGAATATGTGGCACTTTTTCGGACTCAGTTTCAGATTGGCTCCACGTAGTCTTCGGAACACTTCCTCTAGATTTTTCAAATGTTCGTTGAATGATTTTCCGACTACAATCACATCATCTAGGTATACCAGGCAAATCTTCCACGACAACCCTCTCAGGATGGTCTCCATTAGACGCTCAAAGGTGGCCGGAGCGTTACATAGACCAAAAGGCATAACTGTAAACTGCCATAGTCCGGAACCAATAGTGAACGCGGTCTTCTCCCGGTCTTCAGGTTCCATTTCAACTTGCCAATAACCGCTCTTCAAGTCCAAAGTCGAAAACCATCGTGAACCAGACAGGGTATCTAACGTGTCGTCGATGCGTGGTAAGGGATAGCTGTCTTTCTTGGTCACGTCATTAAGCTGCCGATAGTCCACACAAAATCTCGTTGACCCGTCCTTCTTACTGACCAGGACCACCGGTGATGCCCATGGACTGCTGGATGGCTCGATGACCCCTTGTTCTTCCATATCAGTAATAATCTTTTCGGCTTCTGCTCGCCTTGCTAGAGGTAGACGCCTCGGCTGCTGACGGACAGGCATAGAGTTACCTGTATTGATTTTATGTTTTACTATATTTGTTCGTCCCTTCTGGCTATCGTCAAGAGCGAAGATATCTTGGTATCGGTGAACCAAACCCTGTACCTCTTTCACTTCCGTTCTGTTAAGGTCTTCGCACGAACTAGTAACCATACCCACTAATTTTCCACCATGGTCTTTGGGCACTGGTTTTGGAACATCAGCCATACACCTGGCTACTCGGAATACTGGCACACACTGTCCCACAAGGGTACTCTTCTTCAATGTCACCGGATCCACATTAACGTTCATAAGCCTCACCGGTACAGTCTTTCCAACCTTGATCAGCACTTTTCCCACCAATATGCCACTATGGATCTTCTTATCACAAACAGGCTCCATCATTCTCACACATCCTACCCGAAGATCTCCATCCAAACCTGCCTCGACAACCATCTCGCTTTGACCAGGCAATATCACATCTTCTGTCAGCAAAACCCTTACAGCCGGATCCTCTCGTGGGTGCAACGGAAGTTCTTCGTTACCGACCTTCAAAACACCCTCTTTCAAATCCAACGTAAAACCAAATTTTCTCAGGAGGTCCATTCCCAAGATGAAGTCATCAGTGATATCGGCTACCAGCACCTCATGATCACGTTCTTCACTTCCAATGCCAATCTTCATCTTCACCACTCCGCGTGTTGGTATCACTTCACCCGTTGCTGTACGGAGTTGAGTAGTTGTGGGTAGCAACTTAATACTTGATCGTAGAACATCAGGGCGTACGATGGATTTTGTCGCCCCCGTATCAATAAGTAGTGGAACAGTTCGATTAGCAATTTTCCCATCTACAAACAAACTGCTGGTACTATTCTTTGATGTTACGGCATGGATGGTGATCTCCGGGGCATCTTCACTCAAGGTCAACGTTCGCCCCCTCTCGTCGACCTTCTTTAGTTTTCCGACGGTTGAGTTTGTTTTTGGTTTAGGGCAACGGCGTCGTATGTGCCCTTGTTCGCCGCAATTCCAACAACGGGGCCCTCGAACTTCTTGAAGATTCTTCTTACGGCTCTCTTCCTTCTGAAGAACTCTCATTAACAACTCTTCTAGGCGATCTTTGGAATCTTCCTCTTCTTCTGCAACAGTTCGAACTCGCCCGTGGCCTCGGGACGCTTGTTTTGCGGCTTCAAATTCTAACGCGTGAGCAAGCGCATCATCAGTTGTTCTTGGTCGCGCCAGCCTTAATGACTGCTGTGTTTCCCCATCTCTTAGTCCATCAATGAAGGTCTGCACAGCTAGTTGTCCCAGAAATGAATCGGGTGCCGTAGGGTACGCCAATCGGACAAGCCGCGCTACATCGGCTTCAAACTCCTGAAGGCTTTCTCCATTCTTCTGGACACGATTCTTTACTTGCGCGTGATAAACCTGTTGTAGATGCGCGTCTCCATATCTCATCTCCAATCTAGAAACTAACAACTGGTAATCATTTTCCTGCCCTGCTGGGATTGTTTGCAGGACGTTCAACGCGTCTCCACGCAAAGCCACAGTTAAAGAAACGGCCTTTTCCTTGCGTGTCCATCCGTTGGCCCCAGCGGCCGCCTCAAATTGTTTGTAGTAGGTGGACCAAGGTATCTTTCCATCGAACGTGGGTGGTTTTACTTTTATCCCTACGGTAGGAACCTTCTCTTCTTTAAATTGTTTCTTTCCTTCATTAAACGGCCACTCAGACGTTGAGGGAAACCGTAGTTGATTCATTCTATCTTCCAACATTTCGTCGTCTTTCTTAGCTGTTGGTGGTAATTGCATTTGGGCTATTTTCTCTTCTACCATTTTTATTACCCTATCTTGTTCCGCCAATCTGCCTTCCAATAGCCCTAGCGCGCTGGCATTCTCCAAAAATTCTTCGAAAACTTTTTCTTCTAACACTTTGACATTGTCCAGCAATTCTTCTTTAAGCCTTCTAGAACTTTCTTCGGACTTTTCTAGTAATTCTTCCTTAAGCAATCTTGTGTTTTCTAGTAAATCTTCTTTAAGCCTTCTAGAATTTTCAAAAACTTTTTGTTCCATCTTTCTAGCATTCTCTTCGGACTTTTCCAGTAGTTCTTCTTTTAGCATTCTAACATTTTCTTCGGACTTTCTAGAATTTTCTTCGGACTTTTCCAGTAGTTCTTCTTTTAGCATTCTAACATTTTCTTCGGACTTTCTAGAATTTTCTTCGGCTTTTCTAGAACTTTCTTCCATTTTACTTAACAACAAACTAGTATCAATTGCGGGTCCAGGTATCTCGAAGCGGTAATTTTCAGGATCTTCCTTCTGTTCTAAAAGCCATTCTCTTAGCCGATTTATCAAAACTTCTTTCTTTCCATTACTATCCAAGTCCCTCTCGTCCAATTCCCGTTTCAAATCTATTACTAAGAGATCTTTCAATAGTTTCATCACCATTTTAATCGTTTGTTGAAATTAATTTTAACACTAAAAATTTATTCTCACAGCACTTTATTTAATTATTACGCGATTTTATTTATTTTAAAACCTCACACCTGTAACACCACTGTAACGTTCTTTCTAAAAATAATAACACAAGTGCTGTTTAAATCATCTATTCACAAACAAATATTTATTTCTATACACTAATGAATACACTATAAATTAACGCTATGATTATAAACCATTAAAAACTATTATTTACAGACTATGAGTTTCTAATACAACATTTATATTCACTATTTATTTTGTAATACACAGTTAATGACTTGCTGTTGACTGCCTCTCTTTTATCCGCCATCCGCTTTTATATCTTCATATAAACGCACCAGAAATCGCTGGAACCTTCTATGTATTCTTAGAAAATGCTAGAATAAACCACGTCTAATTTACATGCTTGTGCGATGCGTCATTTTCTCGAAGGCGGCAGAACACACCACCTGTCGCTCGAAAAGAGGTTCGTTCCTTTTCTCTCCCGTTACATTATGAATAGAAAGTTATTTGATTCTGCAGAAAATATAATCATATCGGTGGCATTTAATAAGCTACATGTTGAACATTCATTACTTGTAAATTGTATTTATCGACCACCTAAAAATAATAAAAAAAGTTTCATAACAGAATTAAAAAATTGGCTTCTTGAAACATCGGAATCTAATGTATGTATAGTCGGTGACATCAATATCGATACTCTGAATACGAGAAAACCTGATAATTTAGCATACATTGATCTCTTATCGGAATTTGGTATTGAATCCTTAATTAAATCAGTTACTAGACAAGAACTTAGACTTAACAATTTATCTGCATCCTGTATCGACCACATCAATCTCCGAAGGATTGCCGGTGCTGAAGTGGAATCCGCAGTTATTCATACCAAGATAGCTGATCATTACTTAGTTGCTATGTGTTTATACTCTCAACAGAAAATTACTAATCAATTAAATATTAATTCTATTGAAATTTTGGATCAAATAAAAATAAATTCAGAAATACAAATGTATGATTGGGAAACTAAATGCAATAATATTCGAGATCCCGAATTATTATATAATATTATTACAAATATTTTTCACGAAATTTACAATAAATCAAAGAAAACAATTAAATTCAATAATCGTCATAAATCGTGGATTACAGCTGAACTAAAGGAATTAATTGTGTTGAAAAATAGTCTTTGGAAACAAATTAAATGTTCGCCGAATAACGTACGTATTCGATTAGAATATCGTGCAGTTCGTAATAAAGTCTCTAAATTATCAAAATCTTTAAAAAACACATTTATTCATGGAGAATTCGAAAAAGCAAAAGGTAGTATGCGACAAACTTGGTCATTAATAAATGAAATGTTAAATAAGAAACCTAAATCAAATCCAGTTGAAGTAGTTGAAAGAAATTTTCAAGGTATAAATGATCAGTTATCAAACAAGTTCAATGAATCTTTTGTGACTAGGGTTTTTGCTTTGAAACAACAGGTGACTGCGGTTCCAGAAATTCTGGGCCTACAACAACAGTCTGTAAGCGCATCTCAATCTGTATACTTTCCTGAAATGACTATTTCTGAACTTGCGGAGATCATTAGCCATATGGACACCAAAAAATCCCCTGGTATCGATAAAATCCGAATTAAAGATATCAAAATTAATTTTCGTAGAATTGGTAGTATTATCTTAACACTTCTGAATCTAATACTCTCGACAGGTATAATTCCAAAAGATTTAAAAACTGCACTAGTAATACCGTTATATAAAAGTGGGAAAGTCAAAGAATTTAATAATTACAGGCCTATTTCGATTCTTTGTACATTTGATAAAATCATTGAAAGATACATTCATACTAAACTTACAAACTACCTTAATACGTTTAATTTATTGTCAAAGAATCAATACGGTTTTCAAAAATATAAAAGTACAACAACTCTTTTAAATAAATTTTGTGATAAAATAAATAATGCTTTGGACAATGAAACAGTAGTAGCGGCTGTTTTTCTTGATTTATCCAAGGCATTCGATACGCTTGAGCATAGTATCTTGTTAGAAAAATTAGAAAAATTTGGTATCAGAGGAGGTATCCTAAAATGGTTTGGTGATTTTCTCAGGGAAAGAAAACAAATTGTCAAACTTGGAAATAATTTGAGTGAACCTATGAATATTATCTATGGCGTTCCTCAAGGATCAATTCTTGGCCCATTGCTATTTAATATTTATATAAATGATATTAATAATATAACTCTCAATAATAATTCCTTTATATTTCAATATGCAGATGATACAGCTATTATTAATATCAATGAAAACGCCGATGTAGCTGTCAATGATTTGCAAACAGATATCAATAAGCTTTGTACGTGGTTTCACAATAATGCAATTTTCCTAAATGCAAAGAAAACTGAATTTACTATATTTAAAAGTCCTATGAAACACATTAATTACCCGATATATCCAATTTTTATTCATGATAGTAGTTGTTTATATAGAAACCATATCAGTTGTTCATGTAAACACATACACGACGTTTGTAAAGTCAAGTATTTGGGCTTAGTTTTAGATTCAAATATGAAATGGAAATCGCATATTGAGAACGTTACAAAACGACTGCGAGTTGTGTCGGCAAAGCTCTATCACCTTAGATTTATGCTCCCAGTATACATAAAAAAAAAGAATTTATCAGTCTCTTGCTGAAAGTGTTATAAGGTATGCAATGACATGCTATGGATTCACATTCAACTACCACTTTGATAGTTTATTGAGGGTCCAAAATAATATTTTGAAGTCTATCGTAATTGATGTTAAAAATCCTGAATCATTTAATCTAACTATAGAGAACTGCTATAGTACAGTAGATGTACTACCGTTCTTTAAACTTAGAAACTCAATAGTTATTCTACAATTTTATTTTGATAGAAATTATTTAATTCATTCTCAACATGGTTATCACAATAGACCTCAAACAAGATTGTATTTAACTCCTCGTATAAAAAATCATTACGGTATGGCTCAGTCTAGTTATTACATCCCCAACGTCTTAAATAAATTTCCGTTTAAAGAACTTACTTCGGTTTCTGAAATTAAAAATAAAATTAAAAGCTGGAATCCAACTACATAACGTGTGTTCTAGATTATGTTTATATAGTATTATATTGTGAGTGGGTTGCATGGAGGTGGATGGGTTTGGACTGGGATCATAGTTCCTAGACGGCTTTGATTACTCGTTGATCGCTGCCGGGAACTGATCCTTGTTGGCTTAGTCCGCCTGTATGCGATCTACCGCATGTTAAATGTTCTCCTAGCTTTCCGTCAGAAATTAGTTATAAATCAAACTTTTCCACAAATAAGTCTTCAAGGCTTCGTAGGATGGGCGTATGGAGGTAAGGGAAAGGCTCGAGCAACTGGTCAGTGCTATTCTCTGTCGAGTTGCTCGGAGGGGAGATGGGCGGCCTTATATATAAAAAAAAAAAAAATGTATGTAGAATAAACCGTAGGGGAGGGGTAAGTCAGAGAGGAAGATATGTCAAAAGAGAGGAGTGGAAGCTGGAAGAGAGGAGTCCTAGGCTTAGAATTCTCAATTGGTTATGTTTGGTTGCGTTTATTTAAATAATCACTCACGAAAATCCCAAGGATTGTAATCACACAACGAATGTTGTATAGGGTAAATTCAGGAGAGACGCCACGTCGGGAGAGACCACAGTTGTCATATCTCCGTAACTAAAAAAGATAGAGATATAGTTCTATCGCATTTCAATAACATTATTTGTATCTATGAAATCAAATTAGCACACATCCAATTGTTGCTGCGCATGACGTGTTCTTAGAGATTTAAAACAAGAGTTCAACGAAAAATTACGTTAAAATTTTAAGGATGTGATACTTATTTGATTACTGCAAGCGTAAATAGGGAAATTAAAGCAAAGTAAGTACGTAAATTATTTTTTTGTGGGGATCTTTATTAAATAATAAACATATATTTTGCAAAATGTATCTAATGTGTGTTATTTTTTCAGCGTGGCATCTCTCCCACGAAATGAGGAGAGACGCCACATACAGTGATAACTGATTTTACAGCTAAGGAACGATCTGAAGATGATGATGATGAAGAATGTTTTCTGAGCCTGGTAAATGTAACTCGCGAGTGATGATGAGAATTCGCGTGTAGAGTGTTGGAATAATTATTTTGTTAAAAAACAAAAACCGATTGGATCAAGTTCCCAAGTCCTGCAACAATGTACACCCAATACTGTAACAAATGCAGGAGAGAAAATATAAGAAAGAAAAATATAAAAATCAAGAAGTAGTGCACATCAGTGGCGGATTTAGGCACAAGCGTTGGAAGCGGCCGCTTCAGGCCCCACAAGTCAGGGGGGCCCCGCGGAGGCCTCCTGCCAAGGACTGCACTGGATACGCGACAAATAAAAATTATTGCCGTGGGAATTCACTTTCTCGCAAAAAGTGAAACAATAAACAATCGTGTACAGGCTGGTAAAAAAGGTGTACGGTCGACGCAATAGTTTCGTACGAAAAGACGAGCATTCAGAGTGATAGGTAAAATTTTATAACGAAATACACAGTTTCGCAGCAGACCTGTAAGAATGTACCATTTTTGTGGCTCTTCTAGCAAACTTTGCGCGGTCGTCCGACTTACATTCGGGGAAGGAGAACTGTACCATGCTTTAGAATGGGTGAAATTCCTTACATTGACAAATGTGATTTGTCAACATTTCCCAATGTTGAAACAATTAAAGAAAATCTTAACATTACCGATATGCAATGCAACTGGAGAACGATCTATCTCTGTTCTTAAACGTGTAAAACATTATGTAAGACATAATCTTGGACAAAGTCATTTAAAAAATTTATCAGTAATGTTTATTGAAAATGACATCACGCAAAATTTATGTTTTGACTGTTTTGAAAATATTAATTATTGATAAATCTGATGCTTCTAAAAGCAGAAAAGTTCCATTATAAAGTTCCATGCTTTTCGGTGTGCTGAAAACGAATCCAGGGTCAGAATGGACCCATCACCCAAGGATGGAGGAGGTTATGGAATAAAATGTTTTTCTGAAATAAAGTAGAACTTTTACGGACTCATCTGTCACAATGACATATGTCAAAACTGACTTTTACGGACTCATCTGTCATTTTTATTTGCATTGTTTCACATGTATTTGACATACGTCGCACACAGCCACGTTGACTTAGTTGCCTACTCTACTGTTATTTAAAGCACATTTTGTATTTTAAATTCTTAATTTCACGATTTCAGAAAAAACGTAATGTACACCTCAACACTAAAGCGGACTTTTTATCACTCGTGATAATAATTATATTTTGAATGAAAATCCATATAGAAAAAATTATCACCCCAACTGGAAATCGAACTCTGGGCCTTCCACTTTCTGAGCGACATCTCTACCTTTGAGCTACTGTGTAGACTACCAGCATATAAAGTTATTATTACCATATAAAGTTATCACGAAAATTGTTATTGAATTAACGTAAAATTGATTTAACGATATATCCTTCTGATGGCTTTAATCCATTCATTTAGAATAACCGGTCTATTACATGAAAATCTAAAAATGTTTTGGGAATTTATTATTTCAAATTACATTCAAATGAAACATTAGGTAGAAGCATAATGTATTTGTAAAATTGAGGTTATGATTTACTTACATTAACAAAAAAGCAACGGCGAAACAACACGACGTCCAAAATACATTTAAAAATGTGTCTATGACATTTAAGAAATTGAAGACGCCAACAAAACTACTATTATTAATTTAAATAATTGTTCAAGTTTCAGTAGTAATTTTAAATAATAAATGATTATTACATTGAGTTATACGCATTTCTTAATTTTTACAACTAACACCTGTTTTCCACAAACTGTGGGCATTGTCTACTTTTGACAATCCAGCATCTCAATCTCAAATCATATTCTAGGTTAAATATACGGTCGTAGATAAAGTATAGTGTGTACACGTACAAAAACGCCAATTTCACACTCGTGTGACTGCAGCATAAGATGAAGTCGGATTATTTAAAAAATCCTGTGGAGGAAATTTCCTGCATCCCCCCACCGTGAATTCGCGCCTGATATTAATAATTATATGTACTTAATTTTTGATAAAAAAAATAAATGGTATATAAATTGTAGTAATTGATTTATACAATGGGGCCCCAAAAATTTGTAACGCTTCAGGCCCCTTAAGTGTTAAATCCGCCACTGGTGCACTTGGCATCTCATCTCATAAGTATGGCATCTCTCGTACAAGATGTGGGATAGACGCCACTTTACTAACCTTTTTATTTTTTATATAACTGGGGAAACCTCGTCAATACATGACGGTCAAAAGGCTAATTTATGGAAGGGTTCCCTTAACAACGTTCGTTGTGTGATTACAATCCTTCGAGTTTCCAAGTGTGATTATTTAATAGTAACATTTATTAAATAAACGCAATCGAACAAAAACAGTTGCAAATACTAAGCTTATCATTCTCAGACAAACTTTTGAACGCGTTATTTAACAAACACCCCCTTACCCCTCCACCATCAATCACGACTTATCTCATCTTTCTCCTTTAGTTCGTCTTGCCCCTCCGACTTATCTCTTCCTCAACTTACCCCCCCCCCCCCCGACTTATCTCTCACTCGGACTCACTCCCCCGACTTATTCTTATCATAAAATTCTGCATTGAATTCATATATGTACATACTTAATATACCAACTTTTGAAACTTTGTGGGTTATTTTGTCCATGCTCCTTAAGAGATAAAACATTAGTTCTTAGACATTCCTATTCTACTTTTTTATCAAATATCCTAATCTGCAGAATTTAAAAATTTCGAAATAACGAACGCACAGAGACAGGCAAAAATATCAAATTTTGTGAAAATGCTCCACAGCAAATAACGTGAAACTCGACTGAGAACTGCTGGTGGCATAGTAAGCAGGTATAGGGAAAATGTTTAGTACCAAAACGTGACGAAGCCATCGGCCTTGGGAATATTGAAATGCATCGATTACAAATATTGCCTAAAAATCTAAATAATTAAAAAATCACAAAACTAAAACTTCACACGGTTTTAAAAATATAAAAGTTAAATAAAAATAAAAAGTAAGTAGTATTGACTAATAGCGTCTAGATTAGTAATCGTGAATAGTTCTAAAACTTACCACCGTAGAAAGTGAGAGGGCGCCCCAAGTGAATGTCCGATTCACGCGTCTCAAACATTTTATATTTATTTAAATTACAAATATAAACTTAAAAAAATATATAAAAATTAAATAGTGTTACTAATCTACACAGCGAAAGCTTCAATATAAAAAAAGAACGACGTAAATCGGCTTGGTGGAACTCTCAAACTGGAACAAAAATAAACCTTGTGTTTTAGATATAATAATAATATAATAATAATAACTACTACAACCCATAACCTAAACCAAGGCCCCAGAAGCTATAAGCTTTTGCAGGAGGGAGGGGGCGATTATTATTATTATGTAGGCCCAATGTGCGGCTGCAGCCGACTTTTTTTTGTTGTTAGATATTTTTATTTGTTGAAGAAGTTAAATGTTTAATTAAAATAAGAAATAAATATCTTTAATAAATGCAAAAACCCAAAGAATAGAGAGGCTAAGAATGGAAGGCTAACGAACTCAAAAATAGTAACGCCATCTAGCGTGTTGGATGGTAACTGATAGCAAGATATTTTGGCGTAAGTTTGCATGCTGTCGACAGGTGTTGAATCAAGTAGGTTAAGGAAAGTAAACATTTCGCGGTTAATAAGACTTGTTAGATAGATCTTTTTATGGAAACTATTATATATTGGTTTTTTGATGTATTAAAATTTTAAAAATGTCTAGCGATTATTAAGCCATCTTTACGTGTCAGGTGTTAACTATTATTGTAAAATAAATCGGATTTTTACATATAGTTATTTGTTCTTACGGAGCATTCCATTCTTATCCTCTCTATTCTTTGGCAAAAACCTTTTTTTTTTTGGAAGCCTCGAGCTAAATGGGTCACGTCTCTCCTGAATTTACCTTATAGGGAAATCCTTCAATCCTTTTGACCGTCATATCTTGACGAGGTTTCCCTAGTATAATTTTAAAAACTAATAGTTGCGTGTAGGGTTGCCAACTTTTGAAAGTAGGAAGTAAGGACAGTCAAGAATTTCCAGAAACGTTATTTATTTTATTCATTTACAATAATAAAGATTTTCCAATGCTATTTAAATGAAATCGAAACGTCAATGTAGTCAACCGGCAAATTTCGGAAAGGGCTCTCTTAAATGCTCGCGAAGGGGTTCTCTCCATGTATACATGAGTTTACTTCTAGTATAAATTCAAGAGATAGTTATCCCTAAAAACCAAAGTTTTTCCGAATTATTATTATTTATAAAATCGCGCTACATCGAGTTTTGTTGGTTATTGTAAATAATATCAAAATAATTTAAAAGCCGATACTCGGAATTACAAATTTTCGAAAATCTAAAGTAGCAGAGTTTCCAGGCAACATACTTTGTGGCGTCATTGCGAATATACTTAGTAAGTACTGTAATCAATTAATAAATAAGTGAATGTATTGTCATTAGTAATTGTAAAAATCATCAAATAGTAATTAATAATTTAAAAAAACAAGAAAACGGATGATAAATGACATTCATTAAAGAAGCAAAGGACATGAACAGACAGTATGACCAACCTGACGGCATGCTAGATTTTCGATTTCAAAACCCCCGTTCTATTCCCGGTTCGGGTAATTTCTTTTTAATAGAATATTTAATATATTTCATAAATAAAAAAATCTTATAATGTTTATAAAAAGAATAACTTACAATTAAATACTAATATATAGTTTTATATATATAGCATAATCATGTAGTTTTATTTTATTTAACATAAATATACATAGTTTAAACAATGACTATAAAATTAAGGTCTAACTTTATGTCATTATTTTTTTATGAATGTTATATTTATAAATAAAATGTTTATTTATAAAATAAACAATTCATTAAAGAAGCAAACGAAAAAGGATGATAAATGACATTAATTAAAGAAGAAAAGACATGAACAGACAGCATGACCGACTGGAAGGTGCGGCGCTGTATTTACGACTACTGAACCCCGGATCTATTTCAGGTTCCTGTAGCTTCTTTTTATTTATTGTTTTTAACCTTACTTTGTGGAAATCCATAATCATAATTAACAATTATAAAATATCCTTTAAAACCAACACTAACACCTTTTTATTTTTATTTAATGCTAAAGATTTCCCCATTCGTTACAATAGAACATCATGAAATCGGGCAGTTACCGTTTAAATTGTTGTTTTTGTAGTTCGGTATATATTGAGCAAACACTTCAAAATTTTGACATAAGATATAAAGAACACGTAAGTTGTTACAGAAATAAACATCCTGAAAAATCTAATTATGCCAAACACCTTTTGGAACAAAATCACACAATGACTCCTCAAAATAATATTAAATTCTTACATTTTTGTAATAACAAACGCAAATTAGGCATTTTAAAAGCTTTTGAGATATACAAACACAAACTCAGGGTACCTTTAATGAATGAGCAGATTGTGCTCAGTAATTCTCTGTTACTGGAAGTGTTAGATATTTAATTCATATTATTTTTATCTTTTTATCTAGTTACCTATTTTCTTGTATTTACATTAGCGACGTGTTTGTTTATATTTATATTACCTTTGATAATGACAGCTTAGCTGTCGAAACAATATTGTCAGGATATAATTTAATAAATACTGTGAAACTTTTTATTAATCTTTATTTAATTTCTTTTTAATAAAATATTTAATATATTTCATAAATAAACGTTTTTTTATAATTATATTATTTATAAAAAAGAATAATTACATAAAATTATCCCTTTGTTTTATAGTCGTTTAAACTATAAAAATAAAACTAAACGATTATGCATACCAATCGTACCATATTAGTATTTAATTATAAGTTATTCCTTTTTATTGGGACGTATTGTAACGTTCTTTTTAACATAATAACAAAATCTTGTTTAAATCGTCTATCCATAAGAGAAATATTAATTTACATACACTTAATTAAAACACTATAACTATAAACTATTTAACAAACTAAAGCATTTAAATAAATGCTAGGTATTTACAAATTTATATGAGGACTATTTATATAAAAACTATTTATGTATTACAATAATTATTAACTAATTATTCAGAGTACTTTTCACTATGCCGGTCAAGCATTAACTGCCCCCTTCTACTCGCGATCTCAATTTTTATCTTTCATACGATGACTCATACATCCAGAATGTTTGATGACGTGTTGATGAGTCATACTTGCAGCTGTTGATAAGTCACGTCGATGAGGCGTGTCGATGAGTCATACTTGCAGATGTTGATTGATGAGTCATACATGCAGGTGTTATTGATGAGTCATAAAGTTGATGACTCATACATCTAGAATGTTTGATGACGTCATATGTGGGTTTACTATTCGTTACACTGCCCCCCTCTTCAAGTCTGTTCTGTCCCAAAACAGGTTTTATTCTCTGGTTTCTGTAGAAAGGGTCGTGACGGTATCGACAGTCTTCACCTCGAGTGCATGTTGCATTAAGGTAGAAATAACAGTCTACACTCTTTGTTGGCCTTGATGCGGGCTGGGGATCGAAGCTACAGACTAAGATCTTCACATCCGTATCTCTAAAAATAACTTCCAACATGTTCCGAACGATTCTCCAATCTAACTGGTCCCGCCCACAGCCGAGTTTGGGAACTGCCAATTTGTTAATTCCCCTGGTAAGCAACTCGATCCTCAAATCCCATAATGCCCTCCACAAGTCGGCGTAACTCGGTTTCTGGTAGTAAAACTGCTTGGTTACCAAGTAGTAAATGGAGCGGTCATGGTCAGGCAAGTGCAAGGCTTTGCCAACAGAGGGATTCTGATCTCGAAGTTCATCCCGCCGTCCAAATTTATTTCTAAACACTACTGCGATCCCCGTGAACATGCGGAGATCCTCGGAGACACAGTGGGCAATGGAATAATCACCAGGGACCCGGAAGAGATCTTGTTGCATCTCGGTCGTGACTCCGAATCGGGCTTTTCTAGTTCCGGAAAACGCAGCCATAAATTCTCCAAAGGTTGGCTGATCATCTTCAGGCCTTACGGTATTGACAGCATCATCTTCTCGGTCCGGGAATACGTTATTGTTTCCCTCATAGTGCGCCAGACGATTGGAGTGTACCACTTTTGGTTTCCCTCTTGGCAATTTCTGGATGCGATAAATAAAGTTATTTATTCGTTTCGTCACCTGGTATGAGCCCTCCCAATTTCGCTGTAACTTTGGAGAATAGCCACGACGTCTTTGCGGGTTGTATAACCAGACAAGCTCTCCAGGTTGAAACCCTCCTTCTTAGGCTCTCACATCGTACGTAGTCTTCATCCGGTCACTCGCGATTCGACTATTATTTCGGGTTCGGTCGTGGATATCCTCCAACTTCTTCTTTAAGTTAATCATCATAACATAATCATTCCCGGCTACCTCCTGCTCTATAGGTGGGGATCCAAACTACAGATCACACGGTACCGTAACTCGCGTACAAACATCACACACGCTGGTGACTGACCGGTTGTTTCGTGGACCGATGCAAGATAAGCCATCAGGAACAGATGCAGGTATTGGTCCCAGTCTCGTTGATGATCGGAGATGACCTTGGCCAAATATTTGCCCATTGTCCGATTCATGCGTTCCACCATTCCATCGGACTGCGGATGTAACGGTGTGGTCCGAGTTTTGCGAATGTCCAACAATCGACAGACTTCTCCAAAGGGTACAGACTCAAAATTGCGGCCTTGATCCGAATGCAGCTCCATTGGCACTCCGAATCGACTGAAAATCTCTTTGACCTAGACGTCAGCAACAGTCGCAGCTTCCTGGCTTAGTAGGGCATATGCTTCTGGCCATTTGGTAAAATAGTCCATTGCACTAAGATGTATTTATTCCCATCGTCGGTTTCGGGAAATGGTCCGGCAATATCTATAGCTATTCTTTCCAGGGGACTACCCACATTGTACTGCCTCATAGGTGCTCTTCGTTTCCCCAAGAGTCCGTTAGCAGTGGCACATAGTTGGCATTTCCGGCACCACTCCTTCGCGTCTTCTTTACAGTTGACCCAATAAAAACGCTCCCTAACTTTCTCCAGAGTCTTCTTTACACCGAAGTGTCCTCCTGCGGCACCGTCATGGAGATGTCGCAATACTGTAGCCACTTTTCTCCTTGGAACCACAAACTGAGACCTAATGGTGGTGCCATCTTCACTCTCCAGTACTCGCTTCAGGAGATCGTCTTCCACCTTCAAGGACTCCCATTGGGCCCAATATGCTTTGAGGGTTCTGTTGAAAGGGCTGACAGCTTCCCAGGCAGGCCTTTCTCCCACACGCTTCCATTCCAATACCATTTTTAATTTGGGATCAGCTTCCTGCTGTCATTGCAATTCTTCCGGCAACCAATTATCGTTGACGATAGTAGTTCTTAATACTTGGCAAACCTTCTCTTCCAGACGAGAGCAATGACGGCAGTCCGTCGGACAGGGTCTTCTTGAAGGAGCATCGGCATTTCGATGACTAGTGCCCGCTCGATGTTCCGTGTGAAAGTCGTATCCTTGTAATCGTTCGATCCACCTTGCGACCCTTCAGGATTACGGAATTGTAGAAGCCATTTCAACGCTGCATGGTCCGTCCTCAATAAAAACTTCCGTCCGTACAAGTATTTGTAGAAGGGCTCGACGGACTTCACGACAGCCAATAATTCTTTTCTGGTCACACAATAATTCCTTTCGGCTTTCGACAAAACCTTACTAAAATAGCCGATGACCTTTTTTTTTGTCCATCCTGTATCTGAGAAAGTACACCCCCAATGGCCAGATTACTTGCATCTGTGTCAAGCATGAATTTCCCTTCTGTCCGTGGGTAGTTCAACATTGGCGCCGTTGTCAAGGCAACGGTTGTCAACTGTTGGAAAGCTGTTTCGCACTCTCCGCTCCAGACATACTCGCGCCCATCTTCAGTTAACCTTGTCAGGGGCTTCGCTATATTGGCAAACCCAGGAACGAAACGCCTGTACTAGGTACATAACCCAAGCAAACTACAATCTTGGTGTTTATCTTTCGGTGTTGGCCACTCTTGAACTGTACGAATTTTATCGGGGTCGGCTGCCACTCCATTTTGTGATACGACGTGCCCGAGATATTTCACCTCCCTTCGGAATATGTGGCACTTTTTCGGACTCAATTTCAGGTTGGCTGTACGCAGTCTCCGGAACACTTCCTCCAGATTTTTCAGATGTTCACTGAATGATCTTCCAACTACGATCACGTCATCCAGATAGACCAGGCAAGTCTTCCACGACAGCCCCCTCAGGATGGTCTCCATTAGACGCTCAAAGGTGGCCGGAGCGTTACATAGACCGAAAGGCATAACTGTAAACTGCCATAGTCCGGAACCAATAGTGAACGCGGTCTTCTCTCGGTCTTCAGGTTCCATTTCAACTTGCCAATAACCACTCTTCAAGTCCAAAGTCGAAAACCATCGTGAACCAGACAGGGTATCTAACGTGTCGTCGATGCGTGGTAAGGGATAGCTGTCTTTCTTGGTCACGTTATTGAGCTGCCGATAGTCCACACAAAATCTCGTTGACCCGTCCTTCTTACTGAACAGGACCACCGGTGATGCCCATGGACTGCTTGATGTCTCGATGAACTCTTGTTCTTCCATATCGGTAATAATCTTCTCGGCTTCTGCTCGCCTTGCTAGAGGTGGACGCCTCGGCTGCTGACGGACAGGCATAGAGTTGCCTGTATTGATTTTATGTTTTACTATATCTGTTCGTCCCTTCTGGCTATCGTCAAGAGCGAAGATATCTTGGTATCGGTGAACCAAACCCTGTACCTCTTTCACTTCCGTTCCATTAAGGTCTTCGCACGAACTAACAACCATACCCACTAATTTTTTACCATGGTCTTTGGGCACTGGTTCTGGAACATCAGCCATACACCTGGCTACTCGGAATACTGGCACACACTGTCCCACAAGGGTACTCTTCTTCAATGTCACCGGATCCACATTAACGTTCATAAGCCTCACCGGTACTGTCTTTCCAACCTCGATCAGCGCTTTTCCCACCAGTATGCCACTATGGATCTTCTTATCACAAACAGGCTCCATCATTCGCACACATCCTACCCGAAGATCTCCATCCAAACCTGTCTCGACAACTATCTCGCTTTGACCCGGCAATATCACATCTTCTATCAGCAAAACCCTTACAACAGGATCTTCTCGTGGGTGCAACGGAAGTTCTTCGTTACCGACCTTCAAAACACTCTTTTTCAAATCCAACGTAAAACCAAATTTTCTCAGGAGGTCCATTCCCAAGATGAAGTCATCAGTGATATCGGCTACCAGCACCTCATGTTCACGTTCTTCACTTCCAATGCCAATCTTCATCTTCACCACTTCGCGTGTTGGTATCACTTCACTTGTCGCTGTACGAAGTTGAGTAGTTGTCTGTAACAGCTTCATACTTGTTCGTAGAACGTTAGGGCGTATGATGGATTTTGTCGCTCCCGTATCAATGAGTAGTGGAACAATTCGATTGGCAATTTTCCCATCTATGAACAAACTGCTGCTACTATTCCTTGATGTTACGGCATGGACGGTGATCTCTGGGGCATCTTTACTAACAGTCAACGTTCGCCCTCTCTTGCCAACCCCCTTTGACTTTTCCGACGGTTGTACTTTTCTTATTTTGGGACAACGGCGTTCTACATATCATATATTTCTTAGATATATGTTAACACTGATAAATGATTAGAATGTAGAAGAACCAAGTTTTATTTATTCTCTTCTTCATACATGTCAAATAACAAAAACGTTGTTCGCCGCAGTTCCAGCAACGGGGCCCTCGAACTTCTTGATGATCCTTCTTACGGCTTTCTTTCTTCCGAAGAACTCTCAGTACTAACTCCTCTAGGTGATCTTTAGAACCTTCTTCTTCTTCCACAACGGCCCGAACACGCCCGTGACCTCGGGACGCTTGTTTTGCAGCTTCAAATTCTAAGGCGTGAGCAAGCGCATCATCAGTTGTTCTTGGTCGTGCCAGCCTCAATGATTGTTGTGTTTCCCCGTCTCTTAACCCATCAATGAAGGTCTGCACAGCGAGTTGTCCCGAGATGTAATTGTAAGTCCAGCGCGCCTTCTAGTCGGCCATATTGTCTGTTCATGTCTGTTGCTTCTTTAATGAATGTCATTTAGCATCCTTTTCTGTTTGTTTGTTTTTTATTATTAATCACTTTTTGATGATTTTTTATGTATATTCAATTATTAATTGATTAATATTAACTAATCAACAATTAATATTAATTCATTTACGCATGCTATTTCTGGTATTGTTGCCCGAAAATCTTAGTTTCTCTGAATCTATCTCTCTCCAAAAATAATGTGTGGTGGAGGCCTAGTTCGAGAGGTTTCCATTACCGCTACCCCCTAACAGATGGTTAAGGTTTGAATATAGCCTTAATAGTCAATCAGTCTCATTCTGTAAAACTTCAACTGCGGCTTAATTAACATATCTATAAACATTAACATCTATAATTAACATCGCTTATTAATTAATAATAATAATAATAATAATAATAATAATAATAATAATAATAATAATAATAATAATAATAATAATAATAATAATAATAATAATAATAATAATAATCGTAATCGTAGTCGTAGTCGTAGTCGTAGTCGCAGTCGCAGTCGCAGTCGCAGTCGCAGTCGCAGTCGCAGTCGCAGTCGCAGTCGCAGTCGCAGTCGCAGTCGCAGTCGCAGTCGCAGTCGCAGTCGCAGTCGCAGTCGCAGTCGCAGTCGCAGTCGCAGTCGCAGTCGCAGTCGCAGTCGCAGTCGCAGTCGCAGTCGCAGTCGCTGTCGCTGTCGCTGTCGCTGTCGCTGTCGCAGTCGCAGTCGCAGTCGCAGTCGCAGTCGCAGTCGCAGTCGCAGTCGCAGTCGCAGCCGCAGCCGCAGCCGCAGCCGCAGCCGCAGTCGCAGTCGCAGTCGCAGTCACCGTCACAGTCACAGTCACAGTCACAGCCACAGCCACAGCCACAGCCACAGCCACAGCCACAGCCACAGCCATAGTCATAGTCATAATAATAATAATAATAATAATGATAAGCTCTTTAACTTTTGGATCAAGCAGCTCACAGCTATCCATGAAGAATTCACTAAGGCCACAAACAATATAATCATGAATCCGACACTCACACCCGAATGGTTAACTTCAGGCACTACCTACCTGCTATCCAAGGGAAAAATACCCAGAACCCGCAGTACTACAGACCAATAACTTGTCTCCCAACAATGTTCAAAATAATAACGGGAGCAATAGCAACAAGGGTAAACAACCACCTTGATACTAACGAAATCCTACCTAGTGAACAAAAGGGATGCAGGAAAACATCAAGAGGCTCTAAAGACCAATTATTAGCTAGCAAAATGGTGATGTCAATAGCAAAAAGGCGCCAAAAAAACATTGGAGTGGCTTGGATAGATTATAAGAAGGCTTTTGACAGCCTCCCCCACACGTGGATCATCAAAGCGATGAATATATACCGAGTATGCCCAACCATAATCCATTTTGTTGAATCTACCATGAGACATTGGAGAACAGAAATGCATTTGCAGTACACAGGGGGTCAAATTAGAACTAGGAATATCTCTATAAAAAGAGGAATTTTCCAAGGAGATTCCCTATCACCATTATTATTCTGTTTATCCATGATCCCTTTAACCAACCTGCTTAACAATCAAGGACTAGGATTTGAAGTCAAAGCCAACCACGAAATAAGCCATTTGGTCTATACGGACGACCTGAAGCTTTTTACTAAGAACGAATACCAACTGGAAAGGGCTCTGAATATCGTTCAAACTTTCAGCAACGATATTAAGATGGAAATGGGCCTTGATAAATGTGCAACTGCCGTATTTAAGCGAGGTAAAATCAAGAAAAGCCAAAACATCCAGCTAGATAACAACGTCGAAATCAGGAAAGTAGGTATAGCGTCCCTTGAGTCCATCCCCTCCCTTTTTATGCAAATGACCCGCGATCTAATTAATATTCAAATAAGACATGGTCTAATTAAATGCGCGAATTAAATTAATTGATCTAATTAAATTAAAATAAATTAATTCACGGTATCATTTACATATATCTCATCTCTCATTTACATATATCATTTCTCATATGCATGCGCGAGTTAAATTAATTGATCTGATTAAATTAAATTAAATTAATTCACGGTATCATTTGCATATCTCATCTCTCATTTACATAACTCATCTCTCATTTGTACATCTCACCTCTCTCATTTCTCATATGCATGCTCGAATTAAATTAGTTCACGGTATCTCATCTATCATTTACATTTATCATTTCTCATATGGATGCTCGAATTAAATTAATTCACGGTATCATTAGCATATCTCATCTCTCATTTACATTTATCATTTCTCATATGGATGCTCAAATTAAATTAATTCACGGTATCATTAGCATATCTCATCTCTCATTTACATTTATCATTTCTCATATGGATGCTCGAATTAAATTAGTTCACGGTATCGTTTGCATATCTCATCTCTCATTTACATTTATCATTTCTCATATGGATGATCGAATTAAATTAATTCACGGTATCATTAGCATATCTCATCTCTCATTTACATTTATCATTTCTCATATGGATGCTCGAATTAAATTAATTCACGGCATCATTAGCATATCTAATCTCTCATTTACATTTATCATTGCTCATATGGATGCTCGAATTAAATTAATTCAACGTATCATTTGCATATCTCATCTCTCATTTACATTTATCATTTCTCATATGGATGCTCGAATTAAATTAATTCACGGTATCATTAGCCTATCTCATCTCTCATTTACATTTATCATTTCTCGTATGCACGCTCGAATTAAATTAATTCGCGGTATCATTTACATATCTCATCTCTCTCATAAATTTATTTTAAAATAAATCTTATGTTGTCATTCCTATTTAATATTTAAATATAGATCTATATGTCATATGATTAACATACGTGTAATATAATTAACACGTAGAAACATCTAGGTTAATATAACGAGAAAACTTTACTTTCAAGCATACAAGGTAATCACCTGTCGGATTATCTCTATTGCATAAAGATTTATTTAAATGAAACTTTTAAGAATATAGAATACTGTAGAGCATTATTTTTAAAATTCAAAAAGCATTCTCTGTAGCTAAAACTGTTTAAGAGGTTACTGTCAAACTAAATGTTTTTGCATGAAAATACGTACAAACTAATTAGTCATGTTGTTTTCGACATTCCTTAAAACTGCTTTCAACCATAAATAAACAAAGCGCTCTTACTGAACATTTCAAAGGAATTTAGTGAGTTAATCATAAAGAAACTTCAAGGAATCTCAGTCACTTGTTTTGTCAATGTAGATAGATTTGATGTACGCTTCATTAACTTTTTAACCAAGAAACATGATTATACGCCTTATATAAAATTAGAGATAAAAAATTAAACCTATGATATATGGTGAAAATGCAAATATTCAACAATTCTAACCCCAATTTTTCTACTTTTCTAGACGTAATGTAATTTTGAACTGATTTTTAACCTTTTTCGTTATATCTACTACCCTTGTAAACGATTTCTACATATGCCTTCTTACTGTGTATAATTTTGCCCCATGTAGATATTCGTCGTATCTATAGTAAACACATATTTTAACGTTATTTTACAATATATCATCCATTTTCAATGGTTTCGAAATACGCAGATATGTAATAATATACTATATACTCTTGTAGTATATTCATCGTTGAATATAGTAAACTCGTATGATTAATATTAATTTGTAATTATTTTCAGCACCTTCGAAATATATATATATATATATATATATATATATATATATATATATATATATATATATATATATATATATATCTATAACATATGTCATATGTTTTGTAATACGTCTTTATAACTTTGAAACTCTACGTGATTTCCTCTTACAATACCTATAGTTATGAGAACCTTGAAGACTTAACCTGGAGAAATAAAACAGATAAATATTTTACTTTTTATTGAAACTAGTTAAATTATATTCTAACATACATATTTGAAACTAGACAACTTATATTCTAACATACAAATATACAACAACAAAATAGAAAAGTATACTTGAGGGTAACAAAGAAGTCCTGGACGCGGCTATCTATAACATATGTCATATGTTTTGTAATACGTCTTTATAACTTTGAAACTCTACGTGATTTCCTCTTACAATATCTATAGTTATGAGAACCTTGAAGACTTAACCTGGAGAAATAAAACAGATAAATATTTTACTTTTTATTGAAACTAGTTAACTTATATTCTAACATACAAATATACAACAACAAAATAGAAAAGTATACTTGAGGGTAACATTTTGTATAACCATTATCTTTTATTCTATAATACCTTCTTCTTTAAGCTCAGAAATAATTGAAATAATCTCATCCTAGTTTTCTAAACTACTGCTACCCCTCTGTTTTAAGGTATACAGTAGACGAAGCCTGTCAACAACTTGATTCCAATACGGCGTTTTGTTTTTGGAATTTGAAATTGGTAGCTTGAAGTTAGAGCCTACGAATACATTTTTAGGACAGAACGTAGGGAGCAGAGTAATTACAAAACAATATACTTTGGCTTTATAACTTTGAAACTCTACGTGATTTCCTCTTACAATATCTATAGTTATGAGAACCTTGAAGACTTAACCTGGAGAAATAAAACAGATAAATATTTTACTTTTTATTGAAACATGCACTGTCTGCCACAAAGTTGGATCCATATGGTAAAGTTTTTAATATTCTGATTGGAAAAAGACATTGCGAGGCAATCACCTCTGCTTCCAAAAATACTTGCAATAAGCCATGTCACAGTTGATAGGTGACATTTTTAAATTTAATCAATTTTTAATAATCTCGAAACAGATGGCACACGTTTTAAACAATCGTTTATTTAAACATTTTAATCGTGGTACAATAGTATAGTATTATACGAGTTGTATAAGACGGTCTCTTGTAGCACGAGTTGTTTGGGACACGACGAGAGAAGCGAGGAGGTGTCCTAAAGGAATGAGTGCTACAATACATCTATAAAACAAGTATAATATACTATTTTTTATACTTTACATCATTAGTTTGATAGAAATTCTAAATTCAAGCTATTAAAAACATTGCATTGCAATCTAGTGATTTTTGCGTTTAACATGTGGTAAAGCTATAACATAACTTTTCACGTTTTGTGAGGTTAGAATGTGTCAAAATTAAATGTGTTTATATGTAATATAAAACAAATGTTACCAATCTTACAAAACAAATAGACCCCAGAAACGATCTTATAACAGCCTCTTTTATGAAATCGTTTTCGGTGTCACAATGAGCCCATTGTAAACGCAAAGTACAAAAAATTAAAGATTTTGGGGTTACAAACTAGTCTTTAATTAGTGCTAATGACAACTTAAAAAATTTTCATTTTTATGAAAGTTGATTGCCAGTTTGCTCTGCCGGTCTTGATATGTGAAGAGCACTATAGAGCTGCAGTTGCGAAAAAAGTTTTTGTGGTACAAATTTGTCCTTAATTAGTAGTTAATTATGGCTTTATTTTTTTTTGTTTGAAGTTTTGTGTGAAGTTCCAATTTTGAACTGCGAATTGTGTCTAAATGGTTTTAGCCACAAAAAATTAGTTCTTTTTGGTACTTTTTTTCGTTTTGCTTGAAGTGGGAGTGTTAGCTTTATTGACATATTCACTTACCGATTCTCAAAATGCTGCTTTAGGCTTTTGCCTTCAGTATTTTTATACTGATAATAAGAATGAATAACTATCGAATTTCCCGCAAATTAATATGGCACCACTTCTACTATATTCGATTTCGACGACTGCGATGATGATTGCGGGATTGCGAAAGATTTCGCTGATTGCCAATAAAGACTGCGAGATTTCTGATGATTTCCTTGTGATTGCTAAGGATTTCGTGCGATTAGCGCCAAAATGTACTTGTATTGCGGCGAGTGGTTGACCCCTCGATGTTGGCAGTTAATTTGAAATTTTCAATAATTCTTGAAAGTTAATTTCAGTGATTAAAATAAAATTTTAATTAAAATATTGAATCATTTTCGTTAGTTGTTTTAAATAAGGACAAAACCCGTCCTTTCCTATAACAAGGACGAAGGACACTCTTAGAAAGAAGGACTGTCCTTCCGAAAAAAGGTCAGTTGGCAACCCTAAAGTTGCGTGTCCGTTGTTCTTAATTAAGAAAAAAAAACTAAAAAAAAATAAATTAAAAAACTGTTTTATTGGTGTTTTTATATTTTTCAAATTTTTTTGAAAAATTAATATATTTAATTAAACAATAAAAAAAATATTTAGCAAAAAGCGGGACACTTTTTGCTAAAAAGTTCCGTTTTTTCTCCGAACAAGTCCCGCTAAACGCCAATTAGGATTTGGCAACCCTAGTTGTTAATTAGTGGATATTATTAATAAGTTAATTAATTACTTAATATATTTTGAAGATGTGTAATAAAAATCGCGAACTGCGAATATTTTACATTCCAATATGGCTGCAGTCTCACAGTAGCGATTCGAATAATATTATTTCCAGCGTACATATAAAGGTTGATTCAGACCGGCGGTGGCGGAGTGGTGGCGGAGCGGAAGCGGAGCGGTGGCGGATCGGTTTCTGAGCGGTTTCCGCTTTGGAACATTTATACTGCCCGCGGTAGCGGGACGGCGACGGTTTTGCAGTGGAAACATACATGGTCGTGCATGTATCCCTAATAATGTTAAATCCGTTTTTCATATTGTTATATGTATTGTTTAATGAATGCAAAGTTGTATATAAGAGCTTTCCATTCATTAAACCCATCAAAAATGTGACACCCTCTATAACAAATACCTGCATAGATTACTTTCCTTTTTTATATAAATGTTTAATAATATTTAATAAATAATAAAGTTTAAGCGATATTGAGTTAATTAAGTAGTTTCTAGTTTATTAAGTATTCACTAAAAACTGAGTGTCTTTGTCAATATAATAATAAAAAAACTAATTACAATGAAATGCTTATGTTATTTACATTTATGTACGGTGTTTTGTTACTTTTCAATTTGCAACACCAGCAGTCGTAATGGACTGCACTGAATAGCGTTGTTTCAGTCAAAAACATAATTCTACCCTTCTCTAACCGCGCGGTTTCTTGCTAAAAATCGCTTTTAGATCGATTCAAACCGCTCCGCTCTCAGACCGCCGGCTCACCGCTATGTCGTTTTTTCCGCGCGCGGTTTTACTTTGAATCATCCCATTTAAAACTAAGGAAAGCGATTTGGGAGCTGATCCGCTTCCGCTCCGCTACCGCCGGTCTGAATCAACCTTAACTTATGTACGCTGTTATTTCTCAACGATGTAGACGCAACACAACACACAAGTTTGCATGACGTGTTTTTGTGTCGGTGGAAAATTCGCAGATTCACTGCTTCGCATCGAAAACGAACTATCGCCGTGGTTTTCGGAAGCGCACGCGCAATGTCAGTCTTCGTTCAGTGATTGGTGAATTCTGAATAGATCCGTAGATTCGTGTTCGTCGTTGGTGGAAGTTCGTACAGCCATTGTGCGTGAAAAGTGATTACGTTTCATCAGGAAATAACGATATCGTATCGTATAATAACTGAATGGTAATTATTCAGACTCTCTTAAAATGTCGTCTCCAAGTGCTGGAAAACGACGTATGGACACAGATGTTATAAAATTGTATCCTTTCTTTGTTGTTCAGATAAAATGTAAACAATAACAGAATCCTTTGTATCAGCTGATCGACGATCTTTGTGTGCTGAGCTCATAGATAGATTTTCTTCGTACTTGTCACGCATTTCAAATAAAACCATTTCGATTTTATTTATAAACTATTGTTTTTTCTTTAAGCAGATTTCGTTTTTATTACTTTTAATAAGTGAAACTTCACCTGTCCTTGGTTCAATATCAACCTTTTAGTGTTTTCCTTAATTATTTTTTACAGAATTGAAAGTAAACATGAAGTTACTATATTAGGAGGATTAAATGAATTTTGTGTCAAGTTTTATGGACCTCGTGGAAGTAAGTTCATGATGTGTTGTTTTATTTTTAGCAAATTACTAATATTTGTTTTCCTATTTTTAAGACATTTTCATTTGAATAATTATTTCATATTTTGTTTCTAGGGATTATTTCTGTTCATTTAAACTGTCAAACGATAAATGTATGAGCCACGGTCAACCAGGGTAAAACTGGGACAAATATCGTTTTGTCATAATGTATTTTTAATAACTTTTCTAGAGCCCTCACAGCTCAAATGGATATGAACTTATTTGCAACAAGTTATTCTATTCTCAAATCTTAACACTGCCGAGGTTGCCAATATTTATCTTTTATCTATTTGCATGGGGTATACTAGCAGGGGGTTTTCCCCATATTGCAACTATACATAAATAAATAATAAGTTTAATAATATAAAACACAGAACTGTTTTTAAAAAGGTTATTAACAGGATAAAAGTTTTTTGCCGGTGAAAGACACATTTCACCACTACCATTTGCATGCTTTCGACTGATATGTTATACGAATATAATACTGTTACATCATTTTGGTGAATTTTGATGATCTGGGTTAGGGGATTCACCGGACTTTATAAGTCGGAGCCATGTTGTCACACTAATCAAGTTTCAATGAAATTGGTGGATGTGATCTTCATCCCCATAGCCAAAGCAAAATATAGATTTGGAGCTACAAGCCAAAATAAAAACCATTTATCATTAACAAAGCTGCATGCTTGCAAGCTGGTATGCAGTTTGTACAGTGCACAAGGAAACAATCTTTTAGCTGATAATTAAATGCTTTGTAAAAAATTATATTTAGGTTTCCTCATATTTTTAACCATTAGTAAAAGTAATAGTAGGATATTTACATTTGAGAAATCTGCTTGTAAATTTTTTATTTTCAATTGGTTGCACTGGATTCTTCTTATTAAACCTTTCATGATAAAATATTCTTAAATTAAAAATAGTGAAGAACGCTGAATTGAATATTGTTTTGTATCGTGCTGGAGAGCAATCTTTTTACACTAAGAATAAAAAAAATCATCTCTCCAATAACACATTATTGAGAGTACAGCCACACAAAAAAAATTTTTTTGGGTCTGGGGTCAGACCATGTTTTCTATATGGTTTTGGGGTCGCTGAATTCGAATCCGGGTTAACCATATCACATCAGTATTTTGCCATAACCTTAAAAAACCTAATAATTGAAGCTTTTCAGCACTTTTCAACACATATAAGCCTGTGACTCAAACTTTAAACATAAAAGCCAAGCTGTTAACTCCAAACTCATAGCTCTATAACCCCATAAACTCATAACGCAATAACCTCATAACTTTAAAAAACGCCATAATTAAGGCTTTTCAGCCCTATTGAACACATATTACATTGAGACTCAAATTGTCAACAAACGTTATCTCGCGGATGGTTGTCCTATCTGTGTCAGCATCCAGGGCATTTCCGATAGCTCACTCAACAGTCACGCAAGAGAAATATGATAACATACAGGTTATTCTACAAAAAATTGACTACGAAAAGCATTTATGGCAGATTGGTGGATTTAAAAATCATAACAATGTTACTCGGACAACAATTAGGATTTGTCTATAACATCTTTGCTATTTGTGCTTGTGGGATAGTAGAGATAGAGCACAGCATTACAAACAAAAAGAATGGCCTGTAAGATCATCGTTAGCCCCTGGTTCATGTAACATCATTCATAAGTCTTTAGTAGATCCATCAAAAATTCTTATTTTGCCTCTCCACATAACGCTTTGCCTCATGAAACAATTTTCAGCAGCCTGGCTCAGTTTAAAGACGTGGGAAAAATCTTTTTAGGGAATACGAAAACTCCACAGTATAAAAAAATTGTCACCATCATGGTAAAGGACTTTGAAAAGTTGGGATGTTTGATGAATTTAAAATTACACTTTTTGCACTCTCATCTCTATAAATTTCCTGATAATGTTGGAAATTTTAGCGAAGAACAGGGTGAACGTTTTGGGGCTGTCCATAAAATATGTCACACTATATTCAGGTAATTGCGCACCGCCCCTCCATCTATGTCACACTTCAACACATTTACCTAACCCCCCCTAACTAATATTACGTCACAACACCTTTGAAACCCCCCCTCTTTGAAAACCAAAACTTTATTATAATTTATATAGGTTTCAATAATACAAATTTAACTTAGCTTATATTATATTAAATAGTTTATAACGGTTTATATTTCTTAAAAGTACATAAATACTTCAAGTCAATAGTAAAAAGTAAAATATCTCAGAAAATATTGAAGAGTACACTAGCCAAGAAGTTTACGGCACGAAACTCAAAACTGTTGTAAGAAAATTCAAAATTTCTTAACTAATAATAATTTGTAGTGTGCTTCAATGTCCAGCTACAGCTTATTTTTAAGTATATCCAGATGTATCTACTTTTATTTAACAATTATATATTTTTCTAAGAAATTCTTCAGGTAGATGATTTAAAAGATTACCATTTATTAGAAAGTATTCAACAATGCAACCAGTTCTAAAAGATCCTTATTTATTACTTCACAAAATGAATTTGGCATTTCCTACAATAATGTAAAACCACCCTTTTTATGAGTAATGTAAGTTTTTAAAGAAACTTTAAAGTATTATTTTATTATTTTTATGGCCTGAAAGTAATAATATACTAATGGTAAAATTCTAAACATATTTTAGTAAAATTGTTTAAACTTGTTTTTTTTTGTTTAGAATGGTAAGGGATTATCATGAATATACAAATTCCCTAGAACTTTCAAAAACTGTATTAGTATTAAGAAAAATATTTTGACATGTTAATGTGACGTCACGTTTTAACTGACCCCCCCTCCCCTCTTGTCACGCACTGTCACGCTAGGCACAGCCCTCCCCTCCCCCCTTACTGCGTACGTATTTTATGGACAGCCCCTTTCACCAAGACATAAAAGTGATGGAAACTAGCTACCAACAAAGGTGGGATGTAAATATGATGGCAGACTCCTGTTGGAATCTTAAGAGAGATATACCAAAAGAGAATAGAAAGCTGAAATCTTTGAATCGAGCTTTTGATGAAAAGATGACCCGATATAGTTCTAAAAAAGAGAAAGACTGTAATTTTATGTATTTGTTATTCGTTGTTTATTAATTTAATTTATTTATTTCTATATTTATTTACCTTTCAAACAGCTCAATTTTTTTGGGTTTTTTGAGGTTATGCCAAAATCCTGACGTGATAAGGTTAAACGGGTTAAGTGACCCCAAAATCATAGTATTATGCAATTGACAAAAATCATCAAAATTGGAAATCTGACCTTACGGAAAAAATGTAGTTAGGTATTTCTATGCTGTACTTGTATCTAGGTACTAAACAATAAATATCTGTGACTATAGAAGCCATATCTTGAAGATCTTGCTGATTTCTGCCATAAGTAAAATTACCTGACTCATCAAGTCATAGACTTTCATAATACATCGACTGCAGCGAAGATTACAATCACTGACATTTTTTCTTCCTTTAAATCTGAAATTGACTTTTAAGTTTTTCAGTCCAGGAAAACCAAAGTAATATTTGATTCGAAATATCAGTTACTGTAGTGTTCACTGCATGAATTAACGTGAGAAGTTTTATTCCTAAGTATTCTGTAAAATGATGTCTTGCTGTGCAAAAGCAGTGCAAACACTCCATGAATTCAGCAATGTCAGAATCAAGCCGCTGTTGTTGCTTCCCCTGACCAACTGGAGCTCCCTTCGGCCGCACCGGCCAACGGCGACAGCGTTCATTGATGTTCTTAATAATTTTTAAATATACATAAATAGAAAATAGCAATTAATATTTTATGTACATAGTTTTTAAAATTTTTATTTATTTCATTTTTCTACTTCTTTTCCAATTTTATAACATAAGTAATTCGCTGAGTTTATAATGATTTTTAAGAAGAGATAGATAATGCAAGTACTGCAATGAATGTTGTCGATGTCGGTCAAGTGCGGCCAAAGGTAGCCCGTCGAGTGCATGGTAGGAGCTACAGCTGATAGGGGAAGGAACAACAGCGGCTTGGTTCTGACATCACTGCATGAATTACCAACCACCATGCACTACAGTCAAGTGTTTCAACTTCTCAGTTCTTGCTAATTAACGACTTTGCTAGATTTTCAAGTCTTTCCTTTTGAGATTTAAGATAGTAAAATTTAAGATTTAACTAAACCTAGTGGAATTTGATTTGTCAAGTAGCATATTGATAAGAGACCTATGATTTTACTTTCTTATTCAAGAGAAATACATGTTTTTAGACTTGTGACCTTGCAGTCTTGGAGCAACACTTTATTAGAACCGTACTTAACCTGACTTCTTTGCCTGGAGATCTTCAGTGTGTTGTAAATTAGGTGGCATCACCTTTATATCTTTTTTATTTTTTATCAAATTTAAACCAAACGTTCCTCAAAAAATAGAACACATCATGCTTTACCGTAACCTCTGAGAATAATAATTCTCGGAGGTTACGGCTTTACTTGTGACCAGAAAACCATTCGCCTCCTTCAAAATAAACGGAAAAAATCATATGCATTTTTTTAAAGGGACCAGTAAATTTAAAAACAATGTTCTGAGAAGTTGGCCATGGTTTTTATGTTATTCAAAACCAACATTTTAATTCCACTCAACTAATTTGACACATCCATGGCCAGCTTCTAAGAACATTGTTTTAAAATTTCTGGATTTTTTAGAGAAATTTTTGTTTTTAATGAAATTTTTGAGCTTGGCATAATTTATTGATTTTTTTTTTCTATTTATTTGGGAATTGCATGTGGCTTTGCATTTGAAGACACGAATTATCAAAGCAAGTGATTAATCAGACCTTCGATTATATTATTATTATTTTAAATAATCGATTAATCTGATCAATCAATTAAATTGATTACTTTTTTAAATCGATTATTGATTTCGATAATTCCACAGCCCTAATAATAAACCTGATGGAACAACTGAATTTTTAAATGGAGATTTTTATAAATGCACCCCTAAAAATTTCGTCTGCGTATTGGTTTAAATTTTTTATTTTAACAGGACAATACTGCATAATCCGAATATCCAAATTTTAGGCGGCTGCGAGTAGATCCCTCCGGATAAAAATGACAAAAGCCGCTTTATTTATATAGCACATTCCAAAATCTAATCAGCACATTAAGGCACATCGTTGGCACAAAAGTATAATGTATAAGCCATTTCTATCTTTCCAAGTTTATATAGGGGGGGGGCAGCTCAACGGATGTAAATCAATGCTCTCCTTTCATCAACATTTACAACAAAAACAACATGCAAGTAATAAGTGACATGATATATGAATACAGAAACACATCATACATAAAAAACAAGTACAAATTGTACCTCCATTTTAAAATAAAAGGATTTCATAAAAAAAGGCATTTCAGAAGTAGAAAATATAGTAATCGTAATATATATTTCATTTAAAGTTACATTTTATAATTATTTTATAAATATTTGAAGTTATAACCTAAAAAAATATTTTTTTATTAAAAAAACATTTAACAAATGTACTATTAATAAAGGAAAAAGATAAATAATACAGTTAAACAATAATTTTTGGCGTCTCATTCACACAATCACATTAAACTTGTAATAGTTAATGAAAGATGAGTTTGTCTAGAGCAGAGCAAGGAAAAAAAAGAACAATCAATGGTCTATCAATATCGGAGCAGTGCAACACATTTATCAAGACTTGCAGCGACGTAGCTTTTCTTTCGATAAAACAAATGAAACTGTAATTGGTCTATCTCTACACCAAACTCATGTTCAAGTAATTTTATTCAGAGAAAACAAACCCACCCCCGACAAGAATGGTAGGAAATTTGTAAAAACATAGTATTAAAAACTGGTGTAATTGAGGCAGCTACAAACATTTCCAACATTCAAACTGTCAAATACTTAAAAGACAAATTGCAAACTTTATTGCTTGACCCTTTAACGGTACAGTGCACGTGTTGTGTTTCTTTGTCGGAATCCGGAAGACCAAAAGGGCCAACGAAGGAAGCTCATTCTATAAATTATGGGAAGTTACAGTTATAGATTTCGAGGTCACAATCGCTTTTGAATGTGAAACCTAGATGAGGGTTTTTAAGTATTACTACACATTTTTAAATTAAGGTTAAAAACGATCATTTTCCTAACTTATAGCATACCTATAAGAACTGATGACAGAGGTTCTAATTTGAAATTACTTTTTACAATGGTTTAGTCTTTAAACTTTTAAAGTATTTAATAGTTTTACAAAGACTATAAAAAGTACTGTCAGAATGCCTGTATTACCAGAAGAAATGTATTGTTCTCAACAGATTTGCATTCCACCTTCATTTCCATATTTGCTTCGGCAGTATGCTAAAGCAGCTATAAGAAAGGTAAAAATGTTTGAAAAAAGGAGGACGCCGCCCGCGTGCGGGGCACAAGTTGTGCACCTGCTAGGATCTCCCTGTCTAGAACTGATAATGTCATGAAATTGCTTCAAATTCGATAGACCCTTTGGATGATTCTAACTAATGTTTAAATGAACAACATCTTGTAAAAATGCATCATTTGTGTTCTGCAGATCGATGTTTCTTTTAGTTAGTGTTTAAGTGAGTTCTACTGCACGTCAGATTCAAACAGACAACTCAGTATTTCTGGTTCACATGGTATAAACTATCTAAATCATGTATTTGAAGGAATTTCTAACATTATAAGTATTAGAACTTTTTTGTCGTTTTTGGAAAAGTGACCAATTTAAGTATTGTCTAGAATCATTCAGATTATTTAAATTCTAATTTGGAAGCGCACTTATGAGATGACCAATACTGGGCAAAGTTAACCTTTAGTGGTTTTTAAAGCCAATCTCAACAAGTTTTACGGAAATGCATTTTTCCATACTGCTTGTAATGAAATCTTACTAGGGAAGTGTTCTCCTGAAGCTGATATGGTGTCAGTTTGTTATTATTAGAATCTAATGTTTGAAGTTAGAAATACATAATAGGTATTAATTGGAGTTGATACATAGTTGTTGCAGTGTCTTTGGAGATCTTGGTCTCTAAATTTCACTCCGACGAGTTGATGTCACCTGAGTTTGCATGATGTTTATGTGTAGTGTAAAGATAATATACACTCTACATCAGATCATGATCATTAATTAGTTGCATACAGTACATGATATAGTTCTATGCATACAGTTATTGTATTATGTTAGAGATCTTTTTTCTATTTGAATGAGTTATGTGTATTAAGTTGTGTAAAAACATGTCTTGTCTCAAACAACCTAGACTGTCCTTTATGGGTTAACAAGATCATCACAAAAAAAAGGTGAAACAATAATAATAAACATTTTTAAGAAAAACTAACTAATGCCTTTAGATTATGGGGCAAGTGATGTTAGTCATATCAGTCACCGAAGCACTTGAACTGAATTCATTTGTGATCAAATCGCCATATCATAACTACAGTGATTTTTTTTCTGATCAGACTTTCTTGTAGGTCTGAATGACAAAAAAAAGCTCGAGTGACTCCAGGACACATTGTGGTCCAATATACAGACTAGACTGTTTGCAGTTATTGGCACACCATTGCTATCTCCGTTATTATTGGAGTTACAAAGTCGGTTAAATTAGAAGTATTTTTTCTGCTGATTAACATGGCAAAGTAAAAAAACAATTGAAAGTCACATTTTTAGTTATTTTCAAAAGTAATATTTTTAATTGGGACACCCTGTATATTTTTGTAGAAATGGATGGACAACGACATTATAAATACAAAAGTTTGTGTTCATAGTTGTAGGACACTTTTCATATTTTTCATTCATTGAATAACTCAAAAATCCAACCTTCAATTGTTTTTTTGTCTTCGCCATGGCAATCAGCAGAAAAATACTGCTTCAGGTCGACTCAGCCTGTGAAAATGAGTACCAAGGAATAACTTCGTGGGTAATAATAGGTGGTTGGTGCTTTACCACCCGTGTCTACTGTACGACTCTGATCAATAGCAGCTTACCCTACTACACCCCAATGGGTCTTCATAGCTTGCAAATAGGGACTATTATTATAAAAGAAAAGTATTTTAAATCATAGGAAAAAAATTGTATATGTTATGTGGATTAGAACTGATTTTGTTTGACTAGCAATTTTTGTACTTTTTTTTTCTACATGATTACTCATCAGATAAACTGCGAAATTTTAATCCTATAGTATTTGCTGCCCCTGATTGACCGAAAGTCAGCAGTAAAAGTCTTGCTGTAACCAACAGTAAAAGTAATTATTTTCTATCAATAGAGAAGACGCATACGTCGTCAATTGAAGAAATTCTTGCATTTTCATAAACGTCATTACTGAATTAGTTAGAATATTAGTTATAAATGCATTAAACAATTACCAATTCTAAGTAATTAATTTTTGAAAACCTTGAAAATTTAAATAAATCTAAAATGCAATACTAGTGTCCTCTAATAGATGAAACTTTGTTACATCTTACAGTTCCAAAGACGACCCACTGTTGGTGCTAATGTAACAGTTAAGAGTCCTGTATTACCCGTCAGTTTGAAAAATGTTTTATTTTCAAGTTCAAATATCTTCTACTTATTAACGAGTAATTTATATATTAATGTACTTTATGCTATTGTGTAATTAACTACCATAATTAAAGTGGTGTAAAATATTTCTGTTAATATAAATTCAAAATTGAATTTATTGGATTTCATCAGTGCCATCTAACAGTGAGTAGATAGTCAATGTTGCTTTTTCTCATTCACAGCGGTACCTACTTTTTTACATCAAATAGCTTTGAGGGAAGTAGCTCAAGGCCAAATTCGGTTTTGAATGAGGAGAATTTTTAAATTTAATTTTTTCAAATAAATTGAGCGTGTTTAGAAATTTCGCTTATGTGGAAATATTTTTCTAACCAAAACGGACGAATACAAAAATTTAAAAAAATACGTGCGTCTTCCCTATTAGAAAATACTATTCTTCACATTTAAGCTAGTCTCAATATTTGAAGAAAACAAATAGTATGTTTTATTCAGAATAAAAACTACTTTTTCTGGCTCGCCTGTAGTTGCCGGACTCCCACTCTTGTCCGTTAAACACTACATACTCACCACAAATAGTGATGCTTTTACTCTTATTAAAACAATACGCAACTTACTCCAGTCATACGAATATGACTTTATAATAATAAATTATTTTGTATAAAAACCATTTAGGAACTGTTACTGGATACCATAGGAAATGTACAAAAAGTAATCATTTTTTTGAACTAGTACAAAAACATGATCTAAAACATTTTCTTTTATACCAATAATGCGAAATAAATAGCAATTTTCTATTAAATAATTATCTATCTTTTCTTTGATAATATTAAAGATCAAGTTAATTTCTTCAGACATAAAAAATAAATACGACGTTTCTATTAAAATCTTATTTGCTGCTCGCAACGAGGTCATAAAAACAAAAACCAATCCTAACCACATTTATTTCACGCATATGTGTCCGTTATCTGTTGAAAGTTCTTGGAATCTTCAATAAAATGGATGTGGACAGTACACATTTGTATTTCTGGATTATATTAATATTAAAATTGCCTCTTTTTACCAGGAAACAAGAATTCTATAACAAATTGCAGTAAATAAAAAGTAGTTTAACGTCATGTTGTTTGTTCTAAACAGTCCTCTTATGAAGTTTACTAGTTAAAAGTAGTTAGAGAAAAATAGTATGCTTATTTCGTAGAAAAAATCATCAACAACTTTCTTATTCATCAAAAAAACATGCATTTTAGTTCTAATTAAACAAATAACTATTTTGTATCATATATGGACAACTATCACTATTGGCATTCGAGACTAGCACTTTTGTTTATTCTACGTTTACTCAACTGATTGTTTGAGTCTGTTTGGGGAAAACAGGAAGATAAATAAAAGAATAAAAGAAAATTGGGCAATCGTATTAATCTCACAAATTTCCACTTCAAATGGGTTATGAATAACAAAATTTAAGGGGGTAGGGGCATGGGTCCGAGGGTAGGTCTTGGGCTGAACATCTGACATAGTTTAGTTCAAGCAGGTGGCAGTTACCCGAGACTAAACTAGTTTAATTGGTGCAATGGCTGATTAGGGGATAAACTACGTTACATTAGAGAAGGGTACGTCATTCATAAAAAGAACATAGGAATTGATGACGTACCTAAGGTAACGAATCCCATGCACCAAATTTTGCTAACACCCTAAATATTTTTTACCACACAATACTAAACATCTCTTTTCTTTTTGATAAGATGCCAGCCTTAATTTAAATGTAATACCATGACCAAAAAAACACAAATACCAATTTTTGCTATTTTAGAAGGATATATTGAGTTAAAATTAAGATTGCTGATGTCATATTAGTTTTTAATATATTTGTCAGTTGTTACCAAAAATTTCTGACATTTAAATAAATCTAAATTATTTACAGTACTAAACCCCATTTACAATGTAAAAAATTATAAAAAAGCGTTATCTTGATTAATAATGGTGTATTAGTACTGGTGTTTTCATTTTTTGGCTGAGGATGTACATTACTGGAGAATTTATATAGCATAGGCAATGTATGACCTATGGCCTTTTCCTTGTTTGATTCTGCTCTACTTCTATATAAGAATTTTATTTTATGTCGGGGGGAGGGGGGTTAGTCGGAGAGGGTGATTCATAAAACAAAACTCTAAATTTCTCAATATTGAAAAGAAATGTGAAAAGAAAGTTAAAATGTTGCACATTCTATTTTGTTAAAATAATTTAGTGATGATTCTCATATTGAGATCAAATAGTTAAGAAAAACTGGAGAAAACTGATTATTGTAGCCGTTGACGGCTATAGATAGGGGAAGTTCAAAAAATAAAGAAATACTTTGGAGCCACTTTGAAGTTAATCTGTCAATTAATAAAGGAGCATGTGTACATAGATAGACATACGTACAGAATGAGCAACATCCTTAAAATGTTTAAAGATATTACTAATAGTCTCATTGAGATCCCAAGTTGGAATTTGGCACACACATTTAAAAAATATGCAAAGCTCTGTCTAATTTTTTCAAAATTTTTAATCATGTTTTTTCGAAAATTTAAGGTCAAAGATTTCAGGGCCCGAAATTTTCAGACATTTTCAGCTTAAAGTATGCCACGCATTTCTTACGAAAATTGGATCACAGTCTGATTGGTTCTGGTCTAATTATGTTGTAATTTATATTATCCGGATCGAAAGTCTCCATGACCACGAAGCCCTAAAATTAACAGTTTTCGAGTTACAGAATACAGGAGAAATTCATAATTCGGTTTATGGATTTTTAACACACACAGCCTTGATAACGTCATTTTTTGTGTATATTTTTTGTTTTTGTTTTGATTAATCACAAGGAGGTTGAGTGAGTGGATGTGGCACATCTTTTGGCCCTGAAAAAGGCCGATTTATTTGAAATTAGAAAATGTTATTTAAAAATGAAAAATATCGTTGATTAGTGTGTATGGTGTAGATAGAGTCTGAAACGACCCTTTTCAGGGCCAAATACTGTCCATTATTGGATGGTACTTAGTAAATATTATACAATTAAGATATAAACAAATCACTAAGCATTAGTTAGTTACAAAAGATGTTCAAAATGCCGTCCATCAACTTAGATTTAACATTTACCTTATTTATTCGCTTTACAAAGTTGTAATAGCTTCTATTTAACTCCTTGAGGGTAACACTATTAAAGACACCTTTTTTCGTAGCATTTCAATAACATGCAGTATTCATTTGAAGAGCTTATAAAACCATCAACCTGTATAATAGCTATGACAAGTATGGCACTTTCTGAAAGGGGAAACAATGAGCTTTCCAGCTTGGAAAAATATACAGGGTGTTCCATTTAAAATCACAATGTTGCCCTATCCTCGAAGAAATGCGAAGATATCATTTCTGACTAAACTAGAAGTGGGCAAAAAAAGATGGATACTCACAAAAAAAAACTTTAAAAAATAAGAAGAAGACTGGCAAACACTGCATTTCATTATCTCGATTAGTTCAAAAGTTACATATATAGGTTTAGAAAGGGTCGCACTATAATGAGGAACCCGGTATAATTTTACATGAACACAAAACAACATAATTACTGTGGTAATCAAAACAAAAAATATGACGTTATTGAGGTTGTACGTGTTAAAAATCCATAAACAGAAGTATGAATCTTTCCTGCTTTTCGTGGTCTGTAACTCCAAAACTATTAATTTTAGAGCTTCGTGGCCAGGGAGACTTTCGATCAGGATAATATCAACTACAACATATTACAATTTTAGCCAATTAGACAGGGGTCAAATTTCCGTAAGAAACGTGCGGGGTCTTTTGAGAAAGATCAAAGAAGGTGAATTACAACTCATTGGATCACTCGACATGGAAGTACCCAATAAGATAAGGTTAACAACAGATGTACACAATATAAATTTGCGACATAGAGGTCTGTTGACTATACCCAAACACAATACTGTATTTTACGAGCGGTCATTTAGTTGTAATGTTGCAAAAATGTATAACGACATACCTCCAGCATTCAAATCACTATTAGTTAACATTTCTAAAAAAACTTTGATTAAGCAATTGGTTACAGATTATCATTGAGGACCCAGACCATAAACAGTATTTACTAGTTATATAAGTTATTTAGATGATTATTATTTTTTATTATAATAAAAAAGTAATTTTAAAAAGTAATAGTAATTTTAATATTAAAGTTTTATAAACATAGTGAGAAATAGGTTGTGAGAAGAAGTTTTATAAACATAGTGAGAAATAGGTTGTGAGAAGTGGAAGAGCAGCTATATGACAAGTCATTAAGTTGAACTTCGCTTTTGTATAATTAAAACATATACATGTAGAAATAATTATAACGGTTAATAAAGACACTATTATTATAAACGTTTTAAAATCAAGCGCCCTATGTATTTTTCAATAATTGAATTCCTCACTCTTTTCTGATTTCAAATCTATATATTATACTTATTTGACCAAGCAGTTTCTGAGTTATCGTTAAGAAAGGATGAGTCAATTGAACTAGTAAAACTAAACTTTTTATAAAAACAAAAAACTATAGATGTTCAACATAACCACCATTATTTTCAATGCATTTGTAACATTTTATTAATTCAGTTTTTACCTTCTGAATTTCATTTGGATTCAAATTAAGTAAACGTATTTCTTTTATAAGGGTTTTGTTTTAAGTTGCTCTGTATCTCCATTTCAGTCTTGTTCATATATTTATTTTGCGAATCAGACAGAAATCAAAAATATACAATTGGCTATCATTTTTAACGATAACTAAAAACTGCTAGGTCAAATATGCGATAAGTATATATGGGGTGTCCCACAATGCTGTTTACACGCAATATGTCCCTTATTTGAAAAGATAAAGAAATCAACCAAAAACTATTGTGAATGACTCAAAATGGACTTTCAGAAAACATCCTTAAACGCTGGTTGCATAGCAACAATTAAAGATCATGTCAACTTGATTAATTTTTCAAATTGCACCCTAAGTTTTTTTTTTAACGGAAATGTATTCTTCACTTCATTCTGCATACGTAGTATGCCTTACTTAATTATCTAATGTGCATTTAGAGGTTGAAAAAATATTTTTTATAAATTGTACACTTTATATTTACTAATTAAATTATTTATTAAAAAAATATGATTACAGCCGTGTCTACAAGGGAACTACTGATGCACTTTAAAACCCGTGTAGAGTCCACAGGAGGGCATTTCGAGCATTTGCTTTAAGTTTAAGATAAATTCAAGTTATAAAAAATATTTTTTTCAACCCCTAAATGCACATTAGATAATTAAGTAAGACATACTGCCGTATGCAGAATGAAGTTAAAAATACATTTCCGTGAAAAAAAAACAGAGGGTGCAATTTGAAAAATTAATCAAGTTGGCATGATTTCTTAAACGTTGCTATGCAACCAGCGTTTAAGGATGTTTTCTGAAGGTCCATTTTGAGTCATTCACAATAGTTTTTGATTGATTTCTTTATCTTTTCAAATAAGGGCGATATTGCGTGTAAACAGCATTGTGGGACACCCTGTATATATTTGAAATCAGAAAATATTGAAGACTTCAATTATTGAAAAATATATAGGGCCTTCCATTTAAAGAAAGTACACATAATAAGCTATTAGAACCTAACTGTTTTTAGAATAAAATAGTACTGGACCACTTCAAAAATAAATAATTACCAATAATATTAACCACATCCACAAAAAAAATAAGTATGTGATGTTAACGCACGATAACCAAAAACAGTGCTATTTCGACCTTGTTGGAATTTCATCAGCTAGAGCCTACAGACAGGGGTGAGCTGTCCAATAAGTTCAAATCGGAGCCATCAAACCAGTATGGTTTATTTTCACAAACTATATAATATACCTTCCTCTCCTGGAATCTTTCATCTCAAATCTCGCAGACTTAACAGCCTACTGGGAATTCTCCGAGGGTCAGCATACCTCTGCTTACACACACACACACATCCCAACCAGGCTTAAATATAAGCACAAAATTAACATTAATCACAATCTGCAAATTCGAGACACAGGTGTGTGTCACCATGAATCGAATAAAAAATATCATATCCTGTAGAAACATAACGAATGACGTCACTCAGATCCTGATGTCATAACGGGGTCCATGATGTCAAAAATAAACACAAAATTCAAAGAGGTTTATAAAAATGTGATCACTATTAGTATGGATCAAACTCGAGTTGTGAAAATTACTGCTTTTAATTATCACGAAATAATCGGTATTTGTAAAAGCAATGCGATTGATTGTTAAATGTGATTGTTCAGATTGCAAACTTTTGTAATTCTGCTTACTTGTAGGATTAAATGGCCTATATTCATTCATGGACATATAACAGTAAAATGGACACAGCATACTAATACCTGTTATAATGAATGCTTTGAGGCAACTTATACATAAAGGAAGAGTCACATTCTATCCAACGCTTTTCTCCAACCCATTGGCGGAGGTATAGAAAAAAAAGGATAAAGGGTCAATATACAATATAATTTCAATAGTAATATTTGTATTAAAATAGAACTTAAGAATTTTTTATTTGTAAAGAAAAGACATGAAAAAATAAATTGTTAATACAAAAATTTTTAATTTTTAAATAAAATAGTTTTAGTTAATTTACTTCTTATATTTTACTTCAAATAAGCTCTTAGACTGTGACTTTTCTTGAAGTTCATAATTAACTACAGAATGCTGGATCCCTTTTGTATATAGATCCATGACATAGAACATAACCTAAAAATGCAATAATTGTAATCGACGGACATTATCTGTGACTCTTTATATGACTTTAATAACTGATTATAGTGTCCTAACAATTAAAAATGTTTCAAGAGCTGAAGCATTGATCTATTGTGATTTTGCCAGAACTACTGGTTAAATCTTGAATATTTGAGGTTATGTTATAACATCTTGATACAAAATCTTTGTTTAACAAGTTCATGTTCTTAACATGTTCTTTAACAAGAATAATTAAAAATATTTCAAGAGTTGAAACATTGACCTGGTGTGACCATTGAGATTTTGGAGATTTTCTAAATTTTAGGTTATAACTTTTCAATAACAGATTACGTTCTGTAGACACCCAAGTGTGTGAGCAGTCTTCTAAAAAATACCCACACTTTGGATAAGTTCTTTATAAATTAAACATTCTTGCGTATTTTTATGCAACTCGAATTAATGCAAAATGACATATTTTTTATTTATGTTGGTAGAAGACACATAAATCATTCATGGAAGTAACTAAATAAAAATCATCAGGCTGAGGTATTTGCGTTCTAATTATATAGTACTCCGTATAAAATAAAGAAGAGCGATTGAGCACTCGTAATTTTATATGCAGACTGCACGAGATTGCTCACTCAACTACAGTATCAGCAAGGTCACGCTTACCCCTGGAAATCACTAATGATGTTTCTTTACTTAGGCTTGTTTTCATATCAAAACCTACAATAAAGACTATGGTAACATTTCAGATCAAACCTTTATTTTGTTTTTGTGATATGGAAAAATTCTAAATACAATTTACTTAATTATTATTCAAGCTGCAGACAACCTGAATCCGCTGTGGTTTGAGGTTATTATTATCTATACAATGAAATAAAAAATTTTAGAATAAAATTATTGTTCTGGTTGGTTCTGGTTTTTGTTCTTTTTGTTGAGAATTGGTAGAATTGGGAAATTGTTCATTTCCCCAAAGCGAACCAAGTGCAGAATATAGTGGAGCCTGGTACTGTGCTGCTAAAGGTAGAAATCAGCGATAAAAAATAATGACACCCAGAAATCGACGAAGTTCCCTTTTCAGACCTTTTTAGAAATGTTGATGATGATTTCATACTCCTCGAGTCTTTTAAAAATTGTGCACAAGTGATATGCAAGTTCTGGCCTTATCGGTTATCGCGCTATTGTTGGTGGAATGAATTGTAGGATTATTCTGTTTTAAATGCTCTCTTTGAGGTGAATATAGTTTTGGGACTCGTCTCTTCTTCGTGTGCAGATTTAGGGGTGCGTGAAGTAGCCACCCTCGACTAGGTGGAAAAGTCGGATTAATTTTGTAATTGTGTTTAAGTATTAGTATCTGTGTGGTTGTGATTTCCATATAGAAAACTCCGCTGGGAGGATTCTGCGAGTCACCAGAACTCAATCCTCTTTTCTTTTCTGAACATCATATCTTCACCCCTATTAGGGTAAGTGTTGTCTTAATCAGCGATCTTTCACCTTACAATATTCCTATTTGTGGTTTTCTACGATTTTTAGGGTCGTAAGCCTTGGTTGATCTCAATCGCCTTGGGGCGCGATACCAAGATCTTCTCGCCTACGTGTAAGCGGTACCGAGAGCATCAAACCCACCCGTCGCTACGCGGCAAGTACGAGGGAAAGCTAGACAGTATAGCCAGCTAAGTGAACTAAGTGACTGTAGTTGTTTTATTAATTATTCTTTTGTTTTTTTGTTCCTTTAACTTCTTTAAATATTAACGAATTTTAATGTACTTAACCATTTCAAAAATCAGTATTTAACGCCATACAATTAATTCCTTTATGAGGAATAAACAATTTAGAAAACATCTTGATCAGTAACTTACGTTTGGAGTGTAAGCTTCAGGGCAGCTGCCTAGGGGTAATTATTTATTACATAACAATTTAACTTGTCTAAAGATCCAAGGTTCAATTAACTGTATGGTTTTTTTTTTCCATTTCCTTTTTTTCAGCGTACTATATTTTATGTGATTTATTAGTTAATTAATAAAGGCAACTAAGAATCAGTTCTCGTGTATTGTTGATTTATTTTTTTGTTTATATTCCCTTGTGCGTGGCACAAGGGAATTGGATTTCGTGTAGAATTTCGTTCATGAATCTTTGGAAAGTTTGTCCTACGTTGTAAAGTTTGTAAAGTCCAAACATCATGAATGGAAATTCAAATAAACCAAAAGGTGTGATAATTACTGTTTTAGATACATCTGCTGGGTTTCCTGGGATTTGAGTTTATGCCTGAGAGAAAATGTTACACCCATTAAGTCAAGTTGCAAAATCATGAATATGTTGACCTGGATAACGATCCAGAATAGTTTGAGTATTTAATCTTCTATAATCCCCACAAGGAAGCCATCCACTTATTTTCTTAGGTACCAAGTTTAATGGAGAAAACCAAGGTCCTTCAGCACGTCTAGCGATACCTTCGTTGACCATTGCTTCAAACTCGTCTTTTCGCAGTTTTCAACCGATCAGGAGCGAGTTGCCGAAGTCGGCAGCATAGTGGAGGACCATCCGTTGTATGAATGAAATGTATCAATTCCGTATTTGTCTTGGAGTACCAGCAGGCCTAGTGATATTAGGAAAATCAGTGAAAATAGTACTGTAGGTTTTTATTGTACTATTATTAGCCGCTCTTAAATCAAAACTACGCTTTTATGCTAGTTCTTCAGAAAGCTTCTAGAAAAACAACAAAGATTAGAGCCGGTGTCAATTAGAAATTTATATCTTGAAGTACGATATGTCATTACCAGGTGACTAGATTTGGGGCAGTTATTGGCTGCCGTTGATGTTTGTCGAATGCTGAATGAACATGACATCTTACATTTAGTTGTATTTGTACCAAATCAATTGTGGTACCAGCATACATTATTCTCTGAATGTTCATTATTCATATGAATTCTAAGATGCAGTTTCTTGCATGGCTCAAAATTAGATAATCTTATTGCAAGTGGCACGATTTGCTTCGAAAGTTTATCAATTCTTTGGCTCATATTACTTTGAGGGTTAATTGAATTTACGGAACAAGCATTTGTCGGTGGAGCAACTTTCAAAATTTTATCGGCAAGTGCTGCCAACTTATCTAAAGATATTTGTGCCGGTCTGTAAGATAGCTTGCATCTGTGCTGGTAAACATTGAAACCATAATGTAAGTAAAAGATTGTCTTGCATTGTAGTTGGTCCAGCAAGTGAACGAAGCAATTGCAAAGTCGAAGAAATTGTGACAGCTTTTTGGCACCCAGTTCTTGGACATAATTAGTTGTTTTATTCGTTGCTCCTCTAACATGGATAAACGTCGGAATAAGTTTTAAGTAAGTTTTAAAATATGTGTATTGTTTATCACTAGGCGGAGTTGTAATAATATCTTCAATTTCAGTGACGTAACGACTATCTAACTGAAATACAATATGGCTATATTTTGTTTTTTCATTAACAATATTAGCAATGCTAAACTGAGCTTCCCGCTTATGCAAACCATAAAGATGGTTTATCTGGTCAGAATGGGGGCAATTTTATGCTTACCCTGCATACAGCTTGTGTTGAACCGGATTCATTGTTCGAAGATTTATGTGCTAGCATTTGTTGTTACCGAAGTTCTTCAATCGGACCCATTAAAGTCTGATTTCACTGTTGCAGTTCAGCTAACTGTTCTATAACGTTCTTGTTCTCTACCATAACACTTGTCGAGGGTCACCAATTGTGGGTTTGAATTGGGAAATGATTATAAACTCCACTAATATAATATGAAAGAGTTTTATTGACCAGAGATTGTACGAATTATTATTGACAGTTAAAATTATTATTTTATTCATTTATTCTTCTGCTTGATTATATTCTAATTTCATTGTGTGCCTGCATACGTCACATGTTTTATAGAGCTTACAAACAGTAACATTTTAACTGTAATGTAATTATTATATTAATTTTTTATTTTATTATTATTACTTTTTATTACATTATTTATTAATCTGTTATTAAAGCTAGTTTAATTTAAACTCTTGTATTTTTTAAAAAGTCATTAATTTTTTCATCTATCAGTCATATTAACTAATGCCAATTACTATATGCATTTTTGACAAAAATGTCTCATGGGCTTTGCAGATGTTCTAGATGGAAAATTTTCAAAATTGATCACTGCAAATCATAGTAATGACATGCAACCATTCCCACATACATTTCATTCCAATACATTTAGAAATGAATAAAGTAGTGTTATTCGAGCATTTGCAGCATAGTGCTGCGGGGTGCAAAAATCATCAACTTCAAACAGCTGTAATTCGAAAACTATAATTTTTTGGACTTTGTGCCCAGTGACACTTTTGATCTACACATTGAAAACTATCTTTTATCAAAGTTTCAGATCAATCGGGTGAAAGTAATTTTCCCATAAGGATTCTACATGGTCCTTTAATTAAATAAATAGTCTACAGTATCGTTACAGTTTATATTTATTTCTTTGAATATTACAATATTTGTGTGCAGAAAAAATTCTAAAACAGAATTGGCTAAAAAATAAGATAATAATAAATTATTTTATACTGAACAAAATTTCTCACGATAATACATTTAAATAAAATCTTCTCAATTTTGGCACCATCTTGGCAACTTGGGGTAGGATTTAATAAGATGTCCAGCTCAGCTTAATTTAAACTTCTTGTATTTTTTAATCACATTCTCTACTCCAGTTCTTCTTTGGATTTCATCTAGCCGTCTTGTACTTTTATGCTTAATATTGATCTTTCCATTTTAGTTTGGGTTATTCTTAGCTTTGTATATACAGCGCCGTCGAGGTAAATCCGAACACATCATCAATAAGGAAAAATAATTTAATTTCAGGGATATAAACCTGAAACTGAACATTTGTGAGAAGAATGGAGTAATATGTTAAATTCATCCTTCTTTTAGACCTTGTTTTAGACTGATTAGAAACATTAGCATAGTGGAAAAAATGGAATAAGAGATATTTCCCAAAACAATTGTTCCCCAGTTTTCTGACAGATTGCCTAGTTAATTAGGCATAAATTAGGAACAAGAAATAATGATAATATTAAGTTGGGTAGACATGTGAATTTTTCTTGACAAATGAAAGGTGTCAAATAAGCTCCGTGATTATAAAAGAAAGGAAAAAGGAAACGCTTAAAAATCTCACGTCCAATAATACTTATACTAAAAGAGTCGAAAGGTATTAAATCTGCACTGAGATGGAAGAAAGTAAATGTGAAACCTGGTGAAAGTGTTAAGGTCCAAGTGTACCCAAAAAAAATTTTATGGTATATTTAAAAATTCTAAACAAAATCACAGTGGATTTACTTATATTGCAAATAACTACACCAAATTTAAAAAAGAATTATTACAAAGGGGCCATTTCACCTCAATACGGTGCATAAATCTTAACCGCATGATCAATAATCGTTGTTTTTTCGATAAATAATATAATAATATGATAACATTGGTTTTAAATTAATGCTCTAGAAATGTTAAAACTTGCTTACCTAACTTTTTTTTGAAAAACCATGTTTATTAATTAAATTATTTAACATTTTTTATGTGAAAAATTAATTTTAGAGTAACTGTACATTCAAAGTTAAACAAAAAAATGCCACTTAAGTCTCATAGTATTTGAACTATTTTCCCAGAATTTTAAGAAAATCGTATGTATAGTGACTAAATTATTGCCAAAAAATCTGTTGCCAAAAAACCTGCTTTTTTTGGCAAAAAACAGGTAATAATTTAGTCCCTAAACATACGATTTTCTTAAAATTTTGGGAAAATAGTTCAAATGCTATGAGACTTAAGTGGTATTTTTTTTGTTTAACTTTGAATGTACAGTTTCTTTAAAATTAATTTTTCACATAAAACATGTGAAATAATTTAATTAAAATAAATTTAAGTAAAAAGATAATTTTTTTTAAATTTTAATAATCTATACAGTGAATCTCGCTAATTCGGACTAATTAAAACAAGGGCAATCCGAATCATCGCGGTTTTCGGATTACCGCGTCTGTAGAGTTACAATGTTTTATTTGTAAATAAATGCATTTAAAACATTCTGCAAAACATTTATTTAAAAAGAACTCAAAAATATTTACGCAAAGACTGTTTTAAAAACACAAGAAATAATATTCTGCATTAATATATCGTTAACCAAAAAAGGCGGTGATTTTTACCTGTTTCCTGTTTTTTGAACTTAATACGTTAGATAGATTTTTCTTTTAAACCTTCTGGCATCACAGTTGTTTCAAATCTTCTACTACCCATTGCAAATCCATCGCTTTGCAACTATTTCTTAAAGGGCTTCACTATGTGCGAATCATTGAACAGCTTTTCTTCCGCGATTTTTAACACACGCAAATTGTCTTTTTAAAATTAAGTATCTAATCTTTACTCGCCCTGACGTCATCGTTTTGAAACCATCTTTAATAAAGTCACAGTAGCGTGCAGAGTATACGAATCAGTGGAACCATAGCGTACGAATGTGATAGCGCATACGTTGTATCGCGACTGCTTCCACTGTTTCATATGCACCGCACGCTGCTGGATAATGATGCTTTGCCTTTTCGTCCAAAATTTCGGAGGGTATCGGTGACATATCAAAAACCATCCAACAACTTTTCTTTCATCTCCGGATATTCCGCAAGTTTTTTTAACGTTGTTATATGATCCTTCAGATTTTGTAACAAATCTGGAAATGTTTAATATTAAGTTACAATGCGGTCTTTAAACATTTAACAATTTTTAAATTTACCAGAAAATCTTTTTATGTATGGCGGAGATTAGTGATGGGAACTTGGGTGTCGAGTGTCGTGATACTGTTCGTGGTCGTGACACTTGTGTCGCGACACTTCGTGTCGAACAGTATCACTCTTATTAGAGTGTAATTCGAAGTTGCTTGATCATTCTTACAAAGAAATTAAAGGCAGATTGGTTGAACTGGCCAACAATCATTGAATGAGACGTACAGTCAGATTCAAAAAAAAGGAAACGACTCTTGTATCAAATATGTAATTAATATTAATTAATTTCGATTACTATCAATTTTAACAATGATTAATCATTAATAGGGCTTTGTTCAAATACAAATGGAACGAAAATCGTTTCCTTTTTTATGAATTCGACAGTACATATAAAAATATTTTGTTGTGGATTTTTTCTTTTGTATTAGTATAATATTGACGGTAATAATTTTATCTTGGGTTTTCAGCAAAATAAATTAAAATCAATAATTGAAGTTGAATAAGTTCCTCATGTACCTAATTATTATTTCAGCTTCTTATATTTATACCTTATAATGTATTTTGAAGAAAGACTACTGTCGAAACACATGTAAATAAATACAATGATCATTAATTTTAATTAATTCAAGTTATTTTGCTGAAAACCCAAAATAAAAGTATGTATCATCTTTAATCTTAACAAAAACACGTTCTCTAAAGACCAACGTCGTCAGCGAAATTGCATTTTTAAATAGTTTTTTATTTATAGAATTTGTTTCTTTTCTTTTAAATTTCTGTTTCATAATATGTATTTGCTTTTATAAATAATTTAATGTCTTTTAATGTACTTAATGCATAAATATATAACCATAACAGAATTTACTCATATAATTGTTTTTTAATCCATAGTTTGCTTATGATTTATGTAGCTATGTATCTTGACTGCTTCTCGTTTCAATTGGATTACATTTACACTAGCACATGCATGATATAAAGGCGAAGTATCGTTAAAGTATCATTAAGAGTCGACACTTCTGACGTCATATTGTTTCGACTCTCAAGTATCGCGACACGCGGGTAGTGTCGGGAACCCATCACTAGCGGAGATACATAAAGTCGTAATTCGTAAAAGAAGTATCAATTCTTTTTTAACTTATAAACCTTTGTAACTAATACGAATTGTGAAGTTGCAATGTAACCACTTCTGAAAACTACGTGACTTTTATGATAAGAATTTGCCAGACAAATTTATACAACGTACACATAAATAAAATAAAATCATTTATTTTATCTACAACGGTAGTTTTGTATCAAATTACATATCTGAATATCCATTGCATTCGTTACTATAAACAAAACTTGAGGACTAAAAACAATTAATTTGAAAGTTCGGATTATCAAAACCTTTAAATCCGGATACAATAAACCCAATGTAAATAAATTGCGGGTCCGGATTATAGTGGTATTCGGATTAACGTAGATTCGGATCAACAAGGCTTTACTGTATATTTAAAACAATGCTTATTTTTGTTCCAGTTCGTTTGAGTGTTCCACCAGGCCGATGTAAGCGATTTTATTTTAAATTGAAGCTTTCGCTGTGTAGGTCAGTCAGCAGTATTTAATTTTTGTATTTTTGACCGTCATGTCTTGACGAGGTTTCTCTAGTAATGAATAACTTTAAAATTATTGATCGTCTTGTATTCACAAACAAAACAATATCATGTTGCTCAAAAGAAAGTAAAATTAGAAAAAAAATGCAAACATTAAAATCAAAGGTACTCTTTTGATCACCCTGTATACGATAGGTTAGTTGAGAGGCAGCATTTGAGATTTAAATTTTTTTTTTAAACTTTTTAAAAAAGTGACTTCGAAAAATCAATAGCATTATATTATGTTTTCATGTATTATATACAGGGTGCTGCAAAAATGGTGAATTATCGCCTTTCTATAGTATTAAAGAACCCTTCCTGAGTATGAGAAAAATAATTAAAAAATTATTCGTTTCATGTTTTTAAAGATGTTGATTTAAAGATCATTGGTTCTGGCAATGTTGTTTAACTGCAAGTAAAAGCAGCAAGGCGGCTTTGTTTTCATGGATATTCTGTTTTATTGATGTTAAATTTTACATCTGTTATCAAAATCATATGAATTTGTAACAATTAAATAAAACACAAATTAAGTACAAAAATAAAACACATCACTAATTAATAATACAATATAAGAAATTTAAATTACAACAAAAACATATTCAATTAAAAAAGGTTTTGAAAGTTACAGCCTTGTTCTTCCAAACTAGCTTTAGCTCTTCTAATCAAATTATTAAAAACAATTTGGATCAGGTTTAGATTAATTGATTCAAAAGTTTCTTGGATCTACTGAATAACTCATCTTTACTTTTTACATGATACCAAACAAAAAATCTATTACACTTTATCTATACAGGTCAGTGAGTGGCCGCATGGTGAAGTCCAACTCTTACTGAGGCGGCAGTCTGCCTGGGTTCGATCCCCGAACCCAGCGAAAGGATTCTTCTCGTCAATAAAACCTCAGTACACGTCACTGTGATATCAGATGGGCATGTTAAGCAGTTTGTCTAGATAACCACCTAAACATCTTTCTGTGGTTGTCGTTAAAAATAACGTCGCCCTATACCACACACAAGTATGTATTTACTTCAGTGGTTTGGCAATGTTAATTACACTTAACATTTATAACATAACAAGCAGTGGCATTACAAAAAGCTGTGGGCCCTCCAGCAAAATTTTTCTGGGATCTACATATATTGAGAAAAAGAAAATAGGGGGAAGAGAAAAAATTGAAGTTGTTTTCAGGAATGATAAATCACATAAAAAAGAAATTTTTTGTTAATTTAAATTTTCTTAGAATTTAATGAATTTAATATAAAAATTAAATCAAGAATTAATTTAATGCAAAACATTAATAAAATAATTAACGTTTACTTTATATAAGAATATAATAAAAATTACACCGTTATAATAATGATGATTAAATTAAAAAAATTATACTGTAGCCATAAGATACATAATAATAAAATTAAATAAAATAAAACCAACGTTTGAATATTTACGATATTATTATTCAACAGCAAACAAAATCAATATTACCATCTGCAAAAGGATCGACAACTTTTGAATATAAACACTCCTATGAAAGTAGCGATAATAACTGAATAAGGGTTTTTCCTTTCCAACATCTGGATATACCAACAACCTGGCAATTATTCCCCATATTGACGAATACCGATAGGATGAAGGATCGTAAAGAGTAATAAACACTATAAACAGATTATTATTGTCATAATCGCTATAAATCTTTGTTTTGCAGTGTATTTTTTAATTAATTAATTACAAAAAATATAGAATTTAATAGAACTTCTGAATTGTTATTATCATATTAATTAATATACGCATGTTTTTAATGAAAGACATTTTTTTGGAATTTATCAGCTTTGTAATTATTTTTTAAGAACATAATTGCCCTCACTGTTATTACTTCACTGTTTTTTTTTGCAGAATACAAATATAAACTTGCAGTAGTTTTTTTATGCAAGTGGTTCTTGAGTTACACCCTTCTAAAGTATACAAACATGGGAGATTTTGTAAACATTACAAGAGTAGATATGTTCGGTCATGTTTTAAACAATGCGTACATAAATCGCAAGTCGATGGAGCTATTTGTTAGTTGACTATTGCGAAAACAAAAATGGTCTACATGTTGACTTTGCCGTGAAAATGACTGAGCGAGATTTGGAGCAGCTTGTTAACAATAAATTTTGTGTTCAAATAGGCAAAATTGCCACTGAAATTTTGGAGCTGTTGAAAATGGCATATGGTGTGGATGCGCTAAAAGAGTTAAATGCCTTTGACTGGCATAAAAATTCAAAGATGGGCAAGGAGACGCGAACGAAGATCTCAGAAGTGGGTTGTCAACAACACAAGTAAAGGACACAAATGTGAACAGAGTGCGAGATTTGGTTAGATCTGACAGATGATTAAGTGTGAGATTAATAGCCAACAGTGCTAGCTTTGGTGGATTAGTGGTTTGCATATTTGCTTCATAATCCAAGGGTCGCAGGTTCGATCCCCGGCCGAGGTGGTAATTTCATAGCAAGAGAAAAATTAAAAAACATGCCTTCTTCTCGGATAGAAAGTAAAACTGTAGGTCCCGTGTCAATGCGATGTTTGGCACGATAAAAATTCGACTAAATTCTAGTAGGGTTGGCCAAATGATCATAGCAATCAGTACCATGAGGTACAAAGGATGCTCCGACATCCTGATTCCTCACCCAAAAATATAAATAAAAAATACTCAACAGTGAGTGCTATTTAGAATTGCTGACAAGATTACTAGATTCTCTTTGGAGGAAAAGATTTGAATTGTGACAATGGATTATCCATCACGATAATGCGCTAAGTCATAATGCATTCTTCATGAAAGAATTTCTGGCCAAAATATCGATTACCCAATTAGATCATTCTGCTTATTCACCCGACTTATATCCCTATGATTTCTAGCTGTTCCCTAAACTAAAGATTGCGCTAAAAGGACGAAGAGTTTTTTAGAAGATTTACATTAGAGTAGTTGTTATTTGGGTCATGTTGGAAGTTTGGTTTTGACAGGTGCCCATTTGATTCCAAAAAAAGCAAGGTTTTTGACCTTCAATTTTTGAGGTTCACAACCCGACCATCTGAGATTTTTATGAAATCTGATAGGATGGTACAGGACATAAAGTTACTTACGTATGTAAAGTTATTGGCCTCAATGATACACATATAGCAGGGCTGCAAACATGATAAAAAATGTAAAATCTACCCTTACAAGATTCTTGTATTGTGTTATATAAATGTTAATTGCAATTAACATTGCCAAACCACTGAAGTAAATATATAATTTTGTATGGTATAGGGCAGTGTTATTTTTAACGACGACCACATAAATATGTGTATGTGGTTGTTGAGACTGACTACTTAACGATTTGACAGTACAGTGACAGATGAGCAAAAACAATTCATAACTCTGCTTCTAATTATTGTAAAAATTTAATCGTGTGCTTACTTTAAAGCTAAAGAAGTATAGTTTTCATAAAAGATTGTTTTATAATAAAATTGACATAAAATAATAATTGATATAAAAATGATTTTAAAAAAAATAATATTGAGCTGAACACTCTTAGGGTATCGTTAGTGAATTTCTCACAAGTTCTTCTCTTATTTGAGGCTTATTTGGTGCTGTTTATATTCTAATTATTATGTCTAGTAGCTTGCACCAGAACTGCAAATAATTTTGAGTTTTGACAAGAATCTTCAAATCCACGGGAATCCCTTACCTTTGCTTCTTTTTTACACGTACCCTTAAGCTAACAGTTGACCATCATGGCTTGTACTATGTCTGTTTTGCCATATTGTTAGGTATTCAAGTGTTTGCATTATATCGTTGTGTTGACTTATCTATGTACTGTGTTAACTCATAAAACAGAAAAACTGGATCATTTGCTTGGTGGGTCCTAATATTGCCAGTCTGACACTGAGTATTACAGTTATATGTGGGAGCATAAATTTCTTTTTGCATCTTGTGTGTAATGTGCTGCGGTCCATTATTATTTTATACAGGCTTCTGCTAATAAGATAAGATAGTAGGGGGTATGTATGTAGTTGGGTGTTACGCTTGCTTCGTTAGCACCTGGCATAGTTGTATTGCATTTGACTGACTTTCTAGGAGTCGTATCAACAGAAATTATTTCTAATACTTGCAGCTTTCACAACCTGTTTCAAGTAACCAATCTCTAACTATACATAATAGTCTTCTAGACCTTGTATTAACACAAGATCCTAAAACCACAGTCAGTCATGCAGACTACTTTCTAGTTCCTCCTGTCATTCACCTACTCAGTGTTGGCTTAAATTTTAAAGGTTTTTATAGGGACTTTAAAATCTGCTGATTCTTGATAGACATATTTGTACCTGAAAAAAATATTCAGCTAGAAAATTCCTCGTTTGCTACTCTTTGGAACTAAAGAATTTCTATGACTAATATCCATATTCCTGATTACAACATTTTGACTTCTGATATTTACTCAAAACTCTTCCTTGCATATAAATAAAGGCCCTGGACCAGATGGTATTCCAACAATCCTATTAAAATGATGTAGTTTTAATTTATCTAGACCTCTCTTTCATATTTTTAACCTTTCACTTTCCAGTGGTGTTTTTCTGGATTTTTGGAAAGTTAGTTTTATAAAACCAATATTTAAATCTGGAAATAAATCATCAATTTCTAACTATAGGCGCATTAGTATTCTTAGTGCAATTGCTAAAGTTTTTGAGAGCCTAGTTTGCGACTTTATAAATCTAATCCCTAAACTGGATTCAACTTTAATTGATCAACAATTTGGATTTCGGGTATAAAGGTCCACTGAATTAAACCTTCTTACTCATGTAGACATCTTGGCGGATGCCTTGGAGAGAAGATACTATCTACACTGACTTCTCCAAGGCTTTTGACAGGGTGCCTCATGATATATTACTGCATAAACTCAAAATGATTGGACTTGGTAACCCACTTCTTTCATGGTTCAAAAGTTACTTACTTCAACGTACTCAGGTTGTTAAAATTGGAAACTTTTACTCACATGAAATACTAAATCCTTCTAGAGTGCCACAAAGATCTCATTTAGGCCCCATTCTGTTCAATGTATTTATAAATGATATTCATGAATGTTTTAGTCATTGTCATTTCCAATTATTTGCAGATGACTTGAAGTTGTTCTGTCAGATAGAGCATACTGATGATTGTGACAAACTTCAGTATGACCTAAACAACTTAATGGACTGGTATCTAAGATACGACATGACACTAAATCCAATCAAATGTAAAACTATATCTTTTTATCGTACCAAAACCAAAATAAGTTTTAATTATCAAATTGGTAATGCCACACTTGGGAATTTAGCCTGATAAAAGACTTGGGAGTAACACTTGACTCATCATTAAGTTTTACACCTCATTTGTCTATTGTTGTAAACAAGGCTTTTCAAATGCTCGGATTTATTAAAAGATGCACTGTTGACTTCACTGGTACAACAGCTCTAAGAAGGCTGTATTATGCACTTGTCCAGCCAATTTTAGAATATGCATCTTGTGTTTGGTTTCCTTATTACAGCATTCATATTGAAAATCTTGAACGTGTCCAACATAAGTTTTTGAAACAAATTATGTATAAAACAAATCATTTACACAATTACACTGATGAACAACTACTTTCCTTACTTAACTCCAATATTAAAGCGTCATCAAAAAAAAAGACCTGTTAACATTATACAACATACTACATAGTAAAGTGTCTGTTCTCGCACTATTAAGTAGAATTAATCTTCATGTGCCACCCAGGGTGACTCGATCTACCAATAGTTTTTATGTTGCTACACATAGAACAACTATGGATATAATACTTTTATTTCCAGGACCTCTACAATGACTAATGTTCGCGCTGAATTAGATTTTTTCTCTTCACCCAAAAAATTCCTTAAGCAACTTAATCATAACTTTTCTACATGAGTTTATCTTCCACTTGTTTTTATGATTTCGTAGCTTTCTGACTAGTTTTTATAATTATTTTAAGTAAGTCTACGTAATTGATTGCTAATGTTTAGAGACTTGTGTTATCTCACTTTTAAATTGATTAATTATTTATTTGTTAAAAATTCGTAGCTGTATTTATTCAAATACTATTTATATACATAGTTTTGTTTGCATTGTTGAAGATTTATAATTATGATTTGGTTACTATTATGATATTTCATTAGTTAATCTCATACTGCGTATTAGTGTATATACTTAATAACACCAAAATTATATTTTGCTTTAAATTTATACTTTGTATATCTTAATTGGACATTAGTCCGTGGATAAATAAATAAATAGATATCTGATACATTGATGCAGCTGATGCTAGGTGATGTCACAGTTTGTTTTGACTATTATTTCCAGCAGTTTTTAGCAGGTTACTATCCCCTGTCCAGAGGATACGAATTTTTAGTGAAACACTGCATTTAATTTAAAGTTTTTAATACGTTACTGTTGTAGTGCCCGGGGTCCTAAGCACTAGACGATCAAGGCCCATGTTACCCGCGTAATTTTAAATATTTTGGCACAACACTACCAACCTTACATATGACAAATTTTATGATGGTAAATATATCAAAGGCCAGTGGAAAGATAGCAAGGCTTTAGGATTAAGTAAGTAAATATAACAAAAAAAGAACCAACTTGATCCTACATTGTGACTATTTTTGTATAACATGTGACTGCTAACGACTGATTCACTTATATATATTTTATTAATTTATTCTTAACCTTGAGTGAGTAGGGACGGTTTAACCTGACAGACACAATAACTGCATAACTGCCATCCCAACATTTTAATAAAATTCCGCTAGATGTAGGTCAATCTTCTTTCAATGGAGATATTTGCTCTATGTCTATTTCTTTAGCAATGCTTTTAGGCAATTAGCTTTTTAGTTGGCATAATGCAGAAAAGGATCTTTTAGCCCTACATGTGGATATAGATATGGTCATCAAAACTTAACATAAGTGCGTAGACTCGGCTTTTTTTTTTCAATTTAGAATTTTTATCTCCTAAAATATATTAACCATATTAATGGAGGGCTCAGTCTTCACTACATTATTCTAATGAGGGCCACAGCCTTTGAGCCAGCACATAATCGGCACCTATGCACTCGTCGTAACTTTATAGTTGCTATTCCGACAGTTTTAATTTATAAATTTAATTTAATTAAATTTATAGAGAAGAATGTATTTTTTAAATTTATTGAAGAATATTTTGAGGCCTCTTGATGCAGTTTTTGACTTGTGCATTTTAGAAGTACAGTAGGTATGAATCTATGTATTTGCTGAATTCAGAGCTGTGGCAACTTCTTGAAATGTCTGAAGTGTTTAAAGTAAAAAAAAGATCTAATCAGATAACTGTAGATATAATCGTCTTCTAGAATAGGAGGCAACAAAATGAAATAAGTTCAAGAACCATCTAGATGTACACATTCAAAATTTAATATATTTGTTTACTTAATTCCCTTAAGAAACAAAGTTTGCAATAAAAATACAGCTAGTAGAATTCATCATCAGTCTGAGTTAAGTAAAATGTCTTGGTGACCAGGTCACCAGTGACAATCGTAACCTATCAGTTAAATTCAATTACTGGTGGCTCTTAAAACTAGGTAAATAGTAATGATTTTGACTAAAATAAAACCATTTTCTTTTAAGATGTTTTCTATTATTTTTATTATCAGTAATTCTCATAATTTCATTTTAGCGCCGTATGAGGGTGGAGTTTGGAAAGTTAGAGTACATTTACCTGAACATTATCCATTTAAATCACCCAGCATTGGATTTATGAACCGTGTATATCATCCAAATATAGATGAAGTATCGGGAACTGTATGTTTAGATGTTATAAATCAAGCATGGACTGCATTATATGGTATGTATTTTTTATGGAATATTGGTATACATTTTTCTACATATGTGACCGGCTCCGAAGAAAGGAGTCTCGTGCCTAAATTCAAGTATTCTAGAAAAATGTGCTTAAAGTTTGAAAACATTATTTTGCTGTTTTATGCTTCTTTATGCTGTGTTATTCCCTATCTGTGTAATATTGCATTACTTACTTTGTGTACCAGTTGGTTCCAAAAAGTAGCCAAGAGACACAATGGTAGGAAGAAATCTAGAAAGAAATTTAGAGGCAATGAAACTGAAGATGATCGGGGCAGCTGCTAAGATGTTAAGAGTAGTGGTGTAGCCATGGGAGATTTTAGGGAAGCCTCCCTCCCTCCTCAAAATTTCTACCTCACTGAAATTATTAAAAAATAATGTTTATCCCATGTGAAAACAAAAAAGATCAGCTGTTTTTTCCAAATATGTGTAGCTACAAATGAAAAAAGTCACCTAGAAATTCGAAATTTAACAATAATAGCAATACTTTTAAACTTCAACGTTTTTGGAAAAAATTCTTCTCTTTAAACCTCTATGGCTTTGTGAATATTCGATATTTTGACCATAGACAAATTGCATGTGAAAGAGGAGGGTTCCAGCATTTTGAAACCATTGACAACCAAACAATTGATTTTTTAGGCATAAGACCCTTTTAGAGGAGGTCACATATGTTATGTAGTATGTAAGTTTTAAACTGCAGATCACAACCAATTGGTTTATGACTGTAACAGTTAAAACAGAAATTCAGTAAACAATATTGTGAGAAAGTTTAAAGCAGGTTATTATCTATGAATTTTAATATCTATATAGCTAGAACACTATAAGTAGCAGTAGAGTAGCCTAGATTCATTGATGTAAAATGTAGTTCTTACAGTGGTGTTAGTGTGGATTGTGATCAGCAAAGTTTGAAAAACACTGGTCTAGTAATATTAATCTAGCTTTAATTTATATACAAATATTGCTTTTTCTATTTTATTACACATACACATTTAAAAGAATAAGTTGTGTTTTTAAAGGATGCCATAAGAATGCTTACTTGAAAAGTAATAAGCTAAATTGGGGTAAACATTTTGTAGAGATAAACTACTTTGGAAATGTAAAGTACTAAAAAATATATAAGAATCTTCTATGTATTTTCTTTAGATAATACAAATTTTGTTTAACAGTAATAGTATCTGCATCGGCAGTTCATGATTATTCGGCAAGTAAGAGGATAGATCGGAATGTTTCTAGAATGAACCACAAGATGGCGTTATGCGCCGTGCTGATCACTTGTTTTGAAAGTGCCATAGTTCGTACAACAGTTGTCAAATTTTCAAATGGATTGGATATAAACACTATCGTTTACTATCGATTTAAGTAAACAATTTGTGCATTTTCGTAATCATGAATTAAAACGAGTTCCGTGCAGGGATAAAACATTTCCTTTTTAAAGGCTTAAATGCTAAACAAATAAAAACGGAGTTAGATGAAGTTCATAGTGACTCTTCGCCTTCGTATGCAACAGTTGCAAACTGGGTTGCTAAATTTAAACACGGTAGAACAAGCATAGAGGATGCACCATGTTTGGGCAGACCAAAAACAGCTACCAATGAAAAAACAATTGAAAAAGTCCATGAAATCGTGAGAGAGAGATAGCAGAGAAAGTAAGCATTTCATACGACCGTGTACATTGCATCTTACATCAACTTTTGGACTTAGCTTAGCTTAGTGCTGAATGGGTGCCGCGTCTGCTGACAATCGACCAAAAGCCAGTTCGACTGACCATTTCTCAGCAATGTCTAGACATGTTCAAACGTAATAAAAAAGATTTATAACTATTGACGAAACGTGGATTCACCACTACACTCCGGAGACCAAGGAGCAGTCAAAGCAATGGACAAACGTGGTGAGCCAACTCCAAAGAAGGCAAAGACAATCTGTCTGCTGCGAAAGTCATGGCTACCGTATTAGGAGGAGTATTATTCCTCGAGGAATAATTTTTATTGATTACTTGCAACATGGGAGGACAATAATGGGCGAGTATTATGCATCGTTATTAGACAGACTGAACAAAGAAATCAAAGCTAAAAGGCCTCATTTGGCGAAGAAAAAGGTCTTGTACCACCAGGATAACGCCCCATTCCACAAGTCGGCAATTGCAATGGCGTAACTTCATGAACTATGATTCCAGTTAATTGAACATGCACCCTACTCACCAGACTTAGCTGCGTCGGATTTCTTCTTGTTCCCAAATCTCAAGAAATGGTTGGCTGGAAAGAAATTTTCGTCGATCACTGAAATTATCGAAACTGTAAATGGATATTTTAAAGGTTTGGATAGTTCCTATTTTTCTGAAGGGTTTTGAAAAGTGTTGGACTAAATGTGTAGAGCTGAAAGGAGACTGTGTAGAAAAATAAATACGATTTTCCCCAAAAAGTTGTTTTTTTCCATCTTGTTCTAGAAATTTTTCGATCTATCCTCATACACAGATCAATGACTCCGTAATGTGCTTTTAGCATTGTGCAAAAGGATAAGGACTGAGTCCATCTAGATTAACTAATGAAGGTCTTGCTCAATGCTACCATAAAATGCGATCCAGAACTTAGCATATCTGTACAGAATTTTTCTCATCAGAAAGTACACCCAATTTCAGCAAAGAAATCAAATTAAATAAGCTGAGAGAATTTAGAAAGGGCTTGATCATATAATGTATGCCTCTAAATAAATAATGACTGAATGTGATGAAACTTTCATTAAAAAGCTAAGCTCCTAACTAATTTGAGTATCCCTAAGCTCCTAACAGGATCATGTCTGTTTAAGGAAAAGGATCGTAAGTACAAGAAGATACCATTAATCTTATGTCACAAATGCTTAAGGTAAGTACAACTGAACAAGATAACAGTCAAAAAGAATGGACCTTTTCTTCAGTTGACATTGAGTCAGTTGTTACTTGTGCAAATGAAGAGTGCATAAAAGTTCCTATACACCTTAAGAAACTAGATGTAAACTGAAAGACAAATTAAATGATACTCCTATAGGTACTTTAAAAATCAGCTGCGTGCACAGGTGATTGTTGGGTTGCCTAAATATATCAGGACCGAACTTAAACTGAAATATTTTTATTGCAATTTATTTTCAAATTTCATCAAATCCGTCGGTTTTATTTGAATTAGAATACTATACGAGTCTCATTTAATTCCTCTTTCGCTGTACCGATCACTGCCATTATACCGACGTAAAAAGCTATAATATTTGGAACTATTACAACTGTACACATAAAACATTTTCATCTAACATAAGTTATAGCCTTTAATTTACCTTGAGTGCACCAAGTGAATATATACCACTACAAAAAATGAAAAATAGAACGTGAAAACTGGAAGATCTCATAGGGCCAATAGGAAGATGCCATATAGCATATGTAAATTACCAAATTAAAGCTTACACTTTACACAACCCTCAAACTCTAGCGGCAACAATATGAAAGATCCAAAAAACTTGCTCGCTATCTTATCTACTAATTACAGCAAAATCCCAATTATCTAGACTAATCAGGACATAGGTTAGTCTATATAATCAAATATTTTAATAATTGAGATAATTGATCTCATAGAACAGAGGATTTCTACTATTAATATGTAATTCACATCTGTTACGGCATTCTTGTGATATTCCACGTTAAGATAGATGAAATGACATGTGTGTGCATATCTTCTTCTGTCTTACGACTGGCATTGTAGCAATACCGCCATTATAAAATACAGATTTAGAAATTGAAGTTCTACACTATATAGTGTGTCCGGAGTTAGGACGCATTAATTTTAAGGGGTGATAGAAGACATCGAAAGGAACAAAAAACTCTTGTACAACTTTGTTCTAGAACGTACTACTTTTTCAGAAAAAATTAATAAAGTTGGAGACTTTAACACCATTTTGCCGCGTTAATAATAGTACTTTAATTATGGCCCTCTGTCGGCAGATGCATCTCATCTATCACAACAACACACCTTAATGACATTTTATCGTATCGTATCTCGTTTCCGTGTAAAATTGAATTCTTTTTACAATTAAAAATTCATTTTACTGAATTAAGAAGCGTGACAACCCTGTAAAGTTTGTAATAAAATTTGCTCCACATCCGCACAAAATGCTGACGTGGAAGTTTGTTGACATTGAAAAAGCACGTTTTGCTTACTAACCTTGCAATTTAAGAATGTTTGGGTCAATGCCTTAACACCCTTTGTTAGAGTGAGTGAGATCATACTGAGTATGTTGAACTTTGAAATCATAATTTGTCAATAACGCACGACTTGCTGTTTATTTAATAACAGTTTTTAATGATTTTATAAGAGAATATCTTTTAAAGAGAAGATTTATCTAATTTAAATTAGGTAATTAGGTTAAGGGATTTTGCTGACACTTTGTTTTGGTTACATTAAAAAATCTTTAATTTTATGGTAATTATTTAGGTGTTTATTAAACAATGGCTGTCATCATCAGTTTGTTTGTTTGATTTTCTAAAACAAGGTCAAGACCCAGTTGCGATTATACTTAAGCAAAGTTGTCAGATATGGCATTGGTTTTTTCTAAATTACTCGAATTACCTAATAACATAGAAAAAAATTTATTAAGACTTTTTTGTTCCTTTTGATGTCTTCTATCACCCCTTAAAATTAATGTGTTCTAATTCATGACACCCTGTATATATGAGAGGACTAGAAGCCAAGAAGCAATGTAGTATATTTTTAGATAATAATTAGAGCTAAAGTTTGATAATTCTTGTAATTATAGTATGATACTTAATTAGTTTGTTATTACATTTTACCTATGCTTATACTGTTTCGTACTTCTCTCTAAAATATTAGTCCATTTTATTCATTGTTAATGTCTTCTATCAGTATTTTCTTAGCATGTGTTTGTATTTGTATCCCTTGTCTTCCAAACATGTCTGCTTAGTCAATAAAAAACATTAGTACATCTACTCAAAATACTCTTCTATGTATTTTCGGACGATGAATTGGGATTTGGAGCATCCCTTGTCCCTTGCGATCCTTCGATTATGAAGCAGACATACGAACCAGTAATCCACCAAAGCTGGCTCAAAATACTTGTTAATAACTCTAGTGGAAATAAAATAAAACACAAAACATGTATTTACTATCCATTTTTTTCTCGAGTCCTCTGACTTTGATATTGTATTGCTCGAAAATTTCTGAACCAAATTAAATATTTTAAAAACGAGCAAATAGTAAATTTATTTCTACATCTAACAGTAAAATATCTTATTTCTAACTGGTATACTTTTATTTTTATCGGACGATACATAATAAAAGGTACCCATTTTTAGGAACAATTTCATTGAGAGGGAGTTAAATATTTTTTTTCTCAGAAAGTATATCTCATATATCTATGAGATTTTTGTAGGGGCTAGAAAGAAACCTTGCGGTTGTTATCCTATTAATTTTCGGACAAAAAAGTGTTTTATTTAAGATATATATGAAAAAATAGCGAACTATGCGTTCTTGTTTATTAATGGAGATAGCGCCAAACTTTTTTCGCTAAATTAACACTTTTCATATGTAGACATTATTTTCTTTAACAAGATGTTTCGAGTTTTAACAATAAAAGTGCAATAACAAGAAAACCGTTTTTGTCGAAACCGCTTGTTATCAAAAATCGTTTTTTGTTCCCGCATTTTTATTATTAAAATTAGGAACATTTTTTTGAAAACAATAATGTCTACACATGAAAAGTGTTGATTTATCGAAAAAAATTTGACGCTATCTCTATTAATAAACAAGAATGCATAGTTTGCTATTTTTTCACATAAATCTTAAATAAAACGCTTTTTTGTCTGAAAATTAATAGCATAAGAACCGCAAGGTTTCTTTGTAACCCATACAAAAATCTCATAGATATATGACATATACTTTCTGAGAAAAAAATTAGTGAACTTACTTTCAATGAAATTGTCCCTAAAAATGGGTACCTTTTATTGCGTGTCGTTCGATAAAAACAAAATTATACCAGTTAGAAATATAATATTTTACTGTTGTATGTAGAAATGATTTTACTATTTGCTGGTTTTTAAAATATTTAATTCGGTTCAGTAGTTCCTGAGCAATACGCTTTCAAAGTCAGAGGACTCTAGAAAAAAAATGGATAGTAGTTTTCTTCATCAATGCTTAAATACTGTCAGGTTTTTCAACTTCTTCATTTTCTTTTAACTGGCGATTATTGGTATGATTAGCATATTTATTGTGAGGTAGATCTGGTAATTTCCCCCCTGCTTGTGCTGGTTTCATATTTAGAGTTTGAAATACTTCTGAAAGTTCACTGTATGTTGTTTTGTAAAATAGTGTGAAAGGATGCTCCAGATCTGATTCCAGTGACCGTGTTTTTGAAAAAACGGTTTAAGGAAATCTAAGCTAATAAAATCCCCCCCCCTTTCATTATAACCACAGTGAACTTTTGGCTACTTTTAGCTACGAGGTCTATCAAAATTTTAGTTGCACTCAACGCTATTTGCCCAAGCTTTATAAAAGTGACACAACGATTTAGAACTATCATAATATGATTTATTGTCTACCTGTTAACCGAGTGTCAAATATTTGACAAACATTAGTTTGAACATAACAGGCATTCAAGATGGCCTGATAGCTTGAAACTTACCCCAAGTTAGAAGGTTGCAGAATCGTATGGTTTTTATAGACTAAAAACTTGAATCTAAGAAATCCATTGTGGAGTGTCAGCTGTGTATGGAAATGCTGCTATGTCCTGATAGGCAATTAGAAAATGGTGCAAGCAATTGGAAGAAGGGCATACCAATCTGACCGTTGCAGTAGGCAGAGGCAGGCCATCAACTTCCAGACTTCCACGACTCCTGATTACTTCGTGCATAAGGAAGAGTTCATTTCGAATGCAACACAAGATATAGGTTTCGCAGTTTCCGTACTTGGAGTAAGTTTTAAGTCGCTGCTAATTTTGAATGTCTGTTATGTTCAGACTACGCACTGGAACTGTTTGATATTTTTTAACATGTAGACAACAAACTATATAGTGATGGTTCGTACACACCATGCCATTATATAACACTCTGGCAGATAGCATTGAGTGCTACGTAAATTTTGCTTTCTCCTTGTACAACGTTAGACCAAGGTTGTAGAATGTTGATATCTCTAAATGACTGTTTCTTTTGTTGCTTTAATGAGACCAAACTTCTGGCCGCATTGTTGTTCTTTGTCATAAATGTCATTTTTGTTGCAATTGTTATTTATTCGCACTCGCAATCTGAATCTTAACATAAATCTTAAACATTCACAACAACTCCTTTGTTGCTCATGATCTTGAACACAATCTTAAAAGTGTTATCAGACGACTAAATCAAAAGTACTCAAAAGTACTTTTCTAAGTAGTCAAACTTTCACCCACTATATCTCAACATCTATCCCAGTTACTGTGCAGTTATTTCAATACATAACTCTATTTGACAAAAAATGTCACTTGTACCCCTTGGCTTCTAGGCCACTCATATGATATTGACTTGGTACTGGTAATAGTTGATAGAATATACCAACACCTATATCACAACATATTACGTTCAGAATAAAAAGGATGCTGTTGAAGGTATCTTAGCTGTGAGGATCACCTCTTGTTAGATAAGGCAATAATAGAGACTTGTAAACAAAAAATTATAGAAATCTTTTGAAGTATGGGTTTATTTTAAGAAAGCTTTAATCTAATACAGGGTTGCAAATATCTTATCTCGATTATAATCATAGGGTAGTTATATAGCAATGGAGGTCAAAAGTGACAATTGATTTTCAATTCAGGAACGCGAAATCAAAAGTGGTTAAGAAAGAATGAATTGCAAACAAATCTATAGATGGAGTACATTAGACATAAATGGAAAACACGGATATGTACGTAGTCAATACTCAAGGAATATAAGAGACACTAGACAAGAGTTAAAACTTACCCGTGGCTACAAAAAGAAACAAGAAAAAATACTGCTTATCATCACACAAGAGCACGCACTGAATGCTAAATACTATCAAAGCAGCGATAGGGTGTGTTGAATATGTAATGCAGAATTAGAATGCTTAGGCTACATCATATCAGATTGTTCAATATTGGCAAAACCAAAATGCATCTAAAAGCATAACAAGCTGTGTACTTATCTGCACTAGAGCAATTAAAAATGGTACCAACTAGAGGTGTGATTTGACAAAAAACTTTATCTGGGTTTGATCTGACATATCCAAAAATTAATTCTAATATCTGAATCTGAAATTTATCTGATATCTGCTATTTTTTTTCGACAAACTTGAAACAACTGTGATGCATACATTATATATACATACATACATAATCTTTAACCCCTTATACCTTTCGGTGTCGAGGTGCCAGACGCACCGAGCCACAGAGTGGATATGTGGGCATGAAACGAGGCAGCGGAGCCATGTAGGCAAGTACACTGCGCTCGGGGTTCACCCATCCGAGTACTTTCCGGAGAGAACTCGACTTAACACCGTTAAGCGGTATAAATCCACTATAACCACCCTGCCGTACTGCCGGCTTTATACATTATATATAATAAAAGATAAATGAATATAAGAATTATAGTTAAACCTCCCATTTCACATATTTTTCATTTACCCCAATTTATCTTAGTAATATGAATTGTACAATATTTTAATTGTTTATTTAATTTTAGATTTATCTAACATATTTGAATCTTTCTTACCACAATTGTTGACTTATCCTAACCCTATCGATCCCCTAAATGGAGATGCAGCTGCCATGTATCTTCATAAACCAGAAGAATATAAAAAGAAAGTTTCAGGTAATTATGAATCTAATTGGTTTTTAGTAGAATAATAAACGTTTAGTAGTAATTTATTCATAATCTAATACTAATTTTAATCTTTTAGAGTACGTACGGAAATATGCAACAGAAGAAGCCCTAAGAGGCCAAGAAAATAATTTAAGTTCCGACAGTGAATCAAGTATGTCTGACTTTTCAGAAAATGAAGCAGAGGACATGGAGTTATAACGTAGGCTGTTTATAACACATTGTACTCGCTCAATCTCATCTCTTATCATTTCTTTTCTTTTTGTGTTTTAGACTTGATTGGTATTTTCCAATTATCTATCAAATGTGATGTGCTTAATATTTCTTTTTTTTAATTTGTTGTTGGGAAGTTGGTTTTGGTTTCATAGTTTATTGTTCTGTTATACAAACTGTTAACAGCCATATCACATTATTACAGTTTTATAGGGATGTAAAATATTTGGATAAAATTTAGACATAAGTATACATTAATAAGATTTGCTATACTGCCTTTTGTTGACGTTACTTTAATCATCGAGTAAAGTAAAGAAAAACTAAACAATCCAAGTATTTTATGCCCAACTGTTACATTTTTCATTTTTTAGTTAATATTAGACCAAGAGACAACAGATTTTTAAATGTCTCTTTTTTCATTGTTGCTGAAAATTACTAATGTAAATAGAATCCACTTATTTTTACACATGAATACACATTGCTGCGGTAGTTTGGATAGAGCTGTGAAATTTTAGAGTATTTATTTAAATTATAACATTCTAAGTATATTAAGCGCAAAAGATGGCATGTAAACTATAGAAGCATTTATATATATCTATTAAGATCAGGTTAGTAAAGAATAAAAATCACTTTTTATAGACAAATGGTGTATGTACCTATATAACAGTGTGTATTGAGATTTCTTTAATGTTTCCATTAAAACAAAAGTAGGTGCTGGTACTGGAAGATATATTCTAAAGTTTCATATTGTTTGTATATTTTTCAAGACTTAGTTTGGAATTCTTCGCAAGCCTATGAGCAACATACTATTAAGGTAGCAGAGCATAAACGCATTGTTTTAACATTTTGTCTATGAGATTTTTCCAACAGTTTGTATTCAGAGCACATAATTGAAACAGGTGTGGAATTTGGATTAGGTTGTATAAAAAAAATTGTGCCAAATCCGTTTCCTCCTGTGCAGTCCTCGAATTGTTCTTTTCTTTTCTATCGTCTAATGTAAATTACTCATATTAACATAAATCACGTTTTATTTATTTAGTTTATTTAGTGCTTAGTGCAATAGTTAATTAATGGTATTGTCTATTATGGTCTTTGAAAATAACAATTCAGACCAAATTACTAATGTTTGGTATCCCTTTTTTTAATACTTTCCCACTTGTAATTTAGTTTTGCAGATGCTTTAAGTTTTACAAATTAAGTAAATTTGTTGTTAGCACGGGTTCTGTTATTTACAATTTTGACCTAATAATACAATATTGGGAGGATAAAATATTGTATGAATTTAATTGTAAGCATGCTACCAAATTGTTTTCTTAATTTTTAGATATGTATATTTTACGTTAAAGAAAAAGATATGTGCTGCAGTATTTTTCTTAAATTCTTCTTCTTTTCTTTTCTTGCCGTACGTATTATTTCTGTAAGGGGCCAGATATAGAGCCACATCTCTCTTATAACATTAGAATGACCTGTTTAAAATTTTATAAATAAGTTTTGTATTAATATACGTACTTTAGACAAATTACCATGTAAAAGTCGACTATATCAAATATAGAGGAATGGAAAAATTTCAAAAAAAAGGTAATTTTGCTGCTTTATTTATAGAACTCTAATAAAAAATAAAACATTACTACCTCGTAAGGTAAATGATAGGAGGGGTTGCTTAGTTAGTTGAGGCTTAATATCAGCGCAAAGTTCGAGAAACACTGGATTAGACTTCTGTTTTGAGATCTAGGATAAACCCTGCCTGTGCACATGATTTTAATATAAATGTTATCCTGATATCTCTGAATGTTTTCTATTATTTGCACTTCCAATTGTGTGTTGGACAAGTTTAAGTTTGAAACACTCATCTAATAGCTTGCTCAAATTGCTGTTTTTTTTTAAATGCGATGTTGATGGTACTTTATTAGCATAATAAATAGTATAAGATTAGATAAATTAAATACTTCTGTAAAATGTAGTACTAAAGAGCTTAACTGTATAGGGAGACTAGATCTTGCTCTAAAATTGTCGAACCATCTGAATGGCATTATTGTTTATAATGGGAAGTAGTGCAGTACTCGGCTGATTTATACTGCATATCTACAGTGTAAATATTTGTAATTCTATGCAAATGCAAACGTGTGTATTTTCATTACCAAAGGTAAGTATATTTATTTAAATGAACAGGACCAACACTTAATGAAAAATGTACATATAATAATAATAAGCTGGATTCAGTTGTGTAGTAATGATCATATATTACGTGTAACAGATCTCCACATGCTGCAATCAGTTACTGCAACCTGGTCATGCAATCAAGGACAGTGCATGTAGATACTTTTAGAATAATAAATAAATGATTTAAGAATAAGCTTTGTTTTTATGGAAAACATGCATGTGGTTGCTCAATTCTATTACAAACAATAATGCCATCCAAACAATCAGATATATTTGAGGCTGTTTAAACACATATTATCACAATAACTTTAGCATCATATACCAGGTGACTATAAGACTTGACACAGAGATATTAGGCACAATTTTGGATTTACTGGTAGGTAAAGACAAAATGGCTAACTTCTGGTTTCGCTTTTGAACTTTTAAATGCAATACCCCGTATATTTTACATCTTTTGTAATTTATGAGTTTCATTTTTTCTAGATTTCTTTTTGTTTCAATTTTCTTGTATATCAAACAAGATTCATCAGAATATCAGTGGTATGATACTTAATGTTAATATGAATTTTCTAATATCATTTAATAGTAATAATCCAATTATTACTTGATTTTATAAAATTCTTGATTTATCAAATCTATCATTTATTAAAAAACTTCTGAGAAAAACCTTTCAGATCAAAATTTTGCTAGAAGAAAGTTACAGCATTTTTTGTCTCTTTATGCATGTATGCTAGCATTGTAGACTGCATATTTAGAATATTCCTTAATAAGACTTTATTACATTAGACGTATTGTTTAAATTCACGTACATGATGTACTAAAAATTGCTGTGATTTCCTAGCAAATTTGGTATGGAGAGACCATTCAGCATTGTTTTAGTAAATGTATACAAAATATAAATTGATTAGAAAGATTTTCCTATTCATTTGAAAAGTCATGTATAATAAAAAATATTAACTTCTTCTTAATCTTTATTCCCTTATGCAGAGATCGGTGAAAGAATTTAGATTTTATTGCTTTAGTAGCTTAGAAAAATGAATTTTTCTTAAATTGTTGTCAAAAATGTTTTGAAAAATCAAGAATTATATAAGATCAATAAAGGTTTAGGTTACTACCATTAAATGACAGGGAAATTCGCATATCAACACTAAATATCGTATCACTGATAAATACATGGTCACTTCACGAAATTTTGTCTCGTATTTATAATTTAATAAATAAATAGTTTGCTTTAGATAAGAATAAAATCATACATGATCGAGATTGTTAGATTTATAATTAGACTTTATAGGTTCTATTAAAAATAAGACTTAAAACTTAAAAAAACCTTACTGACAACCCTGCAACATGATTGGATGTAATTTCACTTGTAAATTACAAAAAAATGTTAAATATACAGGGGGTTCCATTTAAAAATCTAGATTATTGACATTTCCAACAAAACTGCGAGTTAGCCTAAGTTTGCCTCTACCTATCAGTAAATCGAGAATTGTGCCTAAAATCTCTACATCAAATTTTGCATAAATTATTTCATAAATAGATAATTGTTATACTGAGTACTAAAAATTAATCATGCAAAATATTACCTATATTTTCCAATATTTACTGCCATTCCAAGACATTAAACATTTTCCATTTTGATTAATTTGATATTACAAATTATTGTCATATAATATTTTATAGATCAGCATTACTATTTTTGAATAAATAGCACCAGGGCCTTCTTTAGCATCTAGGAGACCCTGGGCCAGAAATCATACTGGGGCACTTCAGAAGAGGGTCATTAAGCTTCCTCTCTCTCTTCCTGCCATCATAATAAATTTGACCATAATCTTCATAACAGTTTTAATTAATGATGCCAAATTAAAGTCGACTAAATTTTTATATGAAATATTTTATTATTTAGTATTAATTTTCTTTATTAGAAGAATGAATAATTAGCATTTTTTTATTATTGCCAAATAACAAATTCGTTCTTCGAGCTAGGGGGCCCAGTTGGTTCATGTATAAAGATGCACTTGATAACACGAGCCTATAAAGATTATCTACATCAAAAACAACTTATGTGCAATTGTATTAAATATAAGCTAAAATGCTCTTAACATTCCAAGAAATTTTTCTTAATAAAAGCATGTACCACGTTCACTTTCTGTAAAGTACTATCAGCCTAAGCAGGTAAAGATCTTTCAATATATTAGACACAAATTATTATATATGAGAAGAAGTACACACACATATATATAAATAATATATAATAAAGAGAGCAATTTGGTTTGATGACTTTTTTTTTATTTATTGATTTTTTGATTTATTTATTGATTTACTTTTTTATACTTTTTGTCAAACCAATATAATTTTATTTTATATTAAAAATTATTTGTTGTAAAAATGGGTAAAATTGAGTGTTTGGTAGCAAGGAATGCAGAATCTTGTGCTGAACTGATTCATACTTAACTCGTAACTGAAAAATTCTTAATTTTTAAATTATATAGTATAAAAGATGATTAAACACAATTTTCTCTACTTGTAAGAAGTTTTTCTACCTTCCTGCAGTTAGTTGATCGTCGCTTACATCTTTTTGTCAGATCACTATCGATATGTATTAAGTGTTTATGGTATTATTATGCCATTTTACCCAGTTATAATATGAATAACATTTATATCAATCATTCTAATATGCAATTAGTTTCATGTTGTTGATATTGTATCTACAATTGAACACCCAAGTGCAAAAAGTGTCTGAATAATATTATTTTACATATAACTTGGATGGCATTCAGTTTTTTTGAATACAACATTTTACAGAAGTATCTAAATAAAAGTGTTCATTTTTTGTAATGGTTAGAAACACATCTGAAACTATTGGTACATGACGTACACTACTTGAGCAAAAGTAAAATACCTAACTAACTCTATCTTTAAAATTGCTGTATGTTATTTCCATCTAAAATTATACAAAATAGCGTAACCGGTAACATAAATTTTGAATGAAAAACTTCTGATTCTTTACCTACCATTTTGTTTAAAAGAATACAATTCTGTAAATTTTTAAAATTTCTACTCTTTCAACTTTCAAAATAAAAACAAACAATTCATAAATATCTAGTCTTTCCAAGGTACATATATCAAGTAAATGCTATTTTTAAGGGTCTTTATGTACCAATTTCTTCAAAAAATAGGTCAATGTGTTTGATACCCATACACAATGATAATTTCTTTTAGTAACATACTCTTAAATTTAAGAAATTAAATTTCAAAAAGGAAGGTAGTTAATTTTTGTGAAAGTTGAGAACATCCTCATTCATTCATAATTCATAATGTAATAACGACTACTTAAAAAATTACAAAAATACATATTTTACGTACTTAAGACATATTTATGTTTTCCGTTAAAATAAAAAAAATTCAACTTAATTTTGTATGATTTGAAATGGAAATAGATCATAATATAGTTCATCCTATCAATAAATTATAGTATTTTATCTTTTTTATTGTTGGAATCAAAACCTTTTTAAAATACGGGTGATATAAAGCTTTAATATTTGTCAAAAGAAAGAGCCTGTGCTAATTGGATGAGTTTAGGTGCATGTTATGTTTATTAAAAACAATGTATTAAGTGTAAACACTACAAGCAACTGGTACATTGCAGTGTAGATTTCATGACTAATCAAATGGACAATATTCAGAAATCGGATGAGTTTTTTTCTTCAGATATTATTTATAAATAAATCATAATTTATTGGTATTTTTCATTTTTAAATATAGAAGTATAAATACAAAAGTGGTACATCACTAATAAAATGCCAATAAATAGTGATAATTATGTTTAATGGGTTAAGTAAATAACATGTATAGTACAAAAAATAACTATATATACTTCTTTTATACCAAATGCCATGAACATCTATTCATATTGATGTCTATTACTTGTGTACTAAAACATGAATTTTTTTAGATGCCTTAAAAGATCTGCAATGAACTATATAACACCACTTATTCTTATATAAAATAGTTATTTGTTTAACTATGCAAAAAGTAGCAAACTTACTGCTGAGGTTGATGCTTCATAGTCAAAGTGAAGCTGAGGCTGTGGAACTAGCCAAGCCAGTAAATCTGCTGTTTTGCTATGTCGAACATATAATTTTTTCGCTGATTGTTAAATTAACATTTTCATAGCAACCTTTTTTTTAACGCCAGTAAAAGTAATAGTTTAACACATTTAATGCATAGGAAATAAAATACCACTTTTATTACCTAGTCATAGTAAAAGTGACGCTTCTCAATAAAATCATACTTTTAATGGCAAAAGCATTTATAATGTTAATCATTAGCGAAAAAGTTGTTTTCTTTAAATTATTATTAATAGTGAATTGAACTGTAAGTTTTTTTTTTGTTAATGTCTATACACACAGTTACAATTCATTGTTTTGAATACCCACTAAGGAAACAATAGAAATACGTATTATGAATTCCTTAATCATCCTGATAAATATGTGTCTGATTTGCTATTTTTAGTGGATTTATAAGTTAACAAAATATAGAAATTGTTAGAAGTTTTCAAAATATTGCTAAAGTATAGCAATATTATGACGTTTCAGAAATATCAAATCTGATACAGTTTTATCTTATTAGCTGCTTACTGTGTATATAGTTCATATTTTGTTAACAGCTCAAATCATATGTTATATGTGCAAGAGAAAACTAAAATTATAATAGTATTAAAGAAGATATGTTACTTTTGATATATTGGTGTTGATGTCCAGTGTTTGCACTCAATTTAGATAGAATTAGATATAATTTATTTAGATATACCAGCTGTTTTTCTTAATACAAAAATCTATTACAACTATATTTATTAATGATATATATGTTTGTTTATAATGCTAAAGGAAAAGTAACTGTCGTCCAAACATCACTCGTATTTGTAATCTTACTAATAAGATTTTATTGTAAGTGTAGGTATGGAGTGTCGTTTTGGTAGCATTTAACAATAAAAATATCATTTTACTATTTCTGATGTTTGATTTATTACTTTTATAAAATTTATATTTCAAGACTAGAAATATCAAAGGTTCTAAGCAGTGGCGTGCGGTGAGAATTTAAGCTAGGGAAGCAACCACGATTTAAATTTTAATACACCTAGGTACAATAAAAAACAGAGTTATAATTATTAAGCTTAAACGTCTTTTAAAGAAGAAATTTTACACTTCAGTAGTATTCTTTTACTCTATAATGATTAATCGGATTGGTAATTTTTTAGCACATCTCGTTGTTTTGAATACTGATTAACCCCCACCTAAAGGTGAAATGGTTTCGAAACAGCACAATGCGCAGAAACCGAAATACGTATGAGCAATGGAAATTGCATCGCACGCGCGTGTTTTACTTAATGCAGTAGCGTCGGTATATTTCCATTCTGTCTTGTTGAGTGTGCGTTTGGAGGTTATAGGTGTGTTTACGTTTGTTGTTGAAAGTTGAAATCAGTTCTTTTCAGAGCTTCTGCATATTTATTTTCGAATCGTAGGTAAGTTAATAACTGCTGATGCAGAAGATACGAATATCACATAAATATTTGTTGTAGTTGCCGCCACTGTACTGGCAGCTGACGTTCGCGCATATTTTGATGAGTCATTGTGATGTTTCGAAACCTCGCGCACTCTAGTAAGATATTTTTAGCATGATTGGTAATCCCCTTACCCCTTTGAATCGTAGAAATTCTGTGATTGACATGATTGAAGCATAAAAAGTGCTGTGACGAAACTTGTAACTATTGCCAACGTTCTTTTGTGACAAAGCATTTTCAAATTTTTATGATTGTTTAGATTTAATCACAATGTGCAAAAGAATACGTCTTTTATACTTATGGATTTTGTTGACTATTATTCTTTATTTAAAAAATAAGTACTACTATTTATTTATAATGCAACTCGATTTTCCGGTCTTTTTTAGCAAAATACCTGGTGCAGGTTTTAATCTTTGTTGTTAAATTTAAAATTTCTGGTTTGGTCTGCCTTTCTCAATAATTCCCTCCGAAACTGATGAAGGAAATTTTTTATCAAATTGATACTTTACAATTATTGAACAACAAAATTGTTGCGATTCGGATGTATTGGACGTACTCGAACCTTCCACCGAAGCAGCTGAATTTGCAGTCATGACGATAAAGCAAGTTTAAATGTTGCATACAGAACAAACTAAATAGAATTATTTGTCTTTAAAAAAATCCCAACTTATATAAATTGAAATAATAAAATGTTCCAAAATACAGTCTCATTCGCAGATTTACACTGCTTAAGTTACATTTAACAAACACGAAAAATGGAACAAATAACGAAATTATAATAAACATCTGATCACAGAGCGTATACATCTGATCAGTACGCTAATAAAAATAACTCGACCTTGTACGATGTTAACTGTAGCCCACAACGCACTCGCGTCTCGACCGCTTCCGAAAGTAAGAAGTGCAGGAAGCAACGAAATCCGTGCTTATATGCTGTGTAACTAACACATTTGAATCGGTATTACCTTTCCGCGCAAGTTTAATGAGCCTAATTTAAAATAGTACTCTAAATAATTATACTTTTTGCTGTACAGAATTGATATTGAGCTTTAAGTTGATTAAACATTACAAATTTAAATAAACGATAACCATAATTTTATAAAACTATTTTTGTTAGCATTGTTTTTTAATTTTAATAAATTCTTAAGGGAAGCATTGCTTCCCTTGCTTCCATGGACCGCACGCCACTTGTTCTAAGAGTATCAAAATTAAAACACAGCATAAAAATATGCTGCATACCTTCTCGATTGTTGGCACTTTGAAGTTGATACGTTGGCATACAAGTTCACCGAAGTTTACTGATCGTCATCATATTGCATGCTGATATAATAATGAGGAATATATATATAATGGCATAACTGTTGTTCTGTAGTCTGCCAGCCTGAGAATACAAAGTCACTATGGCGGTTTTTAAAATTTGCAAGAGTGCATCTTCTGGTCATAACTAACTGTGATTAAAATACAGAAAGCTGATTATCGTTAGAATCAATTTTTTAAATTTCAATAAACAATGCAGTTGTTACAGAGAAAAATGGAAAACAATTGCACTTACTTCTTGTATAAGGATGAAGTTGCAAAGACGTGCAACACAAATTCGACATTAAAGATACTTTGCTCATCTGCGAACAGCACCCAACTGCTGCTGCTTTATGAAATATTTAGAAATGCTTGTATAAAAAAACTCAGATTTAGTAAAAATGTTGGCCATTCTCTTATACAGCATGTAAACGAGTAACTGTCGCGCACCTATTTTACTGAAATATCATAAACCAAATTATTATCTTTCACCAAAAATTTATTAAAGCGTATATCTTACATATTTCTATTAATCTTTGAAAGTTAACTTCAATCCGCTCACCGACCTTAGAAATTTACTAAAGCTGCTGCAAGCGGCATGTACTACTATGTTCGGTATTTTGTTCCATATCTTGGTAAGTGTTTTGTTGAAGTCAGCTAGGCTATTAAGTATTTCTACTCGTTAATTTGCCCAGCATGTAACCCCATATACAATAATCGAGAAGATGTATATCTGGCAACGAGGCAGGCCATTCTTCCGCTGTGATGAAATTGGACAAATTCTGTTTGCATAAATTCTTGGTTCTTAAAACTATTTTGGGCATGTATAACCAAGTGTCTGAACCCGCAAATCAGAGACCTAAGCAGGAGCGACAGTTACTCTTTTACACGCTGTACAACTCATCACCCAAAAGCCAAACTCCCTTTTAATAGCATTTATTTTAGTAACTAATTATTCGTAATTTTTACTTTACAAAACAGTTTTTGTGGTTATAATAATTTAAATTAACAATTATTTTCTTAATAACCCAAACTTTTATAAATAAAGAATTTTAAACGACAAATACATAGTAAACTTGGAACATTTGTGAGACTTTGGCTCTTTAGCTTCCTATGTGTAATTCTTTTCTTTAAAATTCTAAAAATTAAATTATTTAAATATTCTACAAAATAGTATAATAATAAAATTAATTTTTTAATGCAGATTCATCAATAATAATTATAGAGGTTTAACTTTTTGGAAATTTCATTTTCTATAGAAATAATGGCCAATTAAATATTCTACCGCACCTTTGCCAATCGCATTGATCGACTTTATATGACGACTTCATCTGTCGGTTTTCTGCAGTTTTCGGGTAGCAATTAAATAGAAGAGTATATTTTTGAGTAATCTAGAGTTGATAGTACTTGGTAAATCACATTTCAGTGTGTTGTGCTGGAGCAATTAAATATTATATGCATTTAATGTTTCGAACTCAAAAATTCGGAGCACTTAATGTGGAGCTTTGTTGTCGTTAATCTATTGTTGTTTCATCACAGATTTTTACATTGTTATTAAATGAGTAAATAAAAAGCATATAATCGTCGTACCCTTATTCTACTATATGTTCCATAATTTGTTTGTTGCTATATTTTTATCAGCTCAACCACTTGTGTTTAATTATACGATTACGCCTTTAAAATAGAGGTATATTTTATTTAGGTAAGTTTTGTTTTGGCAATTAATTATTACCAAATCAGTATGCATTTCCTTTTGTTTTTTCTTGATTGAGCCAGCATATGATTTTTGCCAGCTCAGCAATGATTTTTTTTAAATAGGAGCTATACATTTTTATTTAACTCAATCAATTAGCAATTAATTCTCACTAAGTCAAAAAATACATATTTTCTTTTTTTTCATTGAGCCATTATACGGTATTTGCCAGCTCAGCCATGATATCAGGCCGATTAAGCTGGAAGTGCAAAGTGCTCAGAATCCTACGGGAGCCATTGGAGAATTAAATGCTTTTTGAGTGATATTTAACTACCCAACCAAAGATTTTAGTGCACATCAAAAAAATACGGACGTTTTGCTAGCTTAAGTTTAAGCTTAGCCCTCCTCACTTTGCACTTCCAGCTTAACCGACCTATATATTTAATCATAATAACTCATTATATATTTTTATTTGTGTTGTGCTAATTTGGCAAAGCATTGGGTTTTGGTCACCTGGGTCTAATTCGGTTCGAATTCAAATTAAACATAAAACCAAGTAGGCAATTAGATTCTCTTGTTGTCAATAGATGGCGCTTGCACATTTGTCAGTGTCTGGTCAGTGTATAGCCCCTCTATTTCAGTTTCAAATAGTAGCGACATGGTGGGACAAACCCCACAACCACAAACTTTAATAAAGATCAAGTTATTATATGCATGTTGTTATTTCAATTTAATAAAACGTTGTTTAAAGATTACACTTTCATAGGTATATTATATTGATATGATCGTTTTTACAGAACATGATTGTCCATTATCAAAATGTTACTGTTGAATTGTGAACATTTTTGTGCATGAGTATTATTAAACCTAAGATTTCTTGTAAAACGGAATGTCAAATCTGGTAACTTTCAATGTCGCCAACCTGGTTCTGGTGCTTTTGCTCCAGCGGCGAGATCAATCATTGTCGCTACTATTTGAAAAGGAAAGGAAAGGAACTATATGTCAGTAGAATTATTATCAATTACTAATCTTTCTTTTGTGATTTCTAATATCCAAATAGGAACAAATGGCATTTTCTAAATTAAATTTTAGGTATAATTAAAGAATTTCTCCACCAAATATTTTAACGAAGTCATTTAACGTCATTTTATGCTGATTCTGAATATGTAAATCATTTTTGGGACGAACGCATCAAAGCCCTCAAATTTAGGGATTAAAAGTATAAAATTCTTCATCTCCATGGAATAGCATAATATTTATATTAAGTTTCTACCATTGTCAAATTGTGTAATTTTAAATTACACAATTTAGTTAGTTTAGGTTAGGTAAGGTTAGATTTAGGTTAGGTTAGGTTAGATTGAGAAAAAATCGAATTTGCTTTTGCATACGTTTTGGTTAGGTAGTGGCTTTTTTTGTAGAGGTTAGGTTGGTAGCAACTAATTTTGGAGGTTTAGGGACGTTTGTTTCTCAAAAAAATATGTAAATCAATTTTGGGGCAAAGGCGCCAGATTTGGGGATCAAAAGTAAAAATATGCTTATTATCCATGTAAATGAATAATAATTTTCTATTGGCGTGGAGCAGTAGACTGTAATGCGTTCTTTACTATTTCGCTGGTCAGCTCTTATAGATGTTGAGGCAAAACTTTTGGTGCTGGTCCCGCAGAAGCTATTTATTGGTACAACTGTAGTTTGCATTCCAAAAATATGGTGAACGTTGTGTCGGCCAAAATCTTCTCAATCGTACTTTGCGGTGTTCAGTCAGCAAGCTTGTCAATTTTCCAGATAAATGCAGGTTTGTAAAAGATGTACTTCATTTGCCGCCTGTCTTAATTTCTTCGCAACATTTTGGCGGATTTCCAAGATTGGCGCATTCTTTTTCAAATTTGTATTCGTTCGGTATTTTATTATTTTTAACTTCCTTTCCAGAAAATGCCGCTTTTTTAAGCCATATTCAGGCGTTGACCTCTAGACACAAAATATTCATTCTGTACATCCTTCAATAAGCGCATTAGGTTGACCACTTCATCAGCGTGAATCAGTGTCATCAGCGTGAAAACGGCTGCCTCTCGCTTTGGAATTTTTCTCTTTATTGTTTTTATTAATTATTATTAATTAATTCCGAATTTTTCACAATAACGTTCAACAAACGAAAAGCTAGATTTTTTACTTAAATAACTTCCTTTCCACCAGAAGTGTAATTAAAAATATTGGCGTGTGCAATCATACCTCATACGCGCGTATAGATACTAATTCACTCATATATCGTATGTAGCCTCGTTTATTTATTAATTATTATTTTCTTCTTCGAACACCTGTTACATTTTTACGTTTTCTCGCCGCTTTTAATCGCGACCATCTCACCACTTACGTGGTTTCTTTTCCACGTTCTATCAACTATTCGCAACTACCCCCTTCTCACACTTAATAATTTCCGATTTTTTTCCATTGGCTTCAAACATCAAAATATAACAAATAGGGTACCGCCGGATGTTGCACTTCTACCGCCACTATATTTTATTACAGTCGGTTCCTGTTTGATCACAAATCTTTAGCCGCCGCACAGCAATAAAAATAAGAGAACACATTTTTACATTTTACTTGGTAATTGTGCTTATACAGGACTTCAAAGTTTATCCTTTTTTATCGTTTGTAATAAGCCAAACTTTTTTGTAATTGTATAATAAAAAAAATATTTCATTTATGATTAATATACAGAGTGTTCATACAGCACGTCAAAAGTTATATTATCAAGCTAATGTTCCCGTTTCAAGGGAGTGGGGGCACTATTCTATAATCTTTAACGAATGCTTTATAATCTGCTAACAAATCTAATCTAAATCCAATTTTAACCTAATGTTCCTACTGTAAAGAAAAATTACTTAACCTAAGTTTCAGGGAGTGCTTGTATTAAGGTTTCATAGACGAGTGGATTCTGAAAATGTGTAATATGTTATGCCTACCATTATGGTTTAGTTAGTTACCGGTCATTTACAAAAAAAACACATTTCTCACTACTAGTTACCATATTATGTCAAAGACTAAAAATCACATATACCATAGTGTAGCTCTCGTTCGGGCGCTTCAAATGACATAGGACATGATATAACAATGGCTGTTTGGAGCGATATTCGTTGAAATAGACAAGAAAGAAGATTTTGTTGTAGTTTTGTTCTGTACATTTTAGACTAGATCTCCCAGGCGACCCGGACCCAATGAACGCATAAGTGTATCTGAAGCACAATTTATCGTAGATTCTGAAGATATACTCCATACCATGTAAGTTCTGATGCACGTCATCAATAATATTTTCAAATTCTTAAAGGCGGTTTTTGTAAACTTGGCAAAAATTAATATAACAGTGCTTGTTTTAAAGGTATTTTTGAGTTATTATTTTTCACATGTCATTTTTACATGTAGATTTTACTCTAATCCAGCATAAACATCATCTTATTTATTCCCATCTATTATATTTTGAGTTTATACTATAGTCGAATTAGTCGAAATGGAAACTGTAAAAGAATTAACTGCGAATGACTTTCATATTTGTCTTTCGACTGTTGATCTAAAAAAAAATCTAAAATCGATTTTTGTTTTCATTTGTGTATATGTTACGGTTATTGTGGTAAACTGGTCAATGTCGTTAATAATCCACCATTATCGTCATAGCCCACTTAGGTTGGTTAAAGACGTTAAAAACCGGTCATTGACGTAAATATCCAGTAAATGCGGACAATGTTGTTTAATTTTAATACTAAAAATAACATTGACCGGTTGTTATCGTCAATGGCCATCTATAAAGTCGGAAATGTTGAAAATAAAGACATAATGTTATGGTCAATGTCGTTAATAACCGCCCAGTCTCATAATGTAAAACTTCTAACAGTAACCTAACCTCACCGGCGGCTTGACCAGTAATAATTAATTAATTCAGAGGAAGGTTTTCCTGTATTTAAATATTACAATAATCTTAATTTAATTTAAATGTTACGATATTATAATATAATAATGTTATAATATAATATTATATATACATCTTAACGTTTAAATTAATAATTAAGCTGCAAATTATTTGTTAGGTTCTGTATTAGTTGAAGTTTATTAGATATTTGACAAATATGCTTCTATGCAATTCTCGAGATTGGCCGATTTACAACACTGACCGTAACATTATCCGCTCCGCCAATGTGGTAGTAAATCATATGAATCGATGTCTTTAATCTTTGACTGTAACATATACATTGCAATACATACATATATACATATGCTAAATTGGTTGCATATGCATAAATACTCATTTAGACAATGTAAACCTACTAAATTAATGAAACCATTTAAGGTAGTGATGGGTTCTTGACACTACCCGCGTATCACGACACTTGAGACTTGAGAGTCGAAACCATTATGACGTCAGAAGTGTCGACTCTTCATGATACTCTAACGACACTTCGCCTTTACATCATGCACGCGCTAGTGTAAATGTAATCCAATTGAAACGCGAAGCAGTCAAGATTCATAGCTACATAAATCATAAGCAAACTATGGATTAAAAAACAATTATATGAGTAAATTCTGTTATGGTTATATATTTATGCATTAAGTACATTAAAAGACATTAAATTATTTATACACCGTGTTCGTTCTAACATTTGCTATAGGAAATTAGTATGGGAAATCTGACATATGCCAAATAGTTCGTTCTCGAATAAAAGTCGGTGAGATTAATAGTTGCAATCGATAGATAAGATATTCTAACGTACTGTCCAAAAATATTACCCTTAATAACAATCCCAATGCTTCAAAAATTATAAATTCATGAATTATTTGCAAAACATTAATTTAAAAGCCGAAACCTGAAAAGTTGACGTGAAGCCTCCGTGGTTCAATGCCAACGGTGGCTTGCTAAACTGCATGGGCTGGTGGAATGCAAGATCGAACCCCGTTACAAGCATAACTTTTTTTTAAATTTTATTTGTCATTAATCTTTAATTTAATAACAATTTAAATAATTTGTTATTATTCTTTTATTCGAAAAACGTACAAGAAATAATGCTGTCACGTGGGGTTTTCGTGACTGGAGGACGTAGTCAGAGGTAGAAGGAAATCAAACACAAGTTGTAAAAACAACTATATACTAAGACAATAAATAGAGTACAAAAGGTTTACATGTTGACATATTGTGAGGACGTATATGTCCTCCTAAACTACTACAATACAGGGGAGGTTGGAACCAACCCTGTTACAGCACTAGGTCTACAGACTAAGCATGTAGGAGATAACCTCCTGGTAACTAAGCCGGGAAGCCTGGACACAACTCCCCATAATTCTGCATAGAGTGGGCGATTAAGCGCTGCACACTCAAACTAGGCACTAAGCATTTATATAATTAAAAAGTACTCACCAGCTTGCTTGTAGATGTAGTGTTGGAGTCATGGAAACTGACTGGTTTGAATAGCTCAAGCAAGCTGGTTATATACTACCGAATGAGGAAGTAATTCGTATCGTAGTTGGAATCCGTAGGCAGAAGTTCTCGGTAAGCTTGTGGGTTGATTGCATGCGCGCTGCCGGTGCCTGGTACGAATCTGCAGCTGTACGGAAGTGTTGGAGAATTCACTTGAAGGAATGTGCACCTGCATGCACATCGCGTAGGTTGCCTCGCGTGTACGGAGCAAGTAGGCGTAGATATTGCATGCCAACGGATGCAATGGTGGGCGAAGCGAGCGCGCTTCGGAGAAGACCTCGCAGGTGTTCACCAAGTTGTCGGCCGCGAGACGGTAGCTGCAAACTAGCGTGGGCAACTGAACGTGGCCTTGCACGCTATATTGTACAAACGGAAGAGAAGTTGAGTTTTGAATAAAATATTTAAGTGTAAATATTTCCGTTTGTGACAATACATTACAAATAAAAATAATGGTACCCAATTAATAAGACATGAATTCAAGAATTCTCATTACGTATTTATTTCAAATTAAAATAAATAAAATGTAAAATAAGTACTTGTCAATACTGAAACTTTAAATGTATTTAAATCTTCAGGATTTTGAGTGTTAATTAACTAATATTGTAAAAATTGGTTTTTGTACACTGAGAAAAAAAAATTCGTTGTACCAAACAAAAAAAACTTTCATTTAACACTTTTCGAACTTTAAATACGGCCAACTAGTTTAGTGCGTTGAAGGAACATTATATAAACATTAAGTTTTGTTGGTTCACATAATGCATGGAAACAATTAAAACAAGGTATACTTTTGCATTGTAGAAAATAAAATAAAACTTTGTATCAATGCATTCACCTGCGTTGAACCAACCGAATACGATGTAAATACAAAAACGCGTGGGTGTTGAATTAAATATTCCTAGTGTTGAATTAAGAAATTAAATTGTTGAATGATAGGGGATGGGGGATGTAATGACAGTATCAAACAATATCAATAAAATACAAAAAGTATATTACACATAAACATAAAAACAATCAGTTTAAAGCTAGAATATCGCTAAACATTACCAAGGAATTGCAAAAAAGATACAGATACTACTAATAGAATGTTACTTTCGTTACGTTTATTAATATGACAGAATAAAGGGGAACTAAAAAATCCATTTAACATTTTTGTATCATCATTACAGGCGAAAAGTAATTAGAATTACTAAATTAATTATAAATAGTAAAAACTTGCGATGTTAGTTACCTGACAATTGTACACAAATGCAAAACACATATAGGGTCATTCCATGCGAAATCGATCACTAAAATGGGTCGATCTCACAGATTTCGATGAAAATCAATTATGAGGTAGTAATCAACTAAAGAACATAACTTTCATTCATCAATTTGCTATATTACGCAGAACTTCGGAAATATTCAACCTAAAAAAATTGTCAACACTGCTTGCACGTCTTTAAAGAAATATAAATATCTCGAAAAGTATTTATCCTAGAACAAACATTTTTTTTATAAATTACTCACAAGAAGACGGGCTTTTTGGACGGCCTAATAATTTTTTGCTACCAAACGTATTTCTATTTTTTTTCTTAACGAAATATTCTAAAATTGCAAAACAATCGGTGTGGTCACATTTTTAAAAATCTGAAAAAAATTGTACAGATTCTTTGAACATTTCTGTATTTAAATGCAAAATGGCAAGCTGGACATTTTAATAGTTTTTGCAGGAGAAATCTTTATGGAGCGCATTACAAGCAGTTGGTGCACCATAGCCCACGGCCGGCCGGTGCAATCCTATCGCTACCTTTTAGTTAGTAATAATACGATTCATATAATAATAGCGATCTGTCTTAACTAGTGTACATAAGATAAATGCATCTATGTGGATATGATTATACTGATTAGTTAATTACTAATTTAATTAGTATTTAAATCGGTTTCTTCGGGTGTGTTACATAAATAAAGATCCTAAAATATTATAATGCAATAGCTTATTTAATTTAAGTTTTATTAAACATCAGAACCTACAATAGAACTCGGAAAAAGCGTTTATCGGTGCAGCTTTTCCGGACTAAGTGTAAACTGTTTTTAAATTTAATATTAAAAACAACTCATTTTCTGGTTGGACGGAGAAAAAAATAGTAACAGCTTGATCTAGTAAACATCACTAATAAGGTTTGTAAACAAAAATGTATACTGATTCACTCTTGGCCAATAACACGTCTTAAATGATATTGCTCGACGGAAACCACGAGAAGGTGGTGAATCGCCTTCCGTCAGGAAAGGTTTATGAAAGAGGATAAAGGAAAAATGGGAAAAATAGAAAGTCGAGGATAGGAAAGATGAATTTAAAGAATTGCACGAATTACCTGAACAACGGAGCTTTCCTCTGAGGAAGAAAACGTTTTGGCTATAAGCTCTGTCTGAGATTGAGGTAAAAATCCATGAAACTTTCGTGTACCTTTTACGGGTACAGCTAATTGAAATCTATTTGCTAGTTCGACAGTATGATTTGCGTGCTCTTCTTTGGTGCAGTATTCTATATTAAGGTTTTTTATATTCTCATTAGCCCATTGGAATAATTGTAAAGGATCTGTAATTTGATCAGTATGTGGTCTTTGCAGGCTCGCATGCTTGGCTAATCGTTTGATTGTACCCCCAAGTCCATCACATGGGCCCTTTCCATGGGAAGTAGCAAATTCACCTTGTATTCCAAAATCTCTTTGGTGATAAACTAAATTTGCAAAATTGTACTTATTTTTGTACTGGGAAGCAGCTCCATCCGAAAAGTAAAACATCTTTTCAATTCTATTTTCAAATTTTGTTTTTACGAATGAAGTTAGCCGACATTGAAAAAGATGAACAGCACTTGTGTCATGCGTAAGGCAGTCGGAAATTATCACAAAATTTTCACTTTTGGTGTCATTATTACTGCGATGGTATATAGTAAAAGGGTGAATAGTCGCTTGTGTGTTAGTCCAGTGATAGCTTTGTACTTCATCCTGAATTACGAAAGAATAGTTTTCGGAAAAATCTGCGATTACTACTAATTCATCAATACCAAGATTTTCTTTTCTTTCTTTCAGAAAGTCGCTTTGCGTTCTGGCAATAAAATCATGCGTTTGAAGCTGCCGCAACTGTTGTAATAATCTATCAACATATTCATCGGGTGTACAAATGGATGTTCTCAAGGTACACCTATCCGTTTGTGTCCACTCTTTATATTCGATTTGAGTTATAAAATGTTCATCGAATAATTTTTCCATACGTAATTGTATGTCTTCAAATCCAGGACACAGACTGCAGTTTTGTAAATGACAAGACGTGGAAGGTGGTTGGCACATTACCATCGCTAGTATTCCCTTATAAGTTGTAGGAAAGGCGACTGTATCCGTTTCAAGTTCGCCTAGTTTTGCTGCCATTAACATTAATTTGGGATTTTGGTGTATGACACATACACACACGGAATGAGTACCACTGGATCCTGCTAACACGCATTCTTTTGGCCGCAAAGACGCAAATTTAGAAAATCCTACTTTTTCCAGGGGATATTTTTCTTTGAAAGCCTCATACGTTTCTTTTAAATTGCACAAAACCAATCGCTTCTGTACGTGTATCCGACGATTTTCCTGCTTAACTGAGACAAAATCTTTTGCTCCAGGCATCATTCGGCTTATGCTATCATCTTTGTAAAAATCAACTACACGGGTTGCTGTAGCTGCTGATAAAGTCTGACCAGGTTTCAAATTGGGAGAAGAAAGTAATCCTTTTACTTTACGTAGATTTTTAGCCTTACGTGCCATATAAAAAGTTGTTCCGAATTCTTTTATTATTTTTCTTATTGACCAACTCTCTGGAAGTACTGTGAGAATTCGAACTTTTTCACTGGAATCTGCCACGGACACGAACTTCTCCTTTAGGTCTTTTATGATAGTACCACCGACCGTTTCTTCTTCCTCCGAACTATCACTACTATCTTCGAATAGCTTTCTCTTTAGCGCTTTCTGGATTTTATCAATCTTCTGACGCTTGTTTGGATCTCTGCTAAAATCTTCCTTTATTGGCGACTCTTTGATTATTGGAAGCACCTTATTAACAGCTGTTATAATCGTTTGCCTCTCAGTTTCTTGGTCAACAAATACAGCGGAAGTAGTTGATGTGGAAGATCCTTTATTTTCATTTGATGATGACGATGATGATCCTGGAATATCAATTTCAGATCCTCTTGATGTGCTAACATCAACATTTTCTAACTCCCTTTCGCCTGTTGTAGCTATATTCTTAAGTCGACATAGATTTAGTCGACAACTAGAACATATATATTCTCCTAAAACTAAGTTAATGTCTTCACACAACGCACGTAACTGTCCAGGCACTTTTCTCACATTTTTTGTTACGCGATTATGACCTCGCTTCTTATGGGGGTTACAACAATAAAATTTTGGCATTATTGAAAACTCGTGATATGTAACTTCATGAAGTTCACAGAACAACACGTTATCAACTGCTGCTGTTTTCTAAAAACCAAGTTTATATTTAGTTGTCGGTAAAGGGAAGTAAATAGTATAAAACCAATAAAAGATAGAATAAAAGACTAATTGTACTCTGTGTCAATGCCGTTACCGTCCTTTTTCTAAAATTGCCTGTCGAATATTTATGACTCGAGATCCAAAGCTATATGTACCGTTATAACATAGTTTGAATGTTGAAAAACACTCTTCGTCAAACTCATTTGTAGAAATAGGTAAATGTTTTATTGTGCCTATTGTTCAAATAGGTTTTAAATGCTATTGTAGTAAAAGAGGACCGAGACAGGACATATCAATTTTTATACCATGCTACCAATAAAACTTCAGTACTTCATCATAAACATTTTAAGAGTTTATGAGATCATAACCATTAATTTACTATAGGTACCCTTTTAACGGAACAGTTGGAATTTATAATACGAAGCCGATCTGAAATACACAAGTAATTAACTAATCAATATAATCATATCCACATAAATGCATTTATCTTGTGTACACTAGGTAAGACATATCGCTATTATTATAGGGACCATGCTATTACTAACTAAAAGGTAGTGATAGGATTGCGCCGGCCGGTCGTGGGCTATGGTGCACCAACTGCTTGCAATGCGCTCCTTAAAAATTTCTCCTGCAAAAACTATTAAAATGTCCAGCTTGCCATTTTGCATTTAAATACAGAAATGTTCAAAGAATCTGTACAATTTTTTTCAGATTTTTAAAAATGTGACCACACCGATTGTTTTGCAATTTTAGAATATTTCGTTAAGAAAAAAATAGAAATACGTTTGGTAGCAAAAAATTATTAGGCCGTCCAAAAAGCCCGTCTTCTTGTGAGTAATTTATAAAAAAAATGTTTGTTTTAGGATAAATACTTTTCGAGATATTTATATTTCTTTAAAGACGTACAAGCAGTGTTGACAATTTTTTTAGGTTGAATATTTCCGAAGTTCTGCGTAATATAGCAAATTGATGAATGAAAGTTATGTTCTTTAGTTGATTACTACCTAATAATTGATTTTCATCGAAATCCGTGAGATCGACCCATTTTAGTGATCGATTTCGCATGGAATGACCCTATAACTATTATACGATACACCACATTGTACGTCACTATTTACTCACAGGCGCCATTAAAATCAGCACCTTCATTCGTCTGAATTTTTCGTTCTATTTAACAAACATAAATTTTAACAGAAGTACCATAAGGGTTCAAATAACATACATCGATGTTAAATCAACTTCTTAATTTTGTCGATTCTATGCACTCTGTCTTACTGTGTTTAAACTTTTTATATTTTGCACTAACATGTTTTAGATTTTAACTGTACGCATTTAATACATTACTACAAATAGAGCATTTCATTTCTTCAACATTTCAGTGTCTTTTAAAGCTAAAGATCTATTATTGTTTGAGTCAAAGCAAATAAACTGTTAGTTCAAACAATGTAAATACATTCCTTGAGTGCAATGATTGTCCATACAACAAATATCTTTGTATGGTCTTTGATTGAAGCTTGAAATTACTTGAACCAAGCGAAATTAGTGTAACAAATATTATAGGTTGACGGAACCACCTCCAATTTCTTAAAATAAATAAATGTCTTGTTGTCTGAAACCAAAATTTGTCAACCCAATAAAAATTAATTTAACATATGGAAATCTGTTGTTTTAACAACACCTTTTTTCTCAGTGTAGTATGCAGTATGAAAAAGCATCGTCAGTTTTCATTTCTAATATATTATTTCTTGTACGTTTTTCGAATAAAAGAATAATAACAAATTATTTAAATTGTTATTAAATTAAAGATTAATGACAAATAAAATTTAAAAAAAGTTATGCTTGTAACGGGGTTCGATCTTGCATTCCACCAGCCCATGCAGTTTAGCAAGCCACCGTTGGCATTGAACCACAGAGGCTTCACGTCAACCTTTTAGGTTTCGGCTTTTAAATTAATGTTTTGCAAATAATTCATGAATTTATAATTTTAACTAAAAAAATCTACAACAAAATAGTTTTATATGTATGTCTTATTCAATGATTGTTGGCCAGTTCAACAAATCTGCCTTTAATTTCTTTGTAAGAATGATCAAGCAACTTCGAATTACACTTTAAGAGCGATACTGTTCGACACGAAGTGTCGCGACACTTCAAGTGTCACGACCACGAACAGTATCACGACACTCGACACCCAAGTTCCCATCACTAATTTAAGGTGATGACACAGGATGTGACGTGTATTGGAACTTACAGCTTATGGTGGCAAGCATTCTAAATCTATAAAAAAAATTTAAAACCATCAGGAGGTTCCATTTTTTAGTAGTTTTCTTTACATTTCCACTCGTATGTAAAAAACACCATTTGCTAATACAAAAATCGTAGTTTGCTATCGGCCAATAAATAGGAAGGAACAGAAATGCAACTGGATAAGAAAATCGATAATTTTACGTTACCATGGTAACGCTTGCATTTATTGGTTATTATATGACGTCGCGCAAGTTTGAAACTTTCAACTGTTAAAAGTAGATTTTATAGTTAAAAAGCAAGTATTCTTAAACAGTATGTTGAGGTTTGAAAGTATCTGCGAAGCAGAATTATGCAACAAGCGAGATTGAAAATTCTAATCCTGAAAATACAAAAAAGAATTAATCATCCATTCGAATTTAATCCAACATCAACTACATAATCTACATCAGTAATGGAGTCAACGTCAACAGGACAAATTATAGTATACAATAATTGTGTTTTTAACAATTGTTCTTTCTAAAAACCATTTTTCAATATTTACTGTTCTTCTGTTCCAGAGTTAACTAAAGTTTAATTAATAAATATTATTAACAAATATTACATTCATTCATGGAATTGTCTTACCAAACACCATTCGAGCTCAGATTTAGGTATAGCCTGATATTCTTTACGTTTGTTTTCTCGTACTTACTTTCATATAGGTAATTTAACTCGATCTGTTTGACAAAATCACTTGAGCTACGCTCTTGTGAGTTTTTCAAAACAGCTCTCGTTAAATTGCCAATGAAAGTACTCGAAAACAACCATTAAAAAATATCCGGCTAAAACTGAGCTCTTATGGGCATTACCCCCGACATAACTTTGCGCACAGTAGGAATTTTCGGATGCACCAAATAACAACCCAAGTAACAAAATCTGTCTATACCAAATGCAGACTGCGTACCAGTGGCGTGCGGTGAGAATTTAGGCTAGGGAAGCAACCACGATTTTAATTTTAATATGCCTAGGTACAGGCGCGGATTCACAGGGGTGAAGGGGGAAATTCCCCCCAAATTTAGAAATAAGTATACATAGAATAGAAACAAATAATGTTTGTTTAATTATTATTTATTAAAACAATTATTTTCCAAAAATTTTCCCCTCAAAATAATTCTCCTGGATCCGCCCCTGCTAGGTACAATAAAAAAACAGTTATAATTATTAACTTTAAAAGTTTTTCAAGGAAGAATTTTTACACTTTATACTTATGGAATTTGTTGACTATTATTCTTTATTAAAAAAAACTACTAGGTATGTATTATAATTTGAAACTTGGTAAGTTCAATACAATAACACTCAATTTCAAATATTTGCACTTTGAAATTTTGAAATTTAGTTCAAAATTTTGTAACTTTAAGAGCGTATAGTACCCTAGCCAAAAACGCTCAAAAACAGGATATCGAAGAAAACGCGTAACAGCCTTATTTTGATACTTAGAGAGGTCTAGTTTTCTCTGAAGTTTAGAAAAAAGATAAAACTACGTTTATTATTTTGTAGATTTTAAAAATTTAAATCACAAAACTTCTTAATTGGCTTTAAAAGTTCCATTAACTTTGTACATCAGTTTTTCAATATTTTTCGTTAATATTCTAAAATCTACATAATAATAAACATAGATTTATCCTTTCTGAATATTAATTTAAAAAAATCAGATCGAAATCTGCCAGATTAACATTGGTACGCGTTTTCTACGGTGCCGTGTTTTAGAAGTTTTATAGCGAATTTTCTTACTGTCCGGTGTCGCCACCACGGGCAGCCACAGCTACTTGTCGCTTGTGATGTTGGTTCTTTCTCTATCTTTAATGAAAACGTATAGTACGTCTTCCTCTATATTTATATGGTTTTACTTTACAGTATATTTGAATATTCTTTTTCACTACATTGAATTAACGATCGAATGCACTAATACGCACGAATTAAATTTTAATTCTGGATAGAGACGTCATTGGCACCCGTTAAGAAACATCGCATGTTTGTTACGTAAAAACGTGCAATAATAAGTCTTCTCCGAGCAAATATTTTGTTGACAATGTTATTTTTGCGTTTTGTTTTTTCTATAGTTGTAACATAATTTATTTTATTTAACACTCGCTGTTTGTGACAAAAAAACTGTTTACTAGAGAAATGATCGTGAAACTACATTTCAAATATACTTACGGTAGGTATATTTAATAAATAGAAAATCAATCGGGATTTAATGATTTGCAAAAAACATTTAATACTTATCAGGAAATTAATAACTGCTGCAATGTTACAGTTTTGTTAGACTTCTCTAAATTATAAAAATAAGCAATATTTTGAAAATAATGAAGTTTGCAAGCACCCGTGCTATTAATTATTAAATTTAGAACCCTCGCAAAAATTTAGAATTATCCAAAAAGCGTAATTTAACACTTTTATTCAAATTATTAATTTATAACATAGAATAAATACACGTACATTATTTATATGTAATAACGTATATATCATAAGTTGCACACTAGGGTGATGACCTTCTTACAACCTGGTTTCCCTGTATCATAATTTGATGATCTTTCATTAAAGATTAGATACAATTTTACTTTCAAGGTGATTTGATAAAAAAACATCACGCACAAAATGGTTTGAAAAATTTTAATTATCAGCGTTTTTATCTAGTTTTTGAAGTCACTGTAATCAGTCAATTATTCACGATAATGTTATTGGACAGGATGAATATCAGTGGGAGGTTGTCCTTGTTGCGGCAGGAGTCTTGCATAACGCAGGCACGCTCACAGCATTGGTTGCTTCGGGCAATGTTGATTGGAGATTTATTTGTTTTCCAGTGGGTTTTCAAGCATTTGCCACCTTTTCGGTATTCATTTAGAGCTGCACATAGTTCATCAAAATCTTCAGCGTGGAACAATTGGCTGCTGAACCAATGGTCAGCCCATGAGTAATAAATGAATGAACAGATTTTACGCAGCCTGCTCCAGGTTTCAGGCATCAGAATAAACGCAAGAAGGGCTAGAATGGCTTTGGGATGTTTTGAAACTTCACGAAGGGGATCTCATTCCTCTCAGTGAAGTGACGGAAGACACGCGTGAGGTGGTAGAGAAACTTCATGTCGTCTCTCCAGCCGCTTGTTTCCTTGATGTCAATTTTACCGTTGCTGAAGGCTGCTTTCAATTTATCATAATTGCTCATCAAATCCTGCACAAAGAAGTACTCGATGTTTGGTGATTTAGTCGACACATGGAGCTCATCGTCCATGACAACGCGAAGAATGCGATCCAGTACATGGTGCTGGCAACTGATGAACTTGGGTTTGGGTGACCTTTCTCTTCGAATATTTGCTGCAGCCGAACAACAACGCCTGTCTTCTTGCCGGTATTCACGCTTGTTGTGTCGGCAATAATCATCACAATTGATCCCCACAGGTTGAACTCCTCTAACGTACCCTAGAGTCCTGCGATTGTTGCAGTTTTGTCCATCAATTTGAGCGCCGCCAACTTAATTTCTTTTCCTTCTTTATTGAGGACCACGGACTGATATTCAAAGCCCTCAATGTGTTTACCGTCAAAGTGTATGCTCCACTTCTGCAGATAAAACGAGTCCGTGCTACTTTCGGAACAATCAGGTGGCGCTGAGCAGGTTAGTGTGGACACAGTCGCTTCCATTGTCTTCTTTCGCTTGGATGGGTCGATGGTCTTGGCACTAGCAGGTTTGCCAGTGGAAAAACTAATCTGGCCTTTGCTCTCAATTTGCAGTTTGTAGAGGTTCTCATCCTCTTTGCACATCCATTCGCCTTTCACGTTGGTCACGTCAAACAGTTCATTCAATGAATCAAAGTTTTGTTTCTTTCTGCCGTGATCATAGTCTTTCAGAAGGTTTTTTAGTTTTGCCCAAATCGCTTGATAAGATACATGCGGGAAGTTAATGTTTTGCTTCATAGGGCTTTAAGCTCCACAGCAATTAGACCGATCCCCTCTCTCCGTTCTTTAATAGTGGATTCAAGAAATTTGAAGCGTTCAATGACGTGGATTTTCAAGGGCATGTGACTTTTTTTCTTTGTCCAGGTTTCCTTGCTCTTCTTCTTGAACGACATATTGTATTCTACTCAGCAACTGAAATAGAAAAGGCCTTAACGTAAATATTAAATTCGTAACAAATTAAAGAAACTCCGGTGAATGCGCAATAGTTATAATATGGCAATAATAATGTTGACATCGAATTAAGCCAATTAAAACTGAACTACACGCTTTGAACCCCTTGCTTATATACCAGTTTATATTACCACACTGCGAAAAAACTGAAGAAAATTTTAGAACTCTACAGAAGCTTCCCGAGCGATGACGTCACTGTCTACTTAAAATTACCGGCGTGAAGTTAGCAGCTAAAAGCTAGCAGCCAAATTCCCGAAAATATCCGAATGCCCATAGGCGGAGGGTTTAAATAAATATTAAATAGCAGCATTTAATAAAAATAATTAAGACATCAAGGCGTCATCCTTTCCAATATAAAATCGCCGAGGGACTACATGATAAGGTAACACATCATTTTCTAAAAGGACAACCCCTTAGCAGCCGTCTAAGGGTAGCTGCCATCAACCCCTAACTAAAAAATATAACTTAAATATGAGGGCGTCATCCTTTCCAATATAAAATCGGCGAGGGACTACATGATAAGGTAACACATCATTTTCTAAAAGGACAACCCCTTAGCAGCCGTCTAAGGGTAGCTGCCATCAACCCCTAACTAAAAAATATAACTTAAATATGAGGGCGTCATCCTTTCCAATATAAAATCGGCGAGGGACTACATGATAAGGTAACGCATCATTTTCTAAAAGGACAACCCCTTAGCAGCCGTCTAAGGGTAGCTGCCATCAACCCCTAACTAAAAAATATAACTTAAATATGAGGGCGTCATCCTTTCCAATTTAAAATCGGTGTGGGAGTACATGATAAGGTAGCACATCATTTTCTAAAAGGACAACCCCTTAGCAGCCGTCTAAGGGTAGCTGCCATCAACCCCTAACTAAAGAAATATAATTTAAAAATGAAGGCGTCATCCTTTCCAATTTAAAATCGGTGTGGGAGTACATGATAAGGTAACACATCATTTCCCAAAAGGACAACCCCTTAGCAGCCGTCTAAGGGTAGCTGCCATCAACTCCTAACTAAAAAAAATAATTTAAATATGAAGGCGTCATCCTTTCCAATCTAAAATCGGTGTGGGAGTACATGATAAGATAACACATCATTTACCAAAAGGACAACCCCTTAGCAGCCGTCTAAGGGTAGCTGCCATCAACCCCTAACTAAAAAAAAATAATTTTAATATGAAGGCGTCATCCTTTCCAATTTAAAATCGGTGTGGGAGTACATGATAAGTTAACACATCATTTCCCAAAAGGACAACCCCTTAGCAGCCGTCTAAGGGTAGCTGCCATCAACCCCTAACTAAAAAAATATAATTTAAATATAAAGGCGTCATCATTTCCAATTTAAAATAGGTGTCTGAGTACATGATAAGGTAACACATCATTTCCCAAAAGGACAACCCCTTAGCAGCCGTCTAAGGGTAGCTGCCATCAACCCCTAACTAAAAAAAATATAATTTAAATATGAAGGCGTCATCCTTTCCAATTTAGAATCGGTGTGGGAGTACATGATAAGGTAACACATCATTTCCCAAAAGGACAACCCCTTAGCAGCCGTCTAAGGGTAGCTGCCATCAACCCCTAACTAAAAAAAATATAATTTAAATATGAAGGCGTCATCCTTTCCAATTTAGAATCGGTGTGGGAGTACATGATAAGGTAACACATCATTTCCCAAAATGACAACCCCTTAGCAGCCGTCTAAGGGTAGCTGCCATCAACCCCTAACTAAAAAATAATAATTTTAATATGAAGGCGTCATCCTTTCCAATTTAAAATCGGTGTGGGAGTACATGATAAGGTAACACATCATTTGCCAAAAGGACAACCCCTTAGCAGCCGTCTAAGGGTAGCTGCCATCAACTCCTAGCTAAAAAAAATAATTTAAATATGAAGGCGTCATCCTTTCCAATCTAAAATCGGTGTGGGAGTACATGATAAGATAACACATATTTAAATTATTTTTTTTTAGTTAGGAGTTGATGGCATCTACCCTTAGACGGCTGCTAAGGGGTTGTCCTTTTGGTAAATGATGTGTTATCTTATCATGTACTCCCACACCGATTTTAGATTGTAAAGGATGACGCCTTCATATTTAAATTATTTTTTTTAGTTAGGAGTTGATGGCAGCTACCCTTAGACGGCTGCTAAGGGGTTGTCCTTTTGGCAAATGATGTGTTACCTTATCATGTACTCCCACACCGATTTTAAATTGGAAAGGATGACGCCTTCATATATAAATTATATTTTTTTTAGTTAGGGGTTGCTGGCAGCTACCCTTATACGGCTGCTAAGGTGTTCTCCTTTTGGGAAATGATGTGTTACCTTATCATGTACTCCCACACCGATTCTAGATTGGAAAGGATGACGCCTTCATTTTTAAATTATATTTTTTTAGTTGGGGTTGATGGCAGCTACACTTAGACGGCTGCTAAGAGGTTGTCCTTTTGGGAAATGATGTGTTACCTTATCATGTACTCCCACACCGATTCTAAATTGGAAAGGATGACGCCTTCATATTTAAATTATATTTTTTTTAGTTAGGGGTTGATGGCAGCTACCCTTAGACGGCTGCTAATGGGTTGTCCTTTTGGGAAATGATGTGTTACCTTATCATGTACTCCCACACCGATTCTAAATTGGAAAGGATGACGCCTTCATATTAAAATTATTTTTTTTAATTAGGGGTTGATGGCAGCTACCCTTAGACGGCTGCTAAGGGGTTGTCCTTTTGGTAAATGATGTGTTATCTTATCATGAACTCCCACACCGATTTTAGATTGGAAAGAATGACGCCTTGATATTTAAATTATTTTTTTTTAGTTAGGAGTTGATGGCAGCTACCCTTAGACGGCTGCTAAGGGGTTGTCCTTTTGGCAAATGATGTGTTACCTTATCATGTACTCCCACACCGATTTTAAATTGGAAAGGATGACGCCTTCATATTTAAATTATATTTCTTTAGTTAGGGGTTGATGGCAGCTACCCTTAGACGGCTGCTAAGGGGTTGTCTTTTTAGAAAATGATGTGCTACCTTATCATGTACTCCCACACCGATTCTAGATTGGAAAGGATGACGCCTTCATATTTAAATTATATTTTTTTAGTTAGGGGTTGATGGCAGCTACCCTTAGACGGCTGCTAAGTGGTTGTCCTTTTGGGAAATGATGTGTTACCTTATCATGTACTCCCACACCGATTCTAAATTGGAAAGGATGACGCCTTCATATTTGAATTATATTTTTTTTAGTTAGGGGTTGATGGCAGCTACCCTTAGACGGCATGCTAAGGGGTTGTCCTTTTGGGAAATCATGTGTTACCTTATCATGTACTCCCACACCGATTCTAAATTGGAAAGGATGACGCCTTCATATTAAAATTATTTTTTTTTAGTTAGGGGTTGATGGCAGCTACCCTTAGACGGCTGCTAAGGGGTTGTCCTTTTGGGAAATGATGTGTTACCTTATCATGTACTCCCACGCCGATTCTAAATTGGAAAGGATGACGCCTTCATATTTAAATTATATTTTTTTAGTTAGGGGTTGATGGCAGCTACCCTTAGACGGCTGCTAAGGGGTTGTCCTTTTGGGAAATTATGTGTTACCTTATCATGTACTCCCACACCGATTTTAAATTGGAAAGGATGACGCCTTTATATTTAAATTATATTTTTTTAGTTAGGGGTTGATGGCAGCTACCCTTAGACGGCTGCTAAGGGGTTGTCCTTTTGGGAAATGATGTGTTACCTTATCATGTACTCCCACACCGATTTTAAATTGGAAAGGATGACGCCTTCATATTTAAATTATATTTTTTTTAGTTAGGGGTTGATGGCAGCTACCCTTAGACGGCTGCTAAGAGGTTGTCCTTTTGGGAAATGATGCGTTACCTTATCATGTACTCCCACACCGATTCTAAATTGGAAAGGATGACGCCTTCATATTTAAATTATATTTTTTTTAGATAGGGGTTGATGGCAGCTACCCTTAGACGGCTGCTAAGGGGTTGTCCTTTTGGGAAATGATGTGTTACCTTATCATGTACTCCCACACCGATTCTAAATTGGAAAGGATGACGCCTTCATATTTAAGTTATATTTTTTTTAGTTAGGGGTTGATGGCAGCTACCCTTAGACGGCTGCTAAGGGGTTGTCCTTTTGGGAAATGATGTGTTACCTTATCATGTACTCCCACACCGATTCTAAATTGGAAAGGATGACGCCTTCATATTTAAATTATATTTTTTTTAGATAGGGGTTGATGGCAGCTACCCTTAGACGGCTGCTAAGGGGTTGTCCTTTTGGGAAATGATGTGTTACCTTATCATGTACTCCCACACCGATTTTAAATTGGAAAGGATGACGCCTTCATTTTTAAATTATATTTTTTTAGTTAGGGGTTGATGGCAGCTACCCTTAGACGGCTGCTAAGGGGTTGTCCTTTTGGGAAATGATGTGTTACCTTATCATGTACTCCCACACCGATTCTAAATTGGAAAGGATGACGCCTTCATATTTAAATTATATTTTTTTTAGATAGGGGTTGATGGCAGCTACCCTTAGACGGCTGCTAAGGGGTTGTCCTTTTGGGAAATGATGTGTTACCTTATCATGTACTCCCACACCGATTCTAAATTGGAAAGGATGACGCCTTCATATTTAAATTATATTTTTTTTAGTTAGGGGTTGATGGCAGCTACCCTTAGACGGCTGCTAAGGGGTTGTCCTTTTGGGAAATGATGTGTTACCTAATCATGTACTCCCACACCGATTCTAAATTGGAAAGGATGACGCCTTCATATTTAAATTATATTTTTTTAGTTAGGGGTTGATGGCAGCTACCCTTAGACGGCTGCTAAGGGGTTGTCCTTTTGGGAAATGATGTGTTACCTTATCATGTACTCCCACACCGATTTTAAATTGGAAAGGATGACGCCTTTATATTTAAATTATATTTTTTTAGTTAGGGGTTGATGGCAGCTACCCTTAGCAGGCTTCTAAGGGGTTGTCCTTTTGGGAAATGATGTGTTACCTTATCATGTACTCCCACACCGATTTTAAATTGGAAAGGATGACGCCTTCATATTTAAATTATATTTTTTTTAGTTAGGGGTTGATGGCAGCTACCCTTAGACGGCTGCTAAGAGGTTGTCCTTTTGGGAAATGATGCGTTACCTTATCATGTACTCCCACACCGATTCTAAATTGGAAAGGATGACGCCTTCATATTTAAATTATATTTTTTTTAGTTAGGGGTTGATGGCAGCTACCCTTAGACGGCTGCTAAGGGGTTGTCCTTTTGGGAAATGATGTGTTACCTTATCATGTACTCCCACACCGATTCTAAATTGGAAAGGATGACGCCTTCATATTTAAATTATATTTTTTTAGTTAGGGGTTGATGGCAGCTACCCTTAGACGGCTGCTAAGGGGTTGTCCTTTTGGGAAATGATGTGTTACCTTATCATGTACTCCCACACCGATTTTAAATTGAAAAGGATGACGCCTTTATATTTAAATTATATTTTTTTAGTTAGGGGTTGATGGCAGCTACTCTTAGACGGCTGCTAAGGGGTTGTCCTTTTGGGAAATGATGTGTTACCTTATCATGTACTCCCACACCGATTCTAAATTGGAAAGGATGACGCCTTCATATTTAAATTATATTTTTTTTAGTTAGGGGTTGATGGCAGCTACCCTTAGACGGCTGCTAAGGGGTTGTCCTTTTGGGAAATGATGTGTTACCTTATCATGTACTCCCACACCGATTCTAAATTGGAAAGGATGACGCCTTCATATTTAAATTATATCTTTTTTAGTTAGGGGTTGATGGCAGCTACCCTTAGACGGCTGCTAAGGGGTTGTCCTTTTGGGAAATGATGTGTTACCTTATCATGTACTCCCACACCGATTCTAAATTGGAAAGGATGACGCCTTTATATTTAAATTATATCTTTTTTAGTTAGGGGTTGATGGCAGCTACCCTTAGACGGCTGCTAAGGGGTTGTCCTTTTGGGAAATGATGTGTTATCTTATCATGTACTCCCACACCGATTCTAAATTGGAAATGATGACGCCTTCATATTTAAATTATATCTTTTTTAGTTAGGGGTTGATGGCAGCTACCCTTAGACGGCTGCTAAGGGGTTGTCCTTTTGGGAAATGATGTGTTACCTTATCATGTACTCCCACACCGATTCTAAATTGGAAAGGATGACGCCTTCATATTTAAATTATATTTTTTTAGTTAGGGGTTGATGGCAGCTACCCTTAGACGGCTGCTAAGGGGTTGTCCTTTTGGGAATTGATGTGTTACCTTATCATGTACTCCCACACCGATTTTAAATTGAAAAGGATGACGCCTTTATATTTAAATTATATTTTTTTAGTTAGGGGTTGATGGCAGCTACCCTTAGACGGCTGCTAAGGGGTTGTCCTTTTGGGAAATGATGTGTTACCTTATCATGTACTCCCACACCGATTTTAAATTGAAAAGGATGACGCCTTTATATTTAAATTATATTTTTTTAGTTAGGGGTTGATGGCAGCTACCCTTAGACGGCTGCTAAGGGGTTGTCCTTTTGGGAAATGATGTGTTACCTTATCATGTACTCCCACACCGATTCTAAATTGGAAAGGATGACGCCTTCATATTTAAATTATATTTTTTTTAGTTAGGGGTTGATGGCAGCTACCCTTAGACGGCTGCTAAGGGGTTGTCCTTTTGGGAAATGATGTGTTACCTTATCATGTACTCCCACACCGATTTTAAATTGAAAAGGATGACGCCTTCATATTTAAATTATATCTTTTTTAGTTAGGGGTTGATGGCAGCTACCCTTAGACGGTTGCTAAGGGGTTGTCCTTTTGGGAAATGATGTGTTACCTTATCATGTACTCCCACACCGATTCTAAATTGGAAAGGATGACGCCTTCATATTTAAATTATATTTTTTTTAGTTAGGGGTTGATGGCAGCTACCCTTAGACGGCTGCTAAGGGGTTGTCCTTTTGGGAAATGATGTGCTACCTTATCATGTACTCCCACACCGATTCTAAATTGGAAAGGATGACGCCTTCATATTTAAATTATATCTTTTTTAGTTAGGGGTTGATGGCAGCTACCCTTAGACGGCTGCTAAGGGGTTGTCCTTTTGGGAAATGATGTGTTACCTTATCATGTACTCCCACACCGATTTTAAATTGAAAAGGATGACGCCTTCATATTTAAATTATATCTTTTTTAGTTAGGGGTTGATGGCAGCTACCCTTAGACGGCTGCTAAGGGGTTGTCCTTTTGGGAAATGATGTGTTACCTTATCATGTACTCCCACACCGATTCTAAATTGGAAAGGATGACGCCTTCATATTTAAATTATATTTTTTTTAGTTAGGGGTTGATGGCAGCTACCCTTAGACGGCTGCTAAGGGGTTGTCCTTTTGGGAAATGATGTGTTACCTTATCATGTACTCCCACACCGATTCTAAATTGGAAAGGATGACGCCTTCATATTTAAATTATATCTTTTTTAGTTAGGGGTTGATGGCAGCTACCCTTAGACGGCTGCTAAGGGGTTGTCCTTTTGGGAAATGATGTGTTACCTTATCATGTACTCCCACACCGATTCTAAATTGGAAAGGATGACGCCTTCATATTTAAATTATATTTTTTTAGTTAGGGGTTGATGGCAGCTACCCTTAGACGGCTGCTAAGGGGTTGTCCTTTTGGGAAATGATGTGTTACCTTATCATGTACTCCCACACCGATTTTAAATTGAAAAGGATGACGCCTTTATATTTAAATTATATTTTTTTAGTTAGGGGTTGATGGCAGCTACCCTTAGACGGCTGCAAAGGGGTTGTCCTTTTGGGAAATGATGTGTTATCTTATCATGTACTCCCACACCGATTCTAAATTGGAAAGGATGACGCCTTCATATTTAAATTATATTTTTTTTAGTTAGGGGTTGATGGCAGCTACCCTTAGACGGCTGCTAAGGGGTTGTCCTTTTGGGAAATGATGTCTTACCTTATCACGTACTCCCACACCGATTTGAAATTAGAAAGGATGACGCCTTCATTTTTAAATTATATTTTAAATTGGAAAGGATGACGCCTTCATATTTAAATTATATTTTTTTTAGTTAGGGGTTGATGGCAGCTACCCTTAGACGGCTGCTAAGGGGTTGTCCTTTTGGGAAATGATGTGTTACCTTATCATGTACTCCCACACCAATTCTAAATTGGAAAGGATGACGCCTTCATATTTAAATTATATTTTTTTAGTTAGGGGTTGATGGCAGCTACCCTTAGACGGCTGCTAAGGGGTTGTCCTTTTGGGAAATGATGTGTTACCTTATCATGTACTCCCACACCAATTCTAAATTGGAAAGGATGACGCCTTCATATTTAAATTATATTTTTTTAGTTAGGGGTTGATGGCAGCTACCCTTAGACGGCTGCTAAGGGGTTGTCCTTTTGGGAAATGATGTGTTACCTTATCATGTACTCCCACACCAATTCTAAATTGGAAAGGATGACGCCTTCATTTTTAAATTATATTTTAAATTGGAAAGGATGACGCCTTCATATTTAAATTATATTTTTTTTAGTTAGGGGTTGATGGCAGCTACCCTTAGACGGCTGCTAAGGGGTTGTCCTTTTGGGAAATGATGTGTTACCTTATCATGTACTCCCACACCAATTCTAAATTGGAAAGGATGACGCCTTCATATTTAAATTATATTTTTTTAGTTAGGGGTTGATGGCAGCTACCCTTAGACGGCTGCTAAGGGGTTGTCCTTTTGGTAAATGATGTGTTATCTTATCATGTACTCCCACACCGATTTCAGATTGGAAAGGATGACGCCTTCATATTTAAATTATTTTTTTTTGTTAGGAGTTGATAGCAGCTACCCTTAGACGGCTGCTAAGGGGTTGTCCTTTTGGCAAATGATGTGTTACCTTATCATGTACTCCCACACCGATTTTAAATTGGAAAGGATGACGCCTTTATATTTAAATTATATTTTTTTAGTTAGGGGTTGATGGCAGCTACCCTTAGACGGCTGCTAAGGGGTTGTCCTTTTGGGAAATGATGTGTTACCTTATCATGTACTCCCACACCGATTTTAAATTGGAAAGGATGACGCCTTCATATCAAAATTATTTTTTTTTAGTTAGGGGTTGATGGCAGCTACCCTTAGACGGCTGCTAAGGGGTTGTCCTTTTGGGAAATGATGTGTTACCTTATCATGTACTCCCACACCGATTTTAAATTGGAAAGGATGACGCCTTTATATTTAAATTATATTTTTTTAGTTAGGGGTTGATGGCAGCTACCCTTAGACGGCTGCTAAGGGGTTGTCCTTTTGGGAAATGATGTGTTACCTTATCATGTACTCCCACACCGATTTTAAATTGGAAAGGATGACGCCTTCATATTAAAATTATTTTTTTTTAGTTAGGGGTTGATGGCAGCTACCCTTAGACGGCTGCTAAGGGGTTGTCCTTTTGGTAAATGATGTGTTATATTATCATGTACTCCCACATCGATTTCAGATTGGAAAGGATGACGCCTTCATATTTAAATTATATTTTTTTTAGTTAGGGGTTGATGGCAGCTACCCTTAGACGGCTGCTAAGGGGTTGTCCTTTTGGCAAATGATGTGTTACCTTATCATGTACTCCCACACCGATTTTAAATTGGAAAGGATGACGCCTTTATATTTAAATTATATTTTTTTAGTTAGGGGTTGATGGCAGCTACCCTTAGACGGCTGCTAAGGGGTTGTCCTTTTGGGAAATGATGTGTTACCTTATCATGTACTCCCACACCGATTTTAAATTGGAAAGGATGACGCCTTCATATTAAAATTATTATTTTTTAGTTAGGGGTTGATGGCAGCTACCCTTAGACGGCTGCTAAGGGGTTGTCATTTTGGGAAATGATGTGTTACCTTATCATGTACTCCCACACCGATTCTAAATTGGAAAGGATGACGCCTTCATATTTAAATTATATTTTTTTTAGTTAGGGGTTGATGGCAGCTACCCTTAGACGGCTGCTAAGGGGTTGTCCTTTTGGGAAATGATGTGTTACCTTATCATGTACTCCCACACCGATTCTAAATTGGAAAGGATGACGCCTTCATATTTAAATTATATTTTTTTTAGTTAGGGGTTGATGGCAGCTACCCTTAGACGGCTGCTAAGGGGTTGTCCTTTTGGGAAATGATGTGTTACCTTATCATGTACTCCCACACCGATTTTAAATTGGAAAGGATGACGCCTTTATATTTAAATTATATTTTTTTAGTTAGGGGTTGATGGCAGCTACCCTTAGACGGCTGCTAAGGGGTTGTCCTTTTGGGAAATGATGTGTTACCTTATCATGTACTCCCACACCGATTTTAAATTGGAAAGGATGACGCCTTCATATTAAAATTATTTTTTTTTAGTTAGGGGTTGATGGCAGCTACCCTTAGACGGCTGCTAAGGGGTTGTCCTTTTGGTAAATGATGTGTTATCTTATCATGTACTCCCACACCGATTTTAGATTGGAAAGGATGACGCCTTCATATTTAAATTATTTTTTTTAGTTAGGAGTTGATGGCAGCTACCCTTAGACGGCTGCTAAGGGGTTGTCCTTTTGGGAAATGATGTGTTACCTTATCATGTACTCCCACACCGATTTTAAATTGGAAAGGATGACGCCTTCATTTTTAAATTATATTTCTTTAGTTAGGGGTTGATGGCAGCTACCCTTAGACGGCTGCTAAGGGGTTGTCCTTTTAGAAAATGATGTGCTACCTTATCATGTACTCCCACACCGATTTTAAATTGGAAAGGATGACGCCCTCATATTTAAGTTATATTTTTTAGTTAGGGGTTGATGGCAGCTACCCTTAGACGGCTGCTAAGGGGTTGTCCTTTTAGAAAATGATGTGTTACCTTATCATGTAGTCCCTCGCCGATTTTATATTGGAAAGGATGACTCCCTCATATTTAAGTTATATTTTTTAGTTAGGGGTTGATGGCAGCTACCCTTAGACGGCTGCTAAGGGGTTGTCCTTTTAGAAAATGATGCGTTACCTTATCATGTAGTCCCTCGCCGATTTTATATTGGAAAGGATGACGCCCTCATATTTAAGTTATATTTTTTAGTTAGGGGTTGATGGCAGCTACCCTTAGACGGCTGCTAAGGGGTTGTCCTTTTAGAAAATGATGTGTTACCTTATCATGTAGTCCCTCGCCGATTTTATATTGGAAAGGATGACGCCCTCATATTTAAGTTATATTTTTTAGTTAGGGGTTGATGGCAGCTACCCTTAGACGGCTGCTAAGGGGTTGTCCTTTTAGAAAATGATGTGTTACCTTATCATGTAGTCCCTCGCCGATTTTATATTGGAAAGGATGACGCCTTGATGTCTTAATTATTTTTATTAAATGCTGCTATTTAATATTTATTAAAACCCTCCGCCTATGGGCATTCGGATATTTTCGGGAATTTGGCTGCTAGCTTTTAGCTGCTAACTTCACGCCGGTCTTAAAATTTCAAAGTGGTTTGTGCGTTACCTTTTTCAATATTTCAATGGAATAAAGGTCATTTTAGTCATTAATAGGCAAAAGTTCATTCACTCGTGCTACAGGAAATAATTTTTGAGAAAAAAAGTCAAAAAGTCATCACCCTACTAGGACACATTTTAGAACTATGTAATAAAGTAGTATAATAATAAGTAGTTGAAGAAAAATAAACTCATTTTATTTTAAGTTTAAACTTTAAACATGTAAAATAAAATGAAAAAATTATAATAGTCTAGGTTAGGTTAGGTTAGGTTAGGTTAAAGGTGAGTGTGGCGTCCTGTCCGCCCCTCCACTGCGACCTCCTGGGTCTATTGTGGCTCACACCTAGGTTAGAGTTCACCCTCCAGTCCCATTCTTTTAAGGAAGGTGAGTAGTCTGGTGGGTGATAGGTTGGTCAGATCCTCCAGCTTTAGTTGCACTGAACCAAACAGTGAGAATCTGGTGCGGTCCCCTGCGGGACAGGTACATATGACGTGCTCTGCTGTTTCCTCTGCCTGTAAGCATAGACGGCAGACGGTCTCGTCTGCTAAGCCTAGCTTATGCATATGGTATCTAAGACGGCAGTGCCCAGTGAGAAGGGCAGTTACGCTGCGCAGTCCTAGTCTGTTCAACTCTAACAGTGAGGTATGTCTGCGTTTGGATGGGCCCTTTATTGCTGCCTTGGAATAAGCCATCCCTGGGCGGCTATGCCACAGCTCCTGTGTACAGTGCCTCATCCAGCTTGTTACAGCACTTTTGGCCTCGGCCCTTGAAATGCCAAGGACCGGCTCTGGGCCAATAAACTTCGAGCTGGCACCTCTCCTAGCGAGGTGGTCAGCTAACTCATTCCCTTCAATGCCAGAGTGACCGGGAACCCAAATTAGGGTGACTTTGTTGGCTTTCCCCAATTTGGAGAGTGCCTCCTGACAGCTCCATACTGTTGCTGATGTACAGCCACAGTTTGTCAGGGCTTGGAGAGCAGCCTGACTGTCAGAGAAGATCTTTATCGATTTGAGTGCGTCACGCAGGTCGATTAACGTCCTTGCACACATCTCGATGGCATAAACCTCTGCCTGAAAAATAGTTGTATGCGTTCCAAGACTGTAGTACAATTCAGTTCTTGGATTGTTGCAGTACACTCCAGCTCCTACCCCATCCGAGGTTTTGGAGCCATCAGTGTAACAGTCGATGTGCTGCCACCGCAATCTCTTTTCGAGCCAGAGTTTGGGTGATTTTTCCCACAAGGTTATTTAAAGCCAGTTCTGTTGATTTGCCCCCTTGGTAGGCATATTGGTGAGCACTGAGGAGGTTGGTCGGAAGGACTTCCCGCCTGATGTACCCATCCAACAACTTCTCAAGGGTTTTCAGCAGAAAAGACGTCAGGCTAATTGGCCTGAAAGAATTGGGTTGGGTGTCTTTGCGACCCACCTTAGGTATATACACCACCTTTGCCGTGGACCAGCTAGATGGTATGTGATTCCACGCTAAACTGGCCCTGAACAGTCTAATAAGGTGGGGTAGGAGGGTGTCCAATCCCTGTTGCAATAGCACGGGAAGGATACCATCCCCTCCTGGTGATTTATAAGGCTGGAAGGATTGAACTGCCCAGCTTATGGTTTCAAAGGTGACGACCTTGTTAACCGCCAACCAATCTTCCCTCTTAGGCCGTCTGTACTCGCCTATGAGGGCCGTGATGGCAGGTTCCTCGTCAGCGTCATTGAGTATCTGACAATCGGGGATGTGGTATTGAGCTAGGATCTCTAGAGTGGCCTTGCCGGAGGTCGTGTAGGTGCCATCGGGTCGCTTGATCGACCCAAGTACCTGAGTCGACTCTCTGGCCAGGACCTTGTGAATCCTGGCGCTGCTAGGTGTATCGTTCACACTCTCACAGAACCTTATCCAAGAGTCCCTTTTGGCTCTCCGGATTTCCTTGTTATAGTTAGTTAGGCCACTTCTGTAATTATCCCAATTGCCTGATACTTTAGCTCGATTGAATAATCGTCTAACTTCTTTCCTCATTTTATCTAAATTGTGATTCCACCAGGGGGTTCCTCTGTTATCTTTCTTCCTCTTGAGTGGGCAGTTATCATGGTATGATGAGACAATTGCATGGCGGACCTGTTCCGCGGCTATCTCAATCTCATCATGATTCCTGATGGTGGTAATGGCATTCCCTAGCAGTTCTTCTAGATCGTGCTTGTAGTTTTCCCAATTTGTGCACCTAGGGTCTCGATATTCAGCTATGGGCCTAGGGCCCATTTCGATTTTTAAACGGAATATGTCTGTGGTCTGAGCACGACGGCTCAGTGGATACCCTCCATTCGGTTATCCTATTGCTCATAAAGTAGGAGCTGATTGTAATATCTAATACCTCCCTACGATTTCTCGTTATGAAGGTTGGTTCCGAACCAGTATTGTTAACAACCAGTTCTTCTATAATAGTCTAACTTAAAGTCGACAATTTTCTCTACTTTTTCTTTGTGTTTCCTTAATCCCTCCCATAACTTGTTGGATTTTTGTCAAATCAGTATTTCTCATATAGGTAATAAAAAATTCATCATTTGAATAATACGTAGTCCTGGTTGCTATAGTACCAAAGCAGTTAAAAAATGTGAAGAATTCTTCAGTTCGCCATTTTGATGACCTTCCTGCATTTAAAAATGTTTTTTTGCCATAATAGTTGCCGTGTATTTTAGTAACTTTTGATCACTTTTTTGGTTTAACATTTTTCTCATGTCTCCTCTTCATTAAATTGTGCCAGTTGATAACTTAAGACATTCAATTTCTTAGCAAGATGTTTTCGAATTGTGACCAGGTTTTCTGTTGACTTCTGAATTACCATTATTAAACAGTCTTGGAGGCATATAATATAGAGTTCTTCGATTAAAGCCTTCCTCCAGAAAACACTTGAAAACGTACTTTTTAGGATGTGATCCAAACATTTCAAAGATACATTTTTTAAAGATCAATTCTTGAAAGTCTCTGTACTCACGGTTAGAAACAACATATTTGTTGGACCGAAAAATGGGACCGCCAGATTTAAGAAAATCAGGGGCCAGTAAAATCCTAAAATGTAAAGTTGCGGTAAGAAAGTCCTGGAAAAACTCAGCATTGGGAGAATGCTAATATGGCCGAAAACGTAAAAGGTATAAAATTGAAATTTGTATAAACCGTAAATATTTTTGCACCAAAGACTTGCCTAAAAAAGGTAATGTTATATCTGAAATGCAAAAATATTCTTTGCATGAAAGTTTACTAAACATTTGTTAACATTTTGCTCAACACAGCAAAAGTCTAATTTATGACCTAGATAGCAACTACATGAAGCAATCGAATAGTGTATTTTGTAAATTCATAGGGAGAGGGAAAGAATAAACTTTACGTTACGTCAATCTTATCAGGCCCTCTGTCCCGTTGCAGTTTTGTCTGCAAACACTAAAAGACCAAAACATTTAGCTGGACAGAGCCCTGGAAATCTCGCAAAAAGATTGAGCAAAAGAGATTAGATATTTCAAAAACAAGAAAATATTTAGGCAACCAACCCAAATTGCAGCAGATGTAGACTATGGCCCAAAATCAGAAAAACCCGATATGTACCCAGAAGATTATGTAAGAGCAGAAAATGAACTTTTAGAAGTTAGGCAATTAAACGCCGTATTTCGAAGTGTTCGTTGTAACTATTCATTCAATATTCCAATGGTTTATTCGATTGCAAAAGAGTTGATATAATTGCACTTTTTTTCGCAATCAATGAAAATGCCGAAAGAAGCGCTCAGTTGCTCAACCAGCGACATCCAGATAAGCATGTGAATCGCAAGTATGTCCTGAAGTTAGTAAAACTATTTTGAGAGACCAGGTGTGTGGCAAATAAAAAGGAAAATGTTGAAAATTCAGCAAGAAATGAAGTGGTGGAAGTGACTGTTCTGGGCCACGTTATTATCGATCCTACGTTGAGTACAGGACAAATGGCTATAGGCTATATTATAGTATGGGGTATTAATCGAACCAGTATTCAACAAATTTTAAATCACCACAAGTTTCAGCCCTACAAGATTCATTTGCAACAAGAACTCAATGAAGACGACTTTGACGTTTGTAATTTTGTGAGATTTTAAGTGAACGAGCGATAAATTTCTTTTTTAACATCTGCTTTTCCGACGAATTCAGTTTTTTCGTAAATGGTAGTCAATCGCCAAAATTGTCGCTATTGGTTCGACATTGGTGGAGATTCTAATCCGAGGATATTTCGTGAAACACATAGAGGAAACGGTCCATATATAAGCTAGGGTCTAAATACGGGCTACTTGTAAAAACAGTAGCCTACAGATCACCAGGAGTCTCCCGAAGATGAGGATGTATCCTGTCTTTTCTGTGACGGGCTGTTCTCGCAGGACTCCAGAGGAGAACGATGGGTGATGTGTGTCAGCTGCAAGATGTGGGCACACGTAGATTGCGCAGGTGCAGAGAAAGACATTTATGTGTGTGACTTTTGTAAATAGTTAATTTTTAGTTATGTATTTTTTATTTTAACTTTTTATGTATTTTGACTCTTTATACAAATTTCTTAATAATAAATAAACTTTTTCAGTCTTACACATTTTTGTTATCCTTGTAAATCAGTTTTACACATTTATGTTATCCTTTAACAACTATAATTTTTATTCGTTCCTTGTTCAAAAATAGGAAATGATTGAAAATGCTTTTTTTTTGCTGCAAAAATAGTAGCCCATATTTAGACCGCATCTTGAAAAATCACGATTTTCTCGTTTTCCAAACAAAGCATTTTTTTTTATATACGAACTTTTAGTACATGCTTTATTACACCAGGGATTGATTACTAACATGCTTGAGGAGGTTACCGATGACTCATCTGTTAGAAATCTGTGAATTGTTGGGCTTTGGATCGAAAAAAGAAAGTGGTAGCCCATATTTGGACCACTTCCTCTACTCAATACCCCGAAAAACTAAATGTCTGGGTTGGCATTTTTTGTGATTGTCTGGTTGGCCCTTATTTCTTACCTGGTAATTTGAATGGATAAATGTACTTGGAATTGCTAGAAGACATTGTTTTTACTATCACTAGTAAGTTAAGTCAACAACTCGGATAGCGTTGTTTTGCCAACAATTCGGTATATACCCGTTAAGGTGTGAAGTTGAGCGTGAGAGGCTATATACTCGCATCAACACCCCTTAAGCGTAGTAGTTCCCAACGGTTTATGTGGACCATACGACTGGAACTGCACAGTCATTGCATGATCCCCAGATTTTCAATGGCCAGGATTTACCCCCCCCCCCAACCGTGATAAACCTCTCTTGATTCTCCTTCATCAGACCAAGTCTGCGGTAAGAATCAATTTCACCCACACCGGTACTCATGTATCAGAGTTTCCTCCTTAACGTTAATAAGTATTTCGTCGAGAAACGTTCTCGTGAATCTCTACTACACATTACTTTACTTCTGACTGTATCCTTCGTTACCCACGTTTTGGCAGGTACCTCCTCAGGGCTCGTCTCGGATACTAGTGAGTCGATTTATCGGACATCTCTAGCGACAGCCTAGTTAACCGATCTGGAATGGTTAACTAGGCTGTCGCTAGAGATCTCGTCTAGAATCATAGTGTAAAACAACCTCCGACACCCCTAACGACGGCCTGTGGCACGTTTCCATTCTTAACCTGGGATTTGATACATACTAACCAGTTCTAAGGGTGAACGCCGTGTGGTCTGCAACCAGGCTACTCTCGGATACTAGCCCATGTCCGACACTTCAAACGACTGCTCGCATCTCTATCATCCTGAGCTAGTCTCGGATAGTAGTTCATGTCCGACTCCTAGAACGACAGCCTGACCGTTCACCCTGAATGTTAGAGGTCAACATTGGTCCAATATTAACTGATATCATAGAAAATGACGATCATTACCTCGCAAATCATGTGAATTTACAGGACGGAGGTCCTCCGCATTATGCACGGCCTGTTCGATAGTATTTGGATCGAATTTTCCCGGGTCAATGGATTGGAAGAAGGGGCGCTCTTGAATGGCCTCCAAGGCCAGATTTATCTCCGCTAGATTTATTGTTGTGGGGTCATCTGAAGAATAAAATTCACGTACTTTACACCGGACTTTTTAGCAGATTTACGACAATTATAATTACTGAATGCCATCTAATCACACCACAAATGTTCCAGAACGTGCGACGACAGTTTGAGCAGAACCTTTGCTGCCGTGTTATCACTGGACAAATGCTACAAATGTGAAATTAAATTTGAATTTGTACTTCTAATACTAATCTAATAACTCGGAAGCCAAAAAATAATACCGCAAAGCAAATTCATTGAGCTTTCAAATGGTATTCTTTTCCCACCCCATGCCATTTAAACATTTTAGGGTGAACCTCACCCCTATTTTACGGTTGAAAATGGCTGAACGGAAAGAGTCATAATACATGCACCCCTTCCTAATAAATTTGACGTGTCCGGCGGTTTTTCGAAAAATTGCGGTTTAGTGCCTGAAAACGGGCTCGTTTCGTTTTTCGATAGGACACTCCCCAAGCAGCATTTTTAGTCATCGCTACGTACCAGCAACTACCGGTGGAACTATTAAGTTTTAGCCACTAGTCACAAGCACGTAATTGCTACGGTTTTGTTACGTGCCTGAAACCAAAATGGGGAACAATTTTTGGGTAGCAGGTACGTGGCGGCGTAGTAATTGCTACTTTCGTGCAACTTAACAAATATTCTATCATTTTCTATACTATATAATGCTGGATGGTGTCACAAAATCAATTACCAGTTTATTTGTAATACGTACTTAATATAAAGAACGATGAAATGTTTGATTATTTTGTCATTCCAGTACACCAAAATTATAAACCATTGCAACTTTTCTGTTAAATAGGATGATAGATCGAAAAATAACAACGCGCCTTCTTTAAATATATTTTTTAGTAAAAAAATGTCTTTAATAAAATATGATAAATATACACGAAATACTTATAAGTTGATACACATGATAGAAACCATTTTTATATTTTTCCTGTTATGTTCTTTTATGTGTTTAAATAAAAGATACTCAATTATTGTCATTAATTTACTTTATTAATATTGAGTAAGCAGGGCGAATTACATACACAATGCATAGACTGTAGAAGACGTGTATTCTCCAAGCCGGCTCAAGTGTTACAGACGCTCGCCCAGGGGACGGGCCAGGATTGGTTAGTTACATCACTACAAATAAATGTTGCCAACTTCAAGATACATACATAACAATCCCCAAGGCACAATTTCGCACCAATTGTTATTTTTATTGAAGGTTATATAGTAAAACATCTATTAACAATCATAACAAATTGCAAATTGATTAATGATTATTGATTAATCCAACATTTTACAAGTAAATATGGAGATGGAGTAGTTTACGAAAAATTACTTTAATGTGATTCTCCTGGGTAGCAAAAACGTATGTTTTACATTCAATACTACTGTAAGGTTTTAAAAACTTTAAAGTAGCTTCGGGCAAGTTACTGCTACAATCATAATACCACTTTGAAGTTGCAACGACTTTAAAGTAAGTATACTAAGTGGCAATACCGTTCCACATACTTTAATAATTACTCAGAAGTAATGAAACTACATAGTTCCAATAAATAGTAGAAACAACTACACTGTAGGATTAATGCTTATAAAAGATTAGTAAGCTTAGAAAACAGTCGAGTAATGTTAGCAACCTTAATGTATGGATGTTGTAAAATAAATAATAATTAAAAAGTCAAATAATAATTCTTTAATGATCAATTACACAGTACATAGTTAAAGAATAACATAACGTGGTGCTGCGGACACTTAATTAAAATAAGTATAAGTGGTGAGAAAAATAATTTGTACGATGTCAGACTACAAAGGAATTTCACCAATGAATTTCTGTGGTAATGTCAGTGAAAATTGGAAACTTTGGCGTTCCGAAAATTACTTGATAGCAAGTGAAATGAATAAGAAAGAGCAAGCTACACAATGTGCCCAGTTACTCCATTTAATTGGCGAAGAAGGGTTTCGAATTTATAAAACATTAAAATTTAAAAAGGAAGAAATAAACAAATTGGATGCATTACTAGATAAATTCGAATTGCACTTCTTACCCAAAGAAAATATAACTTATGAACGATACAAACTCTTCTCATATCGTCAGGAACAAGGACAAACATTGGAACAATTCATTGCGGAAGTCAAGAACTGAGCTATGACATTTAAATTAGGTAACCTTCATGACAGTTTAGTTAAGACAGTCATAATATGTGGAATAAATAATTCTAAAATAAGGGAGATACTTTTACAAGAAGATGAACTGCCCTTGGAAAAAGCAATAGAAAAATGCATGATTCTGGAATCTTCAAAAAAATAGAACGGAAGAAATGGAAAATAAAAATAAAGAAATAGACGTCATTAAAAAGAAAACTCCATTTCAAAATAAGGTTAAAAAAAAGAAATTTATAAAAAATTGCCTAAAATGTGGAAATTCCCATTCAATCAACAAATGTCCTGCTTATGGAAAACAGTGCCGGTTTTGCCATCTTCAGAACCATTTTATGAAATGCTGCCGTAAAAGAAAGCAGGTTGATAAACTTCAGACAGAAGAAAATATAAAAGAAAAAGAAGACATTTTGCTTATAGGTACAGTTGATGTCAAGACCATAGAGAAAGATGAGTGGGTAACAAACCTTAGAATAAACAATAAAATGATTAAATTTAAAATAGATTCAGGATCAATGGGGAATGTCTTAGGTATAAATACTTTTAATAGGTTAGGATATAGTAAAAAAATGTTGATGTCATCTAATGTCAAATTAACTTCATATTCTGGCAATGACATAAAAGTTGTAGGCAAATGTAAGCTGCTGTGTTACAAAGATATTAACAAATTTAGTTTAGAATTTTATGTAGTAAATTTTAATGCCCAAGATATTTTAGGTTTATCTTCAAGCATTGAACTAAACTTAATTCAAAGGATTGAAAGTCTTCAGTCTTGTAACAATAATAATGAGAATTTGGAATATAAAACATTATTAAATGAGTTTGATGATGTGTTTTCTGGTATAGGCTGCATAAAAGGTAAATATCATATAACGATTGATAATAATTCAATACCAGTTGTGCAACCGACCAGAAGAGTGGCATTACCTTTAATGAAAGCTTTAAAAAATAATTTAGATGAGCTGGAAGATCAAAAAATTATTGAAAAGGTTTTTGGACCTTCAGATTGGGTAAATGCACTGGTACTGGTACGGAAACCCAATGGGAAAGTTCCAAAAAAATTTAATGATGTAATTAAGCGCGAATACTGTCAAATACCTACCCTGGAAGAAATTACTAGTAAGATGGTTGGTGCAAAATTCTTTAGCACACTCGATGCTAATAGTGGATTCTATCAAATTATGTTAGATGAAGCTAGTTCAAAGCGTGCGCCTTATGGTAGGTACAAATTTTTAAGACTACCATTTGGAATTAAATCTGCACCAGAAATCTTCCAAGATAGGTTCCAAAATATTTTTAATACCAATAAGTCATCAGTTTACATTGATGATGTTATAGTTTGGGGTAATTCAAAAAAAGAACACGATGAGCAATTAAAAATAATTTTGGAGATAGCCAGAAATAATAATGTTAATTTAATTTAGATAAATGTAAGTTTGGGTTACGCGAAATTTCATACATGCGTCACGTTATTTCAGGGGAGGGAGTTGCTCCTAGTGATTTTAAAATAAAGTCAATTGTAGAAATGCCCCGTCCAAATAGTAAAGCGAATGTGCAACGCTTATTGGGTGTTTTGACCTATGCCAGTAAATTTATTAAAAGCTTTTCACATAATACATTGCCTTTACGACAACTGCTTAAGGGCGCGCTTCATTACGTGCTGAAAGTGTCGTTTCCGCCAATTTTCGTTAGAGTTCACACACCTTCAGGAATGAGATGAAGATTTGGTCGAGGTCTTAAATTGTAGATAAAGGATATACCTAGGGTTTGACATATTTTCAAGGGTGGATATTTTGTAATAATTGATAGAGAGTCTTTCAAACTTCGGCAACTTTAGATTGTTATTTTCTACAAGTTTAGAAATTCTTCGAAAATTAGAAATATGTCATCCCCTTGGAAATTCAATGGAGAATGTGTTTATGAAAACTGCATGTCGCTATCACCTCTGAATTTTGTGATGAACTCTAACAAAGTGCGCAATGCTCCTGACAGCGATTTATACAGCTACTCCTAATTTTAGGCTACCCAACTGACAATGGCTGTAAAAAAGATATCCAAGCGGAGATAAGAAGTTAAGGTATTTTCCCACTAGAGGCGCTTCATTCGTATTTGTAATTCGAGCAGTTGTGATGTTTGACATAGAAAAAAAATATTGGAGATAAATATACATGTTTTATTAGAACTCTATATTTATAAGTGTATAATATTTCGTTCATTGTTTGCCTTCTTAGAAATAAATTTAAAATTAAAATATTTCTATGGAATAGAGAATGGGAATTTTAATTAATAAATATCGTTTTGAGCACATGCGTAACGTATTTTGTAAGAAGTAAGTTTTAATTAGCAAATAGTAAAACTTATTTAAAACAATTTATTGAAACTTTTTATTAATCCTTATTCATTTCACAATTAGTAAATAGTTAAAAATACAACAAAAATAAATATACAGTATAATATTAAATAAATGGATTTATTTATCCATCGTAAATTTCGCTACAGCGTAAAAAATTAGATAAAATAAGTGAATAACAATGCAAGGTCTTTGTTGTTTCAGTAGTTAATATTTGTCTATGGGGGTAGATTAATTTCAGTGCTTGAATACTTTTATTTATGCGAGAGTTTATATGGATTTTTCACATAGGAAGGTATTATCTAGTATTATTCAAACTGACTTAATAAAAAAAGGATTAAAATTATCCGTTATTTTCTTCTAAATTGGAAAATCGTCCAGAAAGTTTCATTTCATATTTTGATATTATTAGCAAAATCTGCTATGCAATTGTTGCTTTACCACTCCTTTAAAGTGTTACAAACCCTATTAAAAGCAGAACTTTTGACTTTTTTGTATTGTCGTGAGTCGAAAATGTCATTTTATACCACTAGTATCTAAAGCGATATCTAGAGTAACACTTTAAACACGAGTGTAAAAAGTAAAAAATAAATGTATGATATACGTGTTAAAAGTGAATTTAGTTTGTTCGAGGAGATTACTAACTCTGCTGGCACTTCTTGGGCCAAACTTCTCTTTTCGCAAAGTAAACATTCACTTTTGACACTTTTCTATCATAAACTATTATTTAATGATTTCAAAATATTCAGTTATGGGGTGTAAAAATGTTAAAAAACATTTTCCTTATGTTGGGATATCTTGTTCAAACTAGATATGTGAACGTAAAATGTCGTTAGAAACATTTTTTCTTACGGCCTACGTAATAATAATAATCGCCCCCTCCCTCCCGCACAAGCTTCTAGCTTCTGGGGTTTGGTTTCCAGGCTATGGGTTGCAGCAATTATTATTATCATTATTATTAATAAAATATTTTCCATATTTTAACACATAAGATCATTTTTCGTGATTTAGAAAATTGCGAATTTAACAGATACCTACCTATAATTTCACCTGTCAACTTTGACATGGCGTATTTCAAGTATTTCTGGAAAGAGAGTTGCCCTGCATAGTTGTTTCCAATCAGAATAGAAAGAATTTTCTGATGTGGAATATGGATCCAACTTTACGACACACACTGTAAACTAAAATCTAAACTTTTAGCTTCTTTTTTGATAGGAATAGGGATCCCACCAATCGCTACGTTAATATTGTCAGTTAAAAATGTATTAGGCTTTATTCGCAAAGAAGATAACAACTGATTTTTGAAGATTGATAACACTGTACAACACGAAAAAAACTTCCAGGTTTTCATATGGTTTTTCTACAACTTTTTGGTATGAAGATCACGAATCTGCTATTGGTTTTTTTTGGGTCAGGTCAAATACTGTTGTTTCAATGTCATTCGGGTCATTCCATGCCAAATCATCACAAGCAAAATGAACTTTTCAACCCGACCATCTCAGATTTTCGTGAAATTTAGTAGGATGGTAGACGACATAAAGTAACTTACGTATGTAAAATAATAACCCTCAGTGACACACGATATTCATACAGCAGGGTTGGATATATGTTAAAAAATGTAAAATTTACGCTTACAAGGTGAACAAAAACAATTCATAACTTTGCTTCTAATCGTAGTAGATCTTTTATCTTAGGCTTGTTTTAAAGCTAAAAGAGCAGAGTTTTATAAAAAATATTGAATTCTTCATTCCAAGGTCACATGATGTGACCTTTGACTTTGAATATCTAAGAAAGTGTACCTTCAATTTCTTTAGAAATACAGTATGTTATACAGCTAGGTGTAGACTCTTTTTGGTGTAAGTTTAATTTTGGAAAGCCTTTGGGAACAGCCTTTAACACAAAACATGTACTCCTGTTACTACCGGTGAAAAGCTAGAAATTCCATTGTTTATTGCTATACACTGTGTGCGATTGGCTAATTTTTTATTGAATATAATGTTAAATACAATAACACAATAAAATACTATTAAAATCTTCACTAAAATACTTAATTATAAATTATAATTGTCGTTTCGCTACACAATAGCTTCTTCAGATAAAGACTGGTTATAACTAAAACTTAAACCAGGCTTTATCTGAAGAAGCTACCGTGTAGCGAAAGGACAGTTATGATTTTTAAATAAATAGTTTTATTTATTGTGTTATTATGGATCTTCATAAGGTACAGGCCGAATCAATGTAATTGATATAATGTTACTTTTTTGCATGTCCCAAAGGTTTAAAATAATCTGTTCTTGCTCCTGAACATGAAAATGATTTGAAACCCCAGTTCAAACGTTTTAAGGTATCAAAAATTCGAAATTTATAATCCAATACTGTGTCATTTCTCAAGTCTCAAACAGAAGTCTTCTAGAGGTTCACAATTACAAGTTCAGCATTACAACAGTTTTTAAAGCATCGATTATAGAATTTCTTCTATGTTTTAAAATCTCAAAAATTATAAATTTCAGAGATATAATATTCGAAAACTTTAAAAATAGCAGAATGTTACAGTAAATACCAATTCCGTTGGCGGAAGATTCTTGGAACGAAACGTCATCTGTCACATAGTGAAAGCTATCCCTAGAATGCTACATGATTGTAAACGATAGGGGTCTCTACCTGTCGATGTCGGTTGGTTCTAGGGATTCGAAATCTCCTTTCCGTTCATTCCAAGAATCTCCCTCCAACGGAATTGGTATTTACTGTAAACGTTTAGGATTAAAAATGAAGCTTAAGTCTAAAACCGACATAGTTTTAAAATGCAGTTTAAGAAGTTTATAATGTAAAGTCTCACTCTTAAGGTTCTAAAATTCGAAATTTCAGAAATTTAAAATTCAAATCACAGATGTCACGTTTTAGATTTCAACTCATATCCGTAGTTTACATTGATATGTTCTGGGCGTCATTATATTGGAAACTTCCAAACATTCCATTATTGTTTAAAATGAAAACTTGGAAACTTAAACTTTGAAAATTTAGATTATCGATTTAGATTACATAAGAAACTTGGAAATTAAACTTTGAATGTCTCAGTTCTTGATATTTAATCTTTAAATGATTGAAACTAAAATACTGAACTTTAGAATTTTAGAGATAATGAAATTTCGATTCTTTGAAACTTGGTTAGTCGATATACAAATTTTGAGGCAAATAAATAATTCTGAATAAAATGTGTATTCGGCTGTGAGATCATGCGGTGTTTTGTAATCTGGTGTAGCGTGTACAATTTCTTTCTTGAGATTAGTCTCCTGATTTTATCATGTGGAAGAGGCTGTACATACTTTTTATAATATCTGCTTATTTTATTAAGTTACTTATCTTGCAATTAAAGACTTTTATGTGACTAAAGTTTGTGAGTGAAGTTCTCTGGTAGACTTCACTCACGAACTTGAGTCACTTGAGGTCCCCAATTGCGTTTAACGGCAAATGCGTCTACATAAACTCCCCACAGCAAAAATATGTTTTCAAAATTTCAAAGTGTATCAACTTTGTATGAATTCTCGAATTTGCCAAAGCTGCCCTTTTCAAATAGATATTTCCGAAGACTGGCAAATCGAACACTACAAACGATGCTGTGGAAATCATGAAAAGTACAAATCCATTGTTTTAGTGATTAGTCATTAGGAGGGAGACATTTGCAAGAACATCTCGACATACCTATTCCATTGAAAACACATGTGGTATTCTGATTTTCGCAATTAAGGCACATAATTTGTTGATCTGTTTCTTGTAGGTTTTTGTCATTTTCCTGTTCGTTACAAGGCATTGTAGTAACGTTATTCAATTCTAAGTTCTTACATTTTCTGCATATATTATTAAATTTGTTTCTTCCACCATGTTATACACATTTCTGTTGTTTCTTCTTAGCCAATTGTTCTTTCACATTGTTCACCTTCTTGTACATATTTATATGATTGGCTAATACTGGCATTTACTTCTACTGAATGACTTTGTAATTTTTAGAGTAACTCATCAAGATCATCTTTAGTGCCTAGGCACAGTATATATAACAGTCAGTAGGTTTACTTGCGTGCGGCACTATTGATTTCATTAATCCACCTTCGAATATCACGCCCATAAACGAAGTAGTGCACCGGAGTTGATCGGTCGACATCGCCTGCAGATAATATCCAGTAACGTATTCAATAAAATACGAAATAGAATTGTTTGAATCAACAAAATTAATTGACGCCTTTGAACAATTAGTTTGTTATTAACTGAACTTAAATTAACGTACATAATTGAATATCATTTACAAAACGAAAACTTTATTGTTAATTATGTTTCAATACAATTATCTTTTTACTACTTTTGGATGATTTAAAATTTCTGTTAACGTCTTATAAAGTGTAATACACTCGCAGTCGAGCGTGTAAATGATATACTATATTATTATTATATTTAAAATTATTGTACGAATGTAGAAATGTTAATGTTTTGAAGATGGATAAAACGCGTTTGACCACATTTTCATTTACACAAATATCTTGGAAGTGTTGTTGAAAAAGTATTTCCATAGATAAAATAAATTAAATAAAACTCAGGTTTGCAGGTATGTACCGATAAACATTTTTTATCAAATAACTGCATATATATCGAATAAAGTTTTTTCTAATTTATCAGAAGTTTGGTAATCTTTGTCAATTAAAACAATCTCTTCATCGTTTCCTGATTCTGTGTTTATTCATTTCGTAATAGGGGGCATTCGCACTGCATAATTGGAGTTATACGGGACTGGATAATTTGATGTGCTCGGTCGCGTGTATGAAGTATGCTTTCTATGTACTGCCGGCACCTGCCAGCTTGCTGTGTGGTGGATGGTAACTATTTGCGACAGTCACGTTACTGTATGTTATTTATACTATGCCCTAGGGATTAGGATCGTTACTGAGTGGACACAGTGGTCGAGAATTCACAACGGATTCTATTTTACACATCAATGTGTACATTTCTTCGTACGTAAGAATCTGTGATCCAATGACACGAAAGAGTGGAGATTTTGCAGACTTAACTGCAGCTTCGAAAAGACCACCGAAATGGGGAGTCGAAGGAGGGTTAAATAACCACTCTATTTTCTTCTGAACAGACGCTTCTTGAAAACATTTATAAACCTCTTTAGAGGCTCCTACAAAGTTGGTGCCTCTGTCACTAAAATTCTTTGAAACACTTCCTCTGCGAGCCATGAGCCGCTCTAAAGCAGCGATAAATGCTTCAGTGGTTAAATCAGAAGCTAATTCTAACTGAATCGCTTTAGTTGCAGCGCAGACAAAAACACAAAAATAAGCCTTTTGAGATCTCTTTCCACGGGCCCTTGAAAGGGTAATGCGTACCGGTCCAGAATAGTCAACTCAAACAATAGAAAATGGTTTAACCTGATTGACACGGAACGAAGGTAAATCGCCTATTATAGGTTGAATGGTTTTAGGGGCTACTCGAAAGCACTTAAGACATTTACTTGAAACATGGTGAATAGCTCTTCGCGCCGAGAGTATCCAGAAATTCTGGGAGATTAGAAATTGAACCGTTCGTAATCCTGGATGGAGATTATTTGCATGAATCTCTTCAATAATAAGCTCCGTCAAGCGATTCTTTCTTGGAAGAAGACCTGGATGTTTACAATCAAAAGACAAATTGAACAAAGCAAGACGACCGCCCACCCTGAGGATACCATCGGAACAAATAAAAGGATTTAACATTCGAAGTGGCTTAGAGATGGGTTTATTGTTCTCGAGATGATCAATATCATTTGCAAATGACTGATGTTGAACACGTTTAACTAAAACCAGAAGAGCTGCATGGAGTTCATTATCACTGAAATGTCCAGATTTGCGATCAGATGGATTTTTTAACTTATGAACAAACCTAAGACAATAAGCTATAATACGCTTAATCTTTGGTAAACTTGAGTATTTTTCCAGAAGAGTATCTACCGAAGAAAGTGAGACAAATACAATTAGAGAAACATTCTTTTCCTCATTAGAAACGTCAGAGAGAGTTGAAGAGTTAGAAGATGGTTCTGTGTTTGTGGGCCAATCTTCCTGAGGTAATTTGAGCCATAACGGACCTTCCCACCGATTTACCAGATCAAGTGGCAATAAACCTCGGCTGGCACAATCTGCTGGATTATCAGATGATGATACATGATTCCAGCTTGATGGTGCAATCCTATCTTGAATATAGCTTACTCTGTTAGAGACAAATGTCTTCCAACGATGAGGTGAAGACTTTACCCAGGAAAGAACGACTGTAGAATCAGTCCAAGCATAAATCTTATCTATTTTGAGTTTTTCAGAATATACTTTGAGAACATAATTAAGGAGTTTAGAGAGAAGGACTGCTCCTGAAAGTTCCAATCGAGGAATTGACAACTTTTTTAAAGGAGCAACCTTAGACTTTGCAGTCAACGAAAAGACATTTATACCATCTTTTCATAGAGTCCGAAGAAATACCACTGCTGAATAGCCCTTCTCAGAGCTATCAGAAAATCCGTGAATCTCTAGAGAACAGGATTTCTGAATGTTAACGAACCGAGGGATTTAAATTTGAGAAATATTTGAAAGTTCTTCTTTATATCGAAACCTCTTTTCTTGAACGTAGGCTGGTGGACTAGAGTCCCAGCCAAGTCCTATTACCCAAAAATGTTGAATTAAATGTTTAACAAAGAATGTCAACGGCGAAAGAAAACCTATAGGGTCGTAAAATCGAGCAAGTTCGCTTAGAATTGTACGTTTTGTACAGGGACGCTCGGACACATCTACAGAGTATGAGAAAGTGTCTTAAGAGCGATTCCATTTAAGACCTAGGATCTTAAATGTTGCATTCGCAGAGTCAAAATTGAATGTATGTTGATGATGATGAGCAATAGCATTTTCATATAAAGGGTGTTTCAGGTAAAGTGTCGTTATTTTCGGTCACAAATAATTAAACGAGTTTTAGAACTAGATCAATAACAAAAACTTTATTAAAAGTTTGAACAAAAAAAACTTTATAAATATTTAAATTATAATGCTGAAAATGGTCTTTTTTTTGGACACACCCAGTAAGTTGTTTCGAAAGTTCTTAAACAGATTATTTCCCGATTCAGTTACTACTTGGTTTGAGATTCTTTGCCAAGTTGAATCCGACTTTGCCTTGAAACCTGGGAAACCCTTCACTGGTTCATTAAGAAGCTTATACTTTGCTTTACAGAAAGCTCTATAAGTCGCAACAGGTCGATACTGAGGTAAATTTGGTAGATTATCAGTCTTGCTTACAAATTGGATACAAAGGATCAAAAAGCGACGTCGCTATGAACTCTTGGCAGCCACAAGCCAGTTATCCCTGTGGTAACTTTTCTGACACCTCTTGCTGAAAACTCTTCAAGCCAAAAGGATCGATAGGCCGTGCTTTCGCAGTCCCTATGCGTACTGAACATCGGGATCAAGCCAACTTTCTTCGAATAATGCGCAGGTGCAAGATCAGAATGGTTCCACTTGGTTGGTACCATTGCTGGTTGTACAGTTGCGCCGAAAATTAGCACATTTTTCTGATATTCACATCGTTTGAATCTAGCTTGTACACCATTTATGACATATCAAATTAATAAAAGCGACGCCTCTTATGAGAAGAGACGCCACACTGGCCGCCATTAGACACCACCTACGTCTGCTTTTCTCTCAAACTCCGACAAATACTATGAAGGGAATTACATTTCATAAGCAAGTATTCGTTTGCTTAAAATATTAAATACAAAATTTATATTCCAAGATTAATTTAAAAATACTGTTTTAAAATTGAGGTTATGTAGTTTATGTGCGCATTTCGAGAGGGTGGGAACCGCCAATGAAAATATCTAATTACAAAACCGACAATACCTACTCCGCCATATTGAGACCCCATCCCGGTTGTATGTGGTAGATGATTATGTTCCTTATTACAGTTTTATATCCTAAGAGTTAATCAGTATTCAAAAGAACGCGATGTAATGTAAGAGTATCTAAAAGCACCATATTCAAGGCGAAAAAAGAATATGCGGCAGAGTATTCTAAAGCAGCGGTTCCCAACCTTTTTCGTTCGCGGACCGCCAAACGACGTAGCATTTGCTTGCGGACCGGCAGGGTAAAAAATTAACGAAAACATTTCGCAAAATAAATCTTATAATAATAAATTTACCTTTACACGTGCAAAAACAATCTAAAATAAATAAATATCCGTTCTTCATAATAACAAAAGTTGGTTTTATAACAAAAGCGGTACCTCACCGCTTCCCTCATACCAAGCCTCAAATGACCAAGACGGCCCGAAATCGGCGGGTACCGAAACGCCGGAGTTTTTCTCTTTTCGCCAAACGAAGACACGATCGCAGGGCCGGGTGCGGCGCCAAAGACCATAACTAGGTTCTAAACACATAGGGCGCTCCATCGACACATGGAGCGGAGATATAACCGAAAACGCTGGCAGTGGGAGCGGCGGTCAAAAAAGGGAATTGGATCAAACGACCCAGCAGCCAATCATATAAGACCTCCAGAAGTAGTTTCCACTTAGGAGTCCGATAAGGCTAGTGGTGGCGATATTACTTTAGCACGATTCTCGGGTGAAAAAAGGAAACATTTTGAGATTGCTCGTCGTTTGACGCCGAGATTGTAGTTTTGGCTCCTATAGTTTCCGAGATACCGCCTCTCAAAAACGGGTGGAGAGGGCTAGAGATACGGAAAAACCAATAGGTGCACCGCTCGTAGCAAGCCGCGTGATATCAAATGCCGCGAACACATGTTTGATCGCCTCCAAAAACCCCATGTCACCCCTAGCCCCCGCCCCCCGGAAGAGTTCAGAAAATTGCGGTAGTGCGATGGCAAACATACCGCGATCAGATTTTTGCTACGACCTACCGTAAGGCGTGGTCAATTCTTTCCCGCCTCCGCCTAAAGGGTTTACCGGAGACTTCAAATCTGAGACGGGAACTACCCAATGCATCGACACACAAAAAACGGTTCGGGTCGAAGTTTTGAAGCCCCTCAAAAACGCGAAACCCGGATTTTAATCGTTCGCGTTAATCGGGGATGCAAGACGAAAATTCTTTCGGTACCAGTATGCCTAGAATAGTGCGCGCCAAACCCGCTTAAGAATTCTAAAATGGGAGATCCTCTCTATTACCTATTGCTGAATACTACCCCACCACATAGGTACGGAGCCGGCGCGTTATATATCTGCACGTATGTATGTAATACATAGCGCCGGCTCCGTATAAATTTATTCAGAGTTTATTCTTGGGCAACTCCGATAAACCATTTGACCCTACGTTAGCTCCAGGATAACACGAATTAAAAAAATTCGTTTAGTAAAATTTTGAATAATGTTATTTCTCTGCGGACCGGCAAAAATTTCTGACGGACCGGCGGTTGGGAAACGCTGTTCTAAAGAATATGTTCTAAAACCTCTACTGGAAGAAAAATTGCTCCAGAAAAACATTCTTTTATACAATTAAAAATTTTAATTTTCGGTAAGACATTTCATTTTAATATAACGTGCACTTTAATACACTTGTTGACAGCACAACACTTGTATGACGTTACAAAATAAAAGTATTTTATTGGAGAAGAAGATACTGTGACCTGGCGTAGACAGCATTTGCGTACATTTGAAGAGTACAGAACTAAAGTTCGGACAATATACTTTCTTGATGAGACATGGGTGAACGTTGGCCATACCTTTTCTAAAGTGTGGACAGATGAAAATATAAAATGTAAAAGACAAGCTTTTTATTCGAAGACTTACCACAGGTACACAACATACAAACCACTAATCCATCGAAGCTGGAGACTTTTTCAATTAAAAAAAAGTTATTTAATACAATTAATGCTGTTATATTGTTAATAAATAATATAATTTCAATAAAGTTATCAATTATATGTATTCTATGTTTGCTTTTTCAACTTTTGCTAAAGTGCATAAAAACATGAGTGCATCTTTTATTGATTATTTAGTAATGGAGCTTCGAAGTTTTATGATGTCTGGGTGCATGTTTCACTTTAAATGTTAGTAACTGCTAAGTAATTCAAAGAATCAGATAATATAGTACGAGCAAAACGTAACTCCATCAAATGTGCCTTTGGAATTTTTAACTCATGTGTATTATAACACCAGCAATTATACAAAATAATCTTAGTCCTTTGACAGTGACAGTTGTTATTAGCTAGATATAATATTCTGGTTTTATGATACACACGAGTTTAATTTAATCTTTGTATTTATATTATATTTCATGATTATGGTGTTCCACAAAGTAAGGCTGGAGACAGTGAACTCGAAAATTATTAACATTGCCAAGGGTTACCCAAAAAGATGGCTTGAGATGGAATGACCCAAATGGGAATTCAAAGACTTGCACGGGCAGCAAACAGCGTACGACAGATGTACTATTCCGGCAGTAAAATCTTTTTCCCTTTGTAAGCGCTGTCACATCCAGTGGCATGTTGTATTATTTTTCTTTAAATCACATATGTACGTCATAAAATACGTAATTTTTAAATCAAAATTATGTATCTTGATATAAATTCTTTTTTCAAAATAAACCTTTTTTTATATTGATAATAAAAACAACTAATACTCTATTATCTTCAGTGCAATGGTTATTTTGTTCGCGCCTGTGAGATTGTGTCATGTCATGAAAAGTTTTTGTTATTCACATAAAATTTGAGAAATATGATAAAATCGTGCGAAATGTTCCGGCCGGAATAGTACAAGTTTTGTGCAGCTTGATAAGGGCTTGTGTTAAATCCACCCCTATCAGGCAGTTTGCATGTGATCACTCCGCTCCTTCCTCGAATACAGTATACGCAGTCATAACATTCATATTCATAATCTAGTAGGTCGTGATTTTACTTTCAGCTGTTATTGCATTTTATATATATAAAACTGTTTATTAAAGTATTTTAGTTTATTAATTAAAACCTATTATAATGAATACAATTTCCTGCGAGAATAATAAAACAGTAAATAATATGTTTTGATTTATTTTAACTATGAGTCTCAACTAAACTCAACTTTTGATGTCTTGTAATGGGACAGCATAAGAGGATGATGGTGATATTCCTTCATCCAGAATATTTATTCATCAAATTTAATGTTTTAAAGCTTTCATTATTATCCTTCGTCCAAAGTCTTGGCGACAAACTATGGATCGCGCATCTTTTTTTATTTCCAGCTGTTATTACATTTAAGAAAAATTAATTAAAACCAGGGCCGGTTTTAGACTTGATAAGGTTCTAAGCTATTTGAGATATGGGGCCCTTTATAAGTCCAGATATTATACAGTGTGTCCACGGATTGAGTTCACAAGAGGGGAAAAATTTTTATTTTTAGTTTTATCGAAAAATGTCGTTCTTGATAAAAAGTTTTGCTTGTTGCAAGACCCCAGAAAATTAAAACAAATTCATGTTTTATTTTACCTGCTTCATTTTATAGTCAATTTTCTGTGAAAATTTTCTTTTGAACTGCAAAATTTCATATGGTTTCACAGAAAATTGACTATAAAATGAAGCAGGTAAAATAAAACGTGAATTTGTTTTAATTTTCTGGGGTCTTACAACAAGCAAAACTTTGTATCAAGAATGATATTTTTCGATAAAACTAAAAATAAAAATTTTTCCCCTCTTGTGAACTCAATCCGTGGACACACTGTATATCAGCGCCAAATATGATTTTCGGAAATCTAGAGGGTTAAACTGATATACAATTAAGAAGTATATAGATAGTGAAATAATAAATCTTTAAGGGCGCGCTTCATTACGTGCTGAAAGTGTCGTTTCCGCCAATTTTCGTTAGAGTTCACACACCTTCAGGAATGAGATGAAGATTTGGTCGAGGTCTTAAATTGTAGATAAAGGATATACCTAGGGTTTGACATATTTTCAAGGGTGGATATTTTGTAATAATTGATAGAGAGTCTTTCAAACTTCGGCAACTTTAGATTGTTATTTTCTACAAGTTTAGAAATTCTTCGAAAATTAGAAATATGTCATCCCCTTGGAAATTCAATGGAGAATGTGTTTATGAAAACTGCATGTCGCTATCACCTCTGAATTTTGTGATGAACTCTAACAAAGTGCGCAATGCTCCTGACAGCGATTTATACAGCTACTCCTAATTTTAGGCTACCCAACTGACAATGGCTGTAAAAAAGATATCCAAGCGGAGATAAGAAGTTAAGGTATTTTCCCACTAGAGGCGCTTCATTCGTATTTGTAATTCGAGCAGTTGTGATGTTTGACATAGAAAAAAAATATTGGAGATAAATATACATGTTTTATTAGAACTCTATATTTATAAGTGTATAATATTTCGTTCATTGTTTGCCTTCTTAGAAATAAATTTAAAATTAAAATATTTCTATGGAATAGAGAATGGGAATTTTAATTAATAAATATCGTTTTGAGCACATGCGTAACGTATTTTGTAAGAAGTAAGTTTTAATTAGCAAATAGTAAAACTTATTTAAAACAATTTATTGAAACTTTTTATTAATCCTTATTCATTTCACAATTAGTAAATAGTTAAAAATACAACAAAAATAAATATACAGTATAATATTAAATAAATGGATTTATTTATCCATCGTAAATTTCGCTACAGCGTAAAAAATTAGATAAAATAAGTGAATAACAATGCAAGGTCTTTGTTGTTTCAGTAGTTAATATTTGTCTATGGGGGTAGATTAATTTCAGTGCTTGAATACTTTTATTTATGCGAGAGTTTATATGGATTTTTCACATAGGAAGGTATTATCTAGTATTATTCAAACTGACTTAATAAAAAAAGGATTAAAATTATCCGTTATTTTCTTCTAAATTGGAAAATCGTCCAGAAAGTTTCATTTCATATTTTGATATTATTAGCAAAATCTGCTATGCAATTGTTGCTTTACCACTCCTTTAAAGTGTTACAAACCCTATTAAAAGCAGAACTTTTGACTTTTTTGTATTGTCGTGAGTCGAAAATGTCATTTTATACCACTAGTATCTAAAGCGATATCTAGAGTAACACTTTAAACACGAGTGTAAAAAGTAAAAAATAAATGTATGATATACGTGTTAAAAGTGAATTTAGTTTGTTCGAGGAGATTACTAACTCTGCTGGCACTTCTTGGGCCAAACTTCTCTTTTCGCAAAGTAAACATTCACTTTTGACACTTTTCTATCATAAACTATTATTTAATGATTTCAAAATATTCAGTTATGGGGTGTAAAAATGTTAAAAAACATTTTCCTTATGTTGGGATATCTTGTTCAAACTAGATATGTGAACGTAAAATGTCGTTAGAAACATTTTTTCTTACGGCCTACGTAATAATAATAATCGCCCCCTCCCTCCCGCACAAGCTTCTAGCTTCTGGGGTTTGGTTTCCAGGCTATGGGTTGCAGCAATTATTATTATCATTATTATTAATAAAATATTTTCCATATTTTAACACATAAGATCATTTTTCGTGATTTAGAAAATTGCGAATTTAACAGATACCTACCTATAATTTCACCTGTCAACTTTGACATGGCGTATTTCAAGTATTTCTGGAAAGAGAGTTGCCCTGCATAGTTGTTTCCAATCAGAATAGAAAGAATTTTCTGATGTGGAATATGGATCCAACTTTACGACACACACTGTAAACTAAAATCTAAACTTTTAGCTTCTTTTTTGATAGGAATAGGGATCCCACCAATCGCTACGTTAATATTGTCAGTTAAAAATGTATTAGGCTTTATTCGCAAAGAAGATAACAACTGATTTTTGAAGATTGATAACACTGTACAACACGAAAAAAACTTCCAGGTTTTCATATGGTTTTTCTACAACTTTTTGGTATGAAGATCACGAATCTGCTATTGGTTTTTTTTGGGTCAGGTCAAATACTGTTGTTTCAATGTCATTCGGGTCATTCCATGCCAAATCATCACAAGCAAAATGAACTTTTCAACCCGACCATCTCAGATTTTCGTGAAATTTAGTAGGATGGTAGACGACATAAAGTAACTTACGTATGTAAAATAATAACCCTCAGTGACACACGATATTCATACAGCAGGGTTGGATATATGTTAAAAAATGTAAAATTTACGCTTACAAGGTGAACAAAAACAATTCATAACTTTGCTTCTAATCGTAGTAGATCTTTTATCTTAGGCTTGTTTTAAAGCTAAAAGAGCAGAGTTTTATAAAAAATATTGAATTCTTCATTCCAAGGTCACATGATGTGACCTTTGACTTTGAATATCTAAGAAAGTGTACCTTCAATTTCTTTAGAAATACAGTATGTTATACAGCTAGGTGTAGACTCTTTTTGGTGTAAGTTTAATTTTGGAAAGCCTTTGGGAACAGCCTTTAACACAAAACATGTACTCCTGTTACTACCGGTGAAAAGCTAGAAATTCCATTGTTTATTGCTATACACTGTGTGCGATTGGCTAATTATTTATTGAATATAATGTTAAATACAATAACACAATAAAATACTATTAAAATCTTCACTAAAATATTTAATTATAAATTATAACTGTCGTTTCGCTACACAATAGCTTCTTCAGATAAAGACTGGTTATAACTAAAACTTAAACCAGTCTTTATCTGAAGAAGCTACCGTGTAGCGAAAGGACAGTTATGATTTTTAAATAAATAGTTTTATTTATTGTGTTATTATGGATCTTCATAAAGTACAGGCCGAATCAATGTAATTGATATAATGTTACTTTTTTGCATGTCCCAAAGGTTTAAAATAATCTGTTCTTGCTCCTGAACATGAAAATGATTTGAAACCCCAGTTCAAACGTTTTAAGGTATCAAAAATTCGAAATTTATAATCCAATACTGTGTCATTTCTCAAGTCTCAAACAGAAGTCTTTTAGAGGTTCACAATTACAAGTTCAGCATTACAACAGTTTTTAAAGCATCGATTATAGAATTTCTTCTATGTTTTAAAATCTCAAAAATTATAAATTTCAGAGATATAATATTCGAAAACTTTAAAAATAGCAGAATGTTACAGTAAATACCAATTCCGTTGGCGGAAGATTCTTGGAACGAAACGTCATCTGTCACATAGTGAAAGCTATCCCTAGAATGCTACATGATTCATTCATTCTGGGCGTGGTCTTCACTCTTCACCCACTGCACTGAAGCTCTAGGCTTATTGTGCCCCAAGAAGTGATTTACTCAATCAGACCTGTATCGCCAAAGTAGTTGAGGATACAGTTGATTGGTGCTGATGCAATTTCGCTCGGTTCAACATACTGAGCCCCGAAATGTTTAAATCTTTTAGCCCCGAGGGCTGAACATTCACATAGTACGTGTAGGGCTGTCTCTTCTTCCTCTGCACATAGCCTACAGGTTGCATCATCGACAATATTCATTATGTTGAGATGTTTATTAAGGCTACAGTGTCCTGTTAATAGTCCTGTTAAAAGCCTTAGTTGTTTCCTGCTCAGTCTCAGCAGTTCCTTTGTTCTCTTACTGGAAGGGGACATCATTAGTATCTTTGACTGCCTGTGCCCCTGTAATTTCTCCCAGTAGGTTTTATGTTTATCTTTCAATAAGTCTTTGATAATTCCTCTTGCGGTTAAATAAGGGATCCCGCATGTAGGTTCAGGACCTATTAATCTCTGTTCGGAAGCTTGTTTTGCAAGTTGATCAGCTTTTTCATTTCCTTCATAACCCTGATGTCCTGGAACCCACTCTACACAAACATTGTTGCGTGTGGCCAGTGTCACCAGTGCTTCTGTGCAATTAAGCACGACCCTTGAGTGAATTTCAGTACTTCCTAAGGCTTTTAGTGCCGCTTGGCTATCCGTTAAGATGGAGATTTGCTTATTTTCAAAGCTCCTCTCTATCATGCTTTGTGCACATAATATTATGGCTGTTAATTCAGCTTGGAACACGGAGGTGAGCTTCCCCAGGTTAACACATATTTCATTCCCTGTACTTTGCTCAAACACTCCTGCTCCAGAGCTGTTTTCTGTTTTGGAACCATCTGTATACCATACAGATCCTTGTCTTTGAATCAACTCTCGTTTTCGTTCTTCATCACCCCTCTCAGGTATTTCAACCCTAAAAGGTTTTCTGAAGTCCCAAACGGTGTTGATTTTATCAGATTGCATATTGAGGATACTGGTTTTTTCCAGTATATTAAAGATCTCAGAATTGGGTCCGAAGCTTCGTCTCCCTATCCCATGATCGCTAATTTTCAGTCTATATGCAGCTGCTAGTGCTTCTGATTCCACTACTAGGTGAAGTGGAGGTAGACTTAGCATTGTTTCCATTGAAGCCGTGGGCGTAGATGACATTGCCCCAGTAATACCTACACAGGCAAGTCTTTGTAGTTTATTTAATTTATTTATTACCACTCTGTTTCTGGTTTTGTGCCACCAGATAATAGAGGCATAAGTGATTGTTGGTACAACCACTCTTGTGTATACCCACAAGGTCATGCTTGGTTTCAAGCCCCAAGTTTTGCCTATTGTTCTCTTGCAAGCCCATAGGGCCCTTGTGGCTTTATTAAGTATCTTCTCCAGATGGGGATTAAAGGTTAGTTTGGTGTCTAAAATGACGCCCAAATATTTTGCCTCTTTCCCCATAGGTAACTGTTGGTCCCCTATTCGTACCTCCTTCAAATCTTGAAGGTTTCTTTTACGTGTGAATGGTATGACCGAAGTCTTAACCGGATTAACCGAGAGTCCTTTCAAACACCATCTCTCCACGGTTTTCAGGGCCTGCTGCATCAAATTTGATATTACTCCCCCGAATTTCCCGTTTATGAGTATGGTTATATCATCTGCATATCCTTGCGCATATATTCCTTTCGCATTTAGTTCAGCGAGAAGGTCATCAATTACCAGGCTCCAAAGAAGAGGAGAGAGAACTCCTCCTTGAGGACATCCTTTTGTTACGATAGCCTCCTTGGTATAATTTCCAAGGGCTACTATGATTTTCCTGTTTTTTAATGTCGCAGTAACCCAGCCTGTTATAGATTGGTCTACGCCACGCTCAACCATTGCTCTGGCAATTGAGTCAAAGGAGGTATTATCAAAGGCACCCTCTACATCCAAGAATACTCCTAGGGCAATCTCCTGGTTTTCAATTGCCCGTTGTATTCTTGTAGTTAGTTCATGTAAAGCTAGTTCACAGGATTTACCCGATTGATAAGCAAATTGGTTTCGATGTAGAGGTGATTCCCTCAGAATTTCGTCCCTGATATGTCTATCAATCAGTTTCTCCAAGGTTTTGAGGAGAAATGACATTAGGCTGATGGGTCTGAAGGCCTTTGCCTGGGCATAAGAATTACGCCCTGGTTTAGGTATGAAACAGACCCTAATCTGTTTCCAGCCACTTGGTATGTACCCAAGAGCCAGACTTGCCCTATATAGGGCACATAGTGGTGAAGCAAGTTCCTCCAAACCATGCTGTAGTAATGCAGGAAATATGCCATCTATTCCTGGAGACTTAAATGGTCTAAACGTATTGATTGCCCATTTAAGTCTTGTTATGTTGATTAGACTTTCGGCCACTCCCCAATCTTCTCTTCTTGCCCGAGTGATTGGTATTCCTGACATATCATTGTCAGGATTTGTTCCAGTATCAGTAACACTGCCTGGGAAGTGAGTCTCTAGCAAGAGCTTAAGAGTTTCCTCCCCAGTATCCGTGTACTCTCCATTAGGCTTCTGTAATGAGCCCAATTTCCCTTGGTTTACTTTCAATAGGGCTTTTTGCAGTTTTGCACAAGTGGGTGTACATTCAATTTCCCCACAGTACTTCCTCCATGATGCCTTCCGGACCGCATATCCGTAGTTCAGGTTAGTGGTTTTGTACTCTGCCCAGTCCCCCGTTCTTTTTGCTTTGTTAAACAGTTTACGCACTGTTGCCCTAAGCTTAGAGAGTTCATGGTTCCACCAAGGGTTCCCATTTTTCTCTCTTTTTACTCTTAGCGGGCAGCTGTTTTCATATGCTATTGTGATAGCTGATGTGACATAGTTGTTCATCGCTTCGATAGCATCTGCTGTTTCAGGTTGCTGTAGACAACCTTCTAATCCTAGTGCTAGGTTCTGCTTGAACATTCCCCAGTCACAAGATCTAGGATCTCTGTAAGTACTAGGTTCAGCCCTATTCGAGTATAGGTCGAACCTGATATATCTGTGATCTGAGAGTGACGGCTCGTTAACAACGTGCCAACTTTTAATCACCCTACAGATCTGTGGTGTACCTATTGTAATGTCTAAGACTTCCTTTCTTGAAGAAGTCACAAAGGTTGGTTCATTACCTTCGTTAGCAACATCTAGATTATTGCAAGCAATAAATTCTAAAAGTGACTCACCTCTAGCGTTGTTTTCCGTGCTGCCCCATACCTCATGGTGTGCGTTGGCATCACATCCTACTAATAAGTGGACTTTATTGCTAGTGCAATTCCTGACCAGGGCTCTGAATTCCTCTGTTGGAGGTAGTCCTGGTTGATCATATGGAAGGTAGGCTGAGCCTACAATTAGGTCTCTTGCAATTCCTTCCATGGCTGTTTCAATCTTTGCCACTACTAGGTCTCTGGTGATGAGGCCCCATAGTGGTATTAAATGTAGGTTTTTTTTTGTAATGATGCAAGTCCTAGGATGCTCGTCAACCGGGCACAATAGTTCCCAGTCAGCAGGCAATCCAAGTCCTCGTATCCGTCCCCTGTAAATCCAAGGTTCTTGTATTAGTGTCAAATCAATATTATTATACCTAATATGATTTTGTAAAGCAGCAGAAGCTGCCTTACTATGATGTAAGTTTACCTGAAGGACTTTTATAGTGGTAGTCCTTGGTTTTTTGTCCATTATATATTTAAAGAGGTTCCACTAAGGGCCCCTCTGGTGCTTCTTCTGTCTCCATCTGAATGGGCTGGGTTTCTGAAGTCGATGGTAGAGGCGGTGGTGTCGGTATACGTCCCTCCTTCACACATATTTCAGATTTTGGTTGTTCACCATCCTCTCCCTTTTGCCCGAGCAGCTTAAAAGTGACTCTGGAAAAGTTTAAGAATGGTCGTCTGTCCAGCTCTGAGATTTTTGCCCAGGATTTTTCGTCCAAAAGTATAATAAGTTGTTGACCTTTTGGATCTGGTTTTTTGTCAACTACACGCCAGGTTCCTGTACGGAGCCCTGGGTTTTGGACCCGAAGTCTTTTAATAATTTTTTCCGGTTCCTCAATTGGACCCGGAATCCACGTCATTACCCTTACTGGTTTGGGAACGTCCTTAGCGTCGATGACACTAAGTTTCGCTCCCTCCCAGAGGGTACTGCTCTGTATGGCTTGTCTCAGCCAGTCCACAGTGGGTTGATCAAAGCAAGATACTTGGATCAGTCCCCCCTTGTGTCTTAGTTCTGAGAACCTTGGTGCAGGTCCTCCTTCTTCAAGTTCGTCCATTTTTGTGATTAGAGCGGCCCTAATAAGGTTCGCCTGATCTTCGCTTATTACCGTCTCAGGAAAGGTCTCGGTTAGGATGGCCAGCCTGATGTCGGTTAAAGCGCTTTTATAGGAGACAGAGATATCTACCTCCCTACTTTTTTTTGATGCCCTGATGTCTTTAGGAGTGCTGCCATCAGATCGGTTCCTCTTCTGAGCCCCTGTCTTTTGGCTAACATCCTCAGGTTTATTTGAAGCAGTGGTAACGTTAGGACCAGTGGCCCCTACCGCCCTTGCTTTTTTTAGTTTGCGCCTTGCAGCGCCAGATAGTGGTTTTTTTGTCTCACCTAAAGCAGGGCTCCCTCCTCTCGGAGGTTCCCGCTTTTGGTGAGACAGGTGGATTCTGCTGAGAGTCTCCATCTTTCTTTTGTTCTTTTGTTTTTAAGTTTTTCTGAGTATCCATTTTTGGTCCCACGAGTATAAACATTTAAGGAGTGAAAAGACTGTCGCTAAGAACTGATTGCCCCTCAGCCATAACATCTCTTCGGCGCGCACGATACCACTGAGATTGGGGGGGTTTTTTATAGTGGCCCCATCCACACGGTCCGGGCGGTTAAGCCAAGACCCCCCCCATACCAAACCTGTCCGCGAGACATGACCACAGTCAACAGGAAAATGGTGCAGGGTCTATCGGCTAAGCCCAACTAAGTTAGGCAATAACCGGCGCCGTTATCCCCAGTGCAGGCCCTTAGCCACGACACGACAGCTGGGCAAGGGGGTGGTCCGCGGGGAGGTTTTCACCTAGGCCATGTTGCGGGGGTTAGTCCGCTCAGGCGCCTCACTCGCTCACCTCTATATTGCGGTTTTTACGCCGCTCAAGTTACTAGTTCATCGCAGTGATAGGCTTAATAGCCGCCCTACCCGTTGCTGTTAACCAGACTAGCTGATCAAAAACCCCGGGCTTCCTCCTATCCGCCACCTGGAGACGCGTCCGGTGGGTACCACCCTTAGCACGAATGTGCTATGTTCAGATGTTCATTGAACGTGACCGGGTTGCTACATGATTGTAAACGATGGGGTCTCTACCTGTCGGTTGGTTCTAGGGATTCGAAATCTCCTTTCCGTTCATTCCAAGAATCTCCCTCCAACGGAATTGGTATTTACTGTAAACGTTTAGGATTAAAAATGAAGCTTAAGTCTAAAACCGACATAGTTTTAAAATGCAGTTTAAGAAGTTTATAATGTAAAGTCTCACTCTTAAGGTTCTAAAATTCGAAATTTTAGAAATTTAAAATTCAAGTCAGAGATGTCACGTTTTAGATTTCAACTCATATCCGTAGTTTACATTGATATGTTCTGGGCATCATTATATTGGAAACTTCCAAACATTCCATTATTGTTTAAAATGAAAACTTGGAAACTGAAACTTTGAAAATTTAGATTAACGATTTCGATTACATTAGAAACTTGGAAATTAAACTTTGAATGTCTCAGTTCTTGATATTTAATCTTTAAATGATTGAAACTAAAATACTAAACTTTAGAATTTTAGAGATGAAATTTCGATTCTTTGAAACTTGGTTAGTCGATATACAAATTTTGAGGCAAATAAATAATTCTGAATAAAATGTGTATTCGGCTGTGAGATCATGCGGTGTTTTGTAATCTGGTGTAGCGTGTACAATTTCTTTCTTGAGATTAGTCTCCTGATTTTATCATGTGGAAGAGGCTGTACATACTTTTTATAATATCTGCTTATTTTATTAAGTTACTTATCTTGCAATTAAAGACTTTTATGTGACTAAAGTTTGTGAGTGAAGTTCTCTGGTAGACTTCACTCACGAACTTGAGTCACTTGAGGTCCCCAATTGCGTTTAACGGCAAATGCGTCTACATAAACTCCCCACAGCAAAAATATGTTTTCAAAATTTCAAAGTGTATCAACTTTGTATCAATTCTCGAATTTGCCAAAGCTGCCCTTTTCAAATAGATATTTCCGAAAACTGGCAAATCGAACACTACAAACGATGCTTTGGAAATCATGAAAAGTACAAATCCATTGTTTTAGTGATTAGTCATTAGGAGGGAGACATTTGCAAGAACATCTCGACATACCTATTCCATTGAAAACACATGTGGTATTCTGATTTTCGCAATTAAGGCACATAATTTGTTGATCTGTTTCTTGTAGGTTTTTGTCATTTTCCTGTTCGTTACAAGGCATTGTAGTAACGTTATTCAATTCTAAGTTCTTACATTTTCTGCATATATTATTACATTTGTTTCTTCCACCATGTTATACACATTTCTGTTGTTTCTTCTTCGCCAATTGTTCTTTCCCATTGTTCACCTTCTTGTACATATTTATATGATTGGCTAATACTGGCATTTACTTCTACTGAATGACTTTGTAATTTTTAGAGTAACTCATCAAGATCATCTTTAGTTCCTAGGCACAGTATATATAACAGTCAGTAGGTTTACTTGCGTGCGGCACTATTGATTTCATTAATCCACCTTCGAATATCACGCCCATAAACGAAGTAGTGCACCGGAGTTGATCGGTCGACATCGCCTGCAGATAATATCCAGTAACGTATTCAATAAAATACGAAATAGAATTGTTTGAATCAACAAAATTAATTGACGCCTTTGAACAATTAGTTTGTTATTAACTGAACTTAAATTAACGTACATAATTGAATATTCATTTACAAAACGAAAACTTTATTGTTAATTATGTTTCAATACAATTATCTTTTTACTACTTTTAGATGATTTAAAATTTCTGTTAACGTCTTTTAAAGTGTAATACACTCGCAGTTGAGCGTGTAAATGATATACTATATTATTATTATATTTAAAATTATTGTACGAATGTAGAAATGTTAATGTTTTGAAGATGGATAAAACGCGTTTGACAACATTTTCATTTACACAAATATCTTGGAAGTGTTGTTGAAAAAGTATTTCCATAGATAAAATAAATTAAATAAAACTCAGGTTTGCAGGTATGTACCGATAAACATTTTTTATCAAATAACTGCATATATATCGAATAAAGTTTTTTCTAATTTATCAGAAGTTTGGTAATCTTTGTCAATTAAAACAATCTCTTCATCGTTTCCTGATTCTGTGTTTATTCATTTCGTAATAGGGGGCATTCGCACTGCATAATTGGAGTTATACGGGACTGGATAATTTGATGTGCTCGGTCGCGTCTATGAAGTAGGCTTTCTATGTACTGCCGGCACCTGCCAGCTTGTTGTGTGGTGGATGGTAACTATTTGCGACAGTCACGTTATTGTATGTTATTTATATTATGCCCTAGGGATTTAATCATTTTATTGAAATGATTTGTAGAGGATAGTCTAATTTTTAGGTCTGTGCCAAATTTTGCCTTGTACCAATCCAATGTAATAATCCTATGGAAGGAACAGCTTTACTGAAACTGCAAGAAATAACAGCCAACGGACCAATTTGTGTAATTATTGTCCTGCAGTCAGACTGGCAACATATTTTTGACATCCTGATTGCTTCTTGCTATAATACTGCGTGTGATTGAGGATGTCGCGGTTGGCCATGAATAACTTCCAGCTCAGGCCATAGTTTTACTAATTCGAGAATTATATAGTTTGCAGATTCGAGGTCATTGTCGCTTTTGTAATATGGCTGGACATCCAAGTTCAAGGAAGATTTTCAAAAACTTCTAAGCTACTTCAACAGCTTTCTTTGATTTCAAAGGACGTAGGCAAATAAATTTTGTGGGATGGTCCTAATAATTTTGTAACAATTTGTATTCTTTATCCTGACATGACTGCTAATCGATCAAATCAACTTGGCCCCGAGAACAAAATTCTTTTAAAACTATAGGTTTAGTAACCAAATTTGTATGTTTCGATTTTACCTTTTTTCTTCTTAAGACGAATTTCACACGATTGTAGAAATATCCGAAAACAGGTCGTGGAATGATGTGGTCTGATTTTAAAGCAAAAATCATTTTATCTCTAGCACCATGGCCCAGTGAAATATGCGCCGAATACAATATTTAAAATAAGTCTTGTTATGGTGTCACATAGATATTATTACCACGTTTTCCGCGGAATAACGCATTACACCAAAAGTCTACGACTTACATGTATATTGAATAAATATTTTCACTTAATTGTTTGATTTTCTTGCTTAGAAAAATAAATACGTATGTATTCCTTAGGCCACCCTGTATAGTAACCTCTAACTGTGTCTTTTAACAAAATGTATAAACTCTTGCATTCTATGCTTTTTTTAATTGAAACTTCCACATACTGAAAAATTGATTTCTACTAGAAATCTCCAATTTTAATAATAACTAGAAGTATTTTAAATAGTTTATGCTATTATAGCTTAATAGTTGCTAAGCATAATAACAATAACCTTGATATCCATAGGTGAAATTAAACATAAACCCTTTACTAATATGAAACTAAATTAATATTATTAATTTAATTCGTAACTCTTAATAATATAATAATAAATACTTTTAATTTAAAGAGATTTCAATAGACATTCAATAATGTCTTTCATTTTGATAAACAGAAAAATGAACAATTATAAAACTGACGCTTATAAAAATGAAAATGAAACCTAATATGTTTAGTGTTGTTTATAACACAGTAATTTACGAGCGACCCTGGTCGGAATATTTGGGAATTCCAATGTTGAATTAGTCATATCTGCTGTCTGAAAGAAAAGAAACCAGTGCAAGATGGGTTATCTAATTAATTTTCTTTTAAGGCGCAGTAATTTATGCACTTTTGCGTTATCAAGCGCGCTCTTAAGAAAGATGTCGAATTTGTTTGGGAAGCAGAACAAGAAAAAGCTTTTAATGAAATAAAGAAAAAATTGACTGAAAGACCAGTTCTTCAGTTCTTTGATATTGATAAACAAACTACGTTATCAGTAGATAGTTCAGCATACGGATTAGGTGCAATTTTAATGCAAAACAATTTACCTTGTGCGTATGCATCAAAAGCGCTTACAGAAACGCAAATACGATACGCACAAATCGAAAAAGAGCTTTTGGCAATTTGTTTTGGTCTAACAAAATTTCATGAATTTATATATGGTAAGAAGGTGGTAGTACAAACTGATCACCAACCTTTACTTGCAATTTTTAAAAAGCAATTAAATAAGTGCCCTATGAGACTGCAACGAATGATGTTGCATATCCAAAAGTATGAGATAGAGGTAAACAGTAGAGTAATGTTAGCAACCTTAATGTATGGATGTTGTAAAATAAATAATAATTAAAAAGTCAAATAATAATTCTTTAATGATCAATTACACAGTACATAGTTAAAGAATAACATAACATACACAATTACTAAAATATTCCGAATTGAAGAAATTAAACCTATAAAGTCATAAATTTAGTTGCAGTTACGTAACAACTACTCAATCAAAGTTCCGATCTCAGTCACTGCTACTTAAATGCTGCTTGGGTCTGTATGTAATATATTTTGTTGTAAAATATTGAAGCTAGTCGAAAATTTTAGATTATGCCTAAAGTAACTGAATTCAAATGACAATAATTATTATTGTACATAATAATTATAACATAATTGATATGGCAGTAATTATTATATTATAGATTTTTATTTGCGTGTCTTTATTTAAAGAAGGGCTATTATAAAACATCGTTAAAACGAAGGAATTCGTAGAAAACGCGTAGTAGTGCTAATATCATATGGCAAATGTAGATATACTTTTTAAATTAATAGTCCGAAAGGATTGATGTAGGATTACTGTTAATGACATTTTAAGAGTAATGAGCGGTAATGACAAGGACGTCTAAATAATAATCACAACGTTGCGGAATTTTAAAATCATTTAGAAGTTGTTTAGGAATTATTCTTTTTAATCACTTATAAGCTGATTTTTCCAGCTTCAACGTTTTCTGTTATGTTTATTTATTTATAGTGTTTCATTTGCAATAAGACAAAATTGTATTTTTAATATAAATAAGCATTATATTATTATTATATTAATCTATATAACAAGCCACTTAGTTTTATCTTTTCTTCGGAAATTCACTGAAACAGTAAAACTATACTTTTTAGTACGTATCGTAGCAAGGTTGTTTCGCATTTTGTAGCGCAGGCTGTTTTTGGGTGTTCCGCCACTGGGTATGAGTTAGAACTAGTGGGACTGAATTGTACACGCCTTCCAAGTATATGAAATTTACCTCACCCTTTACCGATGCCCCGCAGGTGTTTCTATTCGTCAGGGTACTATATGCTAAATAAATATATATTTAATAAATATATTGAAATTTTGGAGTCGGGAATTTAGTTTAATTTAAAAAAGGAAGTAAAAAAAGTAAAAGCAAACTTTAATTTTTAGGGTTCGTTTGAAGTTGGGATGTTAGCGAGCGCGGAATGCCTTACCCCTTTGATACGTCACTTTAATCAATTAACTACCGACCGTGGTTCGGTTAAATTCGGCCATTACCGTAAAAACTATTTCGCGATTATTTTAATAATTGATAGTTCAATATTAAATTTCTGAGGTTGGGAATTCACATCGAAAGATTAATCTTTTTTAGAATGTGGGTTTTTGGATATGGTTCATTAATATGGAAAGTCGATTTTCCTTATGAAACTAGAATTGTGGGTTATGTTAAAGGCTTCGAAAGAAGATTTTATCAACATAGCACAGACCATCGGGGTACACCAGAATATGTAAAGTAATTTTTATTTTATTATAATTATAATAATAATTATTACTGTATGTTGTTTCAGCCAGGAAGAGTGGTCACATTAGTTCCGAGTCATGATGAGGTAGATTATTTTATGTAGGTATACATTACATGTTATCATTAATAAGTGTAATTGCAATTTTTAGTTGCACGTGTGGGGGATTGCCTACAAGATAAAAGATGAAGATATTGAAAAAGTTGTAAATCATTTGGATTATAGAGAGAAAGGGGGATATAAAAGAAAGAATGTTACGTTTTATCCAAAGCTTTCCAAATTAGAATCCTTTGAAATTACTATTTATGTTGGTACGAAAGATAACTTAAATTATGCTGGCGAGGCTGACGATAACAGTATTGCCCAACAAATTGTTAATTCTGTTGGTCCTAGTGGTTCTAATGTTGAATATTTGTGTAATCTAGCTAAAGCCATGAGGGAGATTGCCCCTCATATTTATGATGAACATCTTTTTACTATTGAAGCTAAAGTATTGAATTTACTTAATGAAAAAAGTAATTAATTAACAGTGGTTTTGTTTAGGTCAATTTTTGAATATAGTGTGATAAAAGTATTTTAATTTTAAAGTATCTCCAGTAGCACATAATATTTTATATACATATTCATTTCGACATCCACCTAAATATTTAGCTAATATATTATTTATAATATTTTGTTTACTATTATTTTAATAATATATGTATCTACAACATTCTGTCGACATAATCATAATAAAATATTTGTTTGATATTCATTTCAAAATATTAAAGATTACACACAAATAGCATATTTATATCAATATATTTCTAAATATTTCCTTTTCAATATTTTATAAATATTTTTCTAATCTTTCAAATATTTAAAAACATAATATTATATTTTTTAAATATTAAAGAAATACTGTGTGCTACTGGGGATAGGAGCATACGTTTGCAAATGTAACGTACTAGAAGATAAATCTTTATTTTTATATAAGTACCTGTGTATGTCTTTTTGTAAAATTAATAAAAAAATAACAAAAAAGTGTTTTTTGTTTATAGTATGTATTCTGTGTAATCTATTTGAAAATGTAATAATATTGGAAGTGATTTTGGAACTTGCTTTTATTCTTTTTATTTTTTTCTTAGAAAAATTTAAATTTATTAAATACTTTCTCTGACATCATCATTGTGTTAATTTTTCAAGGCGCTCTACGGAAATCTCGCTTATTTGCAGGGATACAGAAAAGTTTAATTAGGAAAAAGATGCACAATTCTGGGTCTAGCATACAATGGTATATACCTCAAACAAAGTTTATCTTTTTTTGTTTTTAAATAATTATTAAATTATAGAATTTTACTACAACTTTACGGCTTTGACATATCATTATCCAATCTATATTTTTTTTAATGCGAGCGCCACGTAATTTCAGATATTTCAATAGCATTTGTCTTTCTGAATTCAGTCATGTGTAGCACTTCATATTTCATTCATAATAAATTGAGTTTATGCTATAAAATTGAAAAATATGCATGCTTTTCTAAAAGAAAAACAAATGAAAAAGGAAAAACCAAATCAGATTCAGTCAGGTATCGCATGATCTGCCCGATCCCTGGAAATGAATGCTTTGGATTACTTTCTGCGAGCCCACTTAAAAGTCACTGTACACAGAGAAACATCTGTTAATATAAACCAATGGTCAATATCGACATCCCCTGTATGTTAAAATTTTATGTAATTTAGTTTTTGATTCCTACCAACTTATGTATAGAATATGTTTTATCTAAAAGTGGACAGTTTCAGAGTTATCAGCGTTTTCCTGGTTCTCTCGATATTTTCCCTGCTAATTTAGATGGGAAAATGTTCAGCATTACCAAAGCAGCTGTATCCATTAGCTAATCATTTTTCTTGTTAATAACTAATTTCATTGATAAATATAAATGGATAAAATAAATTCCATGGCCTGCTAGAAAACCCGATTTCACCCCTATAAATTATTTTTAATAATGTGGAAGATTTAAAAAGGAAGATAAGTGAAGAAATTGACTGTATAAGGCAAAGTGGTGAAGTAAAAAATAATATCCAGAGAATGGCCCTCCAATATACGAGATGCATAGCAATACAGGGAGGTTACATTGAAAATATCTTGTGTGGGCTACCCTGTACATTCATCCTTGTAAATCACTTTGCTCTTTCGCAGAAAAAAGTGCTTGGTATTGCACCCTAGAGCTTTTTATTATTTCTGGTTTATTGTAGTTTTAAATATCTCTCAAAGTTTTTGTTTGGTTAAACAAATGTATACACCTGGAATTGATTATTTTTAACCGTCTTTGTTAAGTCTTGGAAATTTTCAGGTACCTACAATAATTTTTTAAGTAATCAGTAATCTTACATAGAATTGATACATGATTTAATTTTAAAAATAAAAAAAATACTGTAATAGACTTTATGAATTAATTTTTAGGGAGTGTATTATGTTCCTACCGGTAGGTAATGAATGTGGAAAAAATTGTTCCTACAGGTAGGTGCTTTGTGTTTCTTTAAAAATTCACCTTTCGGTAGGTGAATTCTTTTTAAATCATTTTTCACCTACCAAAACTTAATCTAATTCAACAAAACCTAATCACGAATACATTTTTGTAACGTAACTACATACATGGGTCATTTTGACATATTTTTAAATTATTCACATTATACATGCTCATTTCAAAACTAGAATGCAGTAAAATTTGTCAGACAAACTCAGCAAAATGTAACAGTTGCTTTCTTTTGTTTCTTTTAACATGTGTTGTTATTGATCAGGCTTCATTAAAAAAAATGCTAATAAAGTGGCCAGATTTCTTCAGAATCGATAAGGCGGTACATTAGGGTTGCCCTCCCTCATAAATAATTTATTAAGCAAGCTTTTCGAACAATTTTTAAGTGATTTTTAGATGTGTAATCCATTGACCAAAAACTCTGATTTTTATTAATAGTATAAAATTCAAACAGTCCTTCAGCTAACGCTAACTGCTTTTCTTTTCCGAAATTACTTTTACGGAAAAACCTTGTAACTTAGAAGTATAGAACAAGTAGCGCTGGAATAGAAATTAATATGAAAATTAGTGCCTCTAATCCTTTTTGCATGCCACAATTAATATTCCAAAGTGATGCTTTTAATGGAACGTAATACTTACGTGCCTTTCGGTATATTTTTGGCGCGTTAAAATTAATACATAAAAAATACATCTTTTAATTTTGTTTGATAATAAGTGTGATTGGCATTATATAGATGCAACTACGGTTATTTCTTGTAAATAATGTTAACTCAGCGTTTGTATTTAAACTCAAATAAACTGTGCGATATTTATTTATATAAGTGGCAGGGTCAAATTAAATTAAGATAAATGATATCTAGTTTTTGAAAAGAAATATAAATCGGTTGGATACCAATATTAAATATAGTTTACTGCAATTTAGAAGTTAGAAGAAAAGTAATTAAAAAGTTTACATTTACGTTTATTGTTTTAACCAATAAACGTAATGTAACTGTTTTGCTGTCTATGTTTGTCAAATCATGATTATCCATGAAAAGCGGGACATTTTGAACATTTTTAAGACTACTACTTAAAAATAGTAGTATCTGTTTATAAATAAGAAAGCAAATTCCGGATATAAACACTTTTTGAATATATCTGAATAGAAAGCACAAGTATATTTAATGAATGGCCCAACGGAAACCAGATATCACCAAAGTTTTCAGCAAAGGACACCGCACAAACCTGATGGAAATTGGAGTTCGGTGGAATTGGCTGAATTTTTGATATGTTGTAGCTAATGGCTTTGTGATCAAAAGTCTCCACGGGCACAACCCTCAAAAATTAACCGTGTGATCTTCGTGAGGTCAAATTGGGAAAATACTCCGTATGAACTGTAGTGATGCCCACGATAAGTCTCGTTTACGAAAGTCTAGCAAATATCGTCTCGTTTGCGAGACGATATACCAGACGGGAATGTACTTTTTTCTTGCGAGACAAGATGAGATTTCTTAAAATATCGTCTCGTATCTTGATGATATTGGATATTGAAATGATTTCTTTAACAAGCTAAAAATCGTGTTATGTTTTATTAGAAATACGAGTACTTATACAATACAATACTTTATTGTTAGCCATAAATTTTATAATTTACTTTGTTGCGGTCTACGTTGCAGTTCTATTATATAAAATCAAAGACAACATATTCACCATTCTGGGAAATAGACAATGACAAAAACTTCCAGATTATTTTTTTAAAATGCATAAATATAAGTCTATAATGTTTTGTAAGTTGGATTATAAGAGTTTTAATTGAAGGTGCTGGTTTGAAAGCTATAGCGATGAAATTCCAAGAATTCAATTTAGACAAAAAAATCCCGACAGTTTTCATAGAAACCTGCTCATATTTTAGTTCGCTAAATAGAATTTTATTTCGTAAAATAAGGCAAAAATCATATGGTAAATTACAGAAACGGCAGAATCCTATTAAACAATTCGTTAAATAGAGAATTTCGTAAAACGGAAGTTCGATAAAAAAAAGTTCGACTGTATTTTAATTAAATATCAAGCGATTAATTTGTTTTTACTAATAAAATTATTATTAAATTGAGTTTAATTATTGGTTATTTGTTTTCTCTTGGTGACTTATTCTTAATAATTTAAAAATTATTATTTAAATTTCTTTCTGTCATTTGACTCTCTTCGAAAATGGCTTCAACTTTTTCGTATAATAAAGCACCGGTCAATACTCGAGGTTATTTACTTGAGTCTATGACATATCGCCGAACCGACAAAACGCCGAATCTTGGTCAAAACACCGAAACCCATTTATGGACAAATCGCGGAAAGCAGTCAAAACGCTGAAAGGTATATTTGGACAACATGCCAAACGCGACCAAAGCACATAAACTCATCTGTAGACAAATCACCGAAAGTCGTCCAAAACTCCGAAAGATATATTTGGACAAACTGCCGAACGCGGCCAAAACTTCAAAACTCATCTGTGGTAAAATTTCCGAAAGATATTGTGATCAAATGGACGAACGTGAACAAAACGCCTAAAAATATAATGCCATAGAAAATGGATAGATCTCTTTACTGAGCCTATATGTTACATAATCAGGGGCGGATCCAGAGAGTTATTTTGAGGGAGGGGAGAGTTTTTGGAAAAATAATTGTTTTAATAAGTAATAATTACAGCAGCGTGCCGTGCATACGAGGCAGTGGAAGCAGTCCCGATACGACGTGTGCGCTATCACGCTCCTACACATTGTGTACGAGCGTAATAGCGCATACGTCGTATCTCGACTGCTTCCACTGTTTCGTATGCACTTCACGCTGCTGATGAATAATTAAACAACACTATTTGTTTCTATCCTATATATACTCGTATTTGTTTAGAAAATTTTGGGGCGGGGATTTTCTTCGTCCTTCCCGCGAATCCGCGCTTGTTACATACCAATGTTGGAACTTTAATTTAAAAAACATCTTTCCCCAAGTTTTCGGAATTATTTCATTAGTTTCAGAAAACAACTCTATCTATTTTCTATCGTTTTATATTTTTCGACGTTTGGTCTGCGTTCGACCATTTGTCCAAATATATCTTTCGGCGTTCCGACCATGTCCGTCGATTTGTCCACAGCTGTCTTTTGGCGACTTTACCTCTTTCGGTAGTTTGGTTAGAACAGCCTGTCTGTGAGTATGACAAAATTGAGAGTTTTGACACCACGTTTCCGATCTATTCGACGTCGTTTTATGGTTTCGACGATTTGTCCACATTCGGCGTTATGTCCAGTTCCCATTTATTTTTTATCTTATCTGTAAAATCGAAGTTTGCCTCCCTGAATTGATAATACTTTCGACGTCCCTGGTTCTACATTATTCAGTTTTTCTTTCTAGTAAGTCATTTTCTCGATTGTTCCATACGTATTCTTTTGCTCCGATATGCAGCTGATTGTATTTTATTGTAGTTACTCTGTTTTTCTCTTTTCCTTATTTCTGTGTGCACTCTTTGTTGTTCCACAGATCTTTTGGTAGTCAGATCTTGATCACTATCAGTATAAATTCCCATTCCAAATAATTTATGTTTTGTTTTAAAGTTGCCATTTTTGCCAAAAAAGAGTAAACTTACAAGAACCGATTTTTTACTCATGCAAGTAATGTAACCGCTAAAAATAAATTGATAAGGATAGAAAGATTATTATTATTACTATTAAAGCAAAATAAATTATAAACTTATTTTAAACATTTAAATTAACTTAATCTTCCTTGTTATTGCTTTCGCTGCAAACCAGTACGCTGGTAATCGTTGTGATATTGGTTGACACGGCATCTTTGATGAATTCACTTTCAATATAAATTAGTGCTAGAACAGAGAAGCGTTCTATGTTTCACTGCGCCTAATACTGAAAAACTTTGGTTACAGGATTCTTAGTTAACAGGAAATGCAAAAGAAATTTGAAGGTGTTTCTATAAATTCGGTTGAAGGTCTATTTTCTCAATATTTTTAGTTCCTTAATATTCCCTTAGTACAATTTTATAAATTTTAAACTTTATTTAAAATTTAAGTTCCGCCGGGGTGGAGGGGCGGTCTTCGTTCCGGTGGCAAATGGTTTTATTTCTTAATAAACTACTTTCTATAAACTCTCTAATCTTCTTTATTTTCATCTCTGTATTTTTAATATCTTCTTGTGAACTTTTTACTAGATCTTTGTGTTAATTTACTCTTCTTGAAAGTTTCTAAGTTTTAGGTGATATTACCTATACCTTTTTAACAACTCATTTCGTTTTAAATAGTTTCTCCAGAGATGCTACTTTTGCGTTGCTTACTTACGTAATTGCTTAGGTCGAGAGACTGCAATCCAGTATGCACATAGTCGCATAAATATCTATAAATATCTGTCGTGCCGTATTTTTATAAAATTAATAAAAATATCTATAATATAGGCCACCCGCATTGCGACTACGTGCATACGAGGTTGCTACTACTTACGTAATTGTCTAGGTTGCGAGTCTACAACCCAGTATGCACATAGCCTGGATGCGGGTTGCCTATACTATAGATATTTTTATAAAAATATCTATAGTATAGGCAACCTGCATCGCAACTAGGTGCATGGTGGGTTGCAGGCTCTCAACCACTCTCAACTCTCCTTTAACACTTATTCCTTAACTTTCAGTGAAGTATTGATAACTGGCATTTTTCCAAACTGTTGTAAAATTTATTCAGAATTATGAATTATTCAGGTTGTAAACAATCTATTAAGATCGCAGATTAAAACTCGTAATGCAATTCGACTGCTTATAAAGTCGACTGTTTTTTCAATTATATTCCAAGCCACCCACACTAATAAAAATTGCCCTTTAATCAACTTACCTTATTAGGAAATCAAATGTTCACTTTAAAAATCAGATATTTGTATTTTAAAGCTATTAGACATTGACTTTCAATTAAATAAAAAAACCTCAACTAAAAAAAGGACATGTGTTTTATTTAGTCTTAGTTTTAGTTTTTAATTCTTTCAAGATCTTTTTTCGCAATATTTTTAGTTCCTGAATATTACCCTTAACATGATTTTATAAATTTTAAACTTTATTTAAAATTTAAGTTCCGCCTGGGGAGCTTCTTTTCCGGTGGCCAATGGTTTTATTTCTTAATAAACTGCTTTCTATAAGCTTTCCAATTTTCTCCACCCATCTCTGTATTTTCACAGGATCTTTGTGTTAATTTACTGTTCTTGAAAGTTTCTAACTTCTTGGTGATATATTACCTGTACCTTTTAACTTCTCGTTTCATTTTAAATAGTTTCTCCAGAGATCTTATATTTGCGTTATTTACTTGCTACTACTTACGTAATTGCTTAGGTCGAAAGCCTGCAACCCAGTATACACATTGTCGCCATGCGGGTTGCCTATACGACAAACTTTAATAAAGCAGAACATTCTACATGCATGTTGCTACGGCAGTTTAATAAAAGGTTGTTTAAATATTACAATTTCACAACTGCATATTATATTAATATGATAATCTTTCCGGAATGCCTGTCTATTATCAAATCTATATTAAATTGTCAATATTGTTGTGCGTGATTGTTATTAAACCTAAGACTTATTTCAAGACGGAATGTCACATCTGGTAACGTTCAATGCCGCCAACATAGCTCTGGTGTTTTTGCCCCAGCGGCGAAATCAAAAGGAACTACAGCCTTGGTAGTGTAATGTCTAGAGTGCTGGACTTTCACCCAAGCGGCCCGCGGTCGATTCCCGGTGCCGGCAGATCTGGTTAAGGTTTTCTGCAGTTTTCCTTAGCTGTGACACAAATGTGGGATTTGCGCTGTTCCATCTGTAAGTCGGCTGCAGCCGCACTTAGGGCCTACGTAATAATAATAATCGCCCCCTCCCTCCCGCACAAGCTTATAGCTTCTGGGGCCTGGTTTCCAGGCTATGGGTTGTAGCAATTATTATTATTATTATATAGACGTTATATAGAATCACTACATCTAGTCACCTAGGCCACGCTGGTCGTTTAGAGTTCAGCAAAAAACGCCGCCATATTGGCGAAAAAGGAGCACGAAATTGTTCATTATTTTTATTTGTAGTGAATTTAATCAAATCCACCTTTAGTTTAAAAGGTTTTCTTATTCTGAAAGAAACCTCTAATTTGTCAAAAACGTAAAATGTGGTTTCAATTTGTCCATTATTCAATAGATGTAGTGACTCTAGTTGTTACTGATACACAGCGCAGCGTAGCGAACGACAAGAGGTTGGAAGGGAGGGAGGAAGCGGGAAATTAAGCTAAAAATTTTTATCGTTTTTATAAACTAATCGTTTCCAATTAATAAAAGTTAAATTATAATAATTGTATGAAATTAATAAAATATTTAATGGTCAATAAGGTTTTATGATTTTATTTATTAGATTGTATACATTTGGTCTTTTTCCCCGACAATATTTTTTTTAAATATAAAGACGCAAAACAAAAACAAATTCTTAAATTTAGAAAAGTTGTAATGTTTCTTATTTGGTGAGGACCCTCGATTGGTGAGGGTTTATTTACATTACAACAATAAAAATCGATTGATCGATTAATCGGTTGATCAATCAATCGACCGATTTTGCAACTATTAACCCGTTTAGTAGACAGAAGACGTTAGGGCCCCTGGGCTACAGCGGCCCTAAATTTGGCCCTGCCACAAACGATTAGAGTCGTTTTATGGACGCTAATCCTCCAAAAGTTAAGTGCTTTTCGTTTCTACTACTTTGATGAAATCTTAATTTTTAGTCAAAACGAATTTCAAAGTGAATTCTTCAGTGTTTAAATGTTCATGGATTAATTTTAAATATAGATGAATGTTTATTGGATGTACACGAATTAGACTTTCATGGCCACCATGTGTCACCACTTGGTATTCTACACCAATCCTTTAAAGTTCAAGTTATAAAGAACTTTCCATAAAGTAATTGAGAAATTTCATAGGTTTAGTATCTTATTGCCATAAATTGATCAGACATTTTGCAGCAATTTTAAAATACTTTTTTACGATTTGGTTATTCCTGGCAGAGCGACCGATAAACCAGGTGCCTTCGAAGACATCCATCGGCAAGGTTTTCAACAAGCTAAAGATGCCCTGGTAAACGCGACTTCGTTGGAATTCGAGAACTTTAACGTTTTGTATTAAAGGTTGGACATCAACTAGATAAATTTCAACAAATTCACCTTAACTTAATACATCTACCATCCATTTATGACTTTAAGTATTTATTATAATAACCTCGGTAGCGTAGTGTCTAGCATGCTAGAATCTCACCTGAGCGGCCCCGGGTTCGACTCCCGGAACTGGAAAATCTGTTTAAGGTTTGTCTGCAGTTTCTCCTTATCTGTAGCACAAATGTGAAATTTGGGCTATACCATCTGTAAGTCGGCTGTAGCCGCACGATAGGCCTGCGTAATAATATGAATCGTCCCCTCTCTCCTGCACAAGTTTTAGCTTATGGGAACTGGTTACTGGTTAGCCAGGTAATGGGTTGAAAGTCGATATTTTTTTATTCTAAGTTTACTTGCTCTTCGAATAGTCAGCTGCAACAACAATAATTGAGAACTTAATTTGATTTTCATTTCAAAATCTAAAATCAATCAAAATCTAAAATCAAAATAAAAATTCAATATCAAAATTCAAAATCAAAAGTTCAGCTTAATTTGAAGAAAGTCAATGATGACCAATGATCTATGTTAAAATATTAGAACTTTGATAACATCTGGAAGTCGTCAGGGCACGCGTTGTATTGTTACGGTATTGTCAATTTTATCGGTATGCATCTCTTGTGTAAAGTGCCTTCGCCACTCTCGTTGTTATTGTAGCATAAATGACTTTGGTTATGACAAATTATTATTTAAATAACCCAAACGCAACTGATAGAAATTAAAAAATCTGTATATCATGAATCAAGTTATAAACAGTGCCTTACTCAGATATGCTTAACATGGAACGTAAATGAAATCAGAATTAATATGAAGTATCTCACTGGTGAATAACGCGATTTCTTTGAGATTCCGTTTTCACAAAAATAATTTGAGGTGAAGAAGTGAAATAAATTAAGCGAATCGGGTGTAGTATAGAATAGTGTTACCAAAATTCTAAGGGAAAAGCGCTTTTAATAACAACTTGTGCTTTTGAAGCAAGACAATTGAAAGTAATTAACGTGAGTGCTAAGAATGGGCAGGCTTAACTAGGGTTGCCAAGATACAATTATTGACTTCCAAGAAAGAAAAGCTAAAAATTCAGTGCACAAGAGAAAAAGAACGTATGTACTACTACATTAACATATTCGTAGATATTTTTTTATAAAAATATTTATTATTTTTATTACAATTAATAAAAGGAATAAAACAGGCAGAATGATACGTTTACATCCTTAACGTTTAAATTTTATAATAGTTTGGAAAAATGTAATTGGCACTCATTAAATGTAAAATATTGGAGAAGAGTTGAGAGAGATTGAGAGCCTGCAACCCAGTATGCACACAGTCGCGATGCGGGTTGCCTTTACTGTAGATGTTTTTATAAATTTTTTAAAAATATCTATAGTACAGGCAGCCCGCATCGCGACTATATGCATACTGGGTTGCAGACTCTCGACCTAAGCCTAAATATAGTTGAGAGAAGTTGAGAGCCTGCAACCCACTATGCACATAGTCGCGATGCGGGTTGCCTATACTATAGATATTGTTATAAATTTTATAAAAATATCTATAGTATAGGCAACCCGCATTGCGACAATATGTATACTGGGTTGTAGACTCCCGATCTAAGCAATTACGTAGAATAGAGGGAGGTTGAGAGCCTGCAACCCACTATGCAGATAGTCGCGATGCGGTTTGCCTATACTATATATATTTTTATAAAATTTAGCGAAATATCGAGCGACTGTTGGCATCTTGTCCGTAAACTGGCGACGTGCTCTTTCCACTTAAGTTTCTTGTCGAATATCAGTCCCAAATACCGGATAGAGTGTACAAACTGAATAGGGGAGCCGTACAGGTTGATGATGGGATCTCCCTGGCACGACCGCAGCCGACAGAAGCGTACGTTTTTTGTATGGAAGATTTAAAGCCGATATTCCTGACAGCGATTGAGAGTCGGTCTATTGCAGTTTGTAGATCACCAGACCCAGCATATATTGAGGCAGCAGATTTATGTAAATACAGGTCATCGACGTATAGCATCTTTTCATTAGGATCACCCACTGCTTCTAAAAATGTATTTATAGCCACAAAAAACAAAGTCACACTTAGTGTTAATCCTTGTGGAGTACCATTCTCTAATATCACTGACGAGGTGAGTGTGTTACCCATTCTAACTCGCATCTTTCGATCTGACAGAAAACTCGCTATTAGTTGACTGATTCTCCCCCTGACGCCACAATCATGTAAAGTTTCCAGGTCGTATGCCTTTTTAATATCGAAGAAAACAGCCACGGAATGTTCGCGTAGCGCGAAGCTGTTTTGTACAGCACTATCCAGAGTAACTAAATTATCTACTGTGGATCTATTACGTCTAAATCCGTGCTGGTAAGGAGAAAGTAATTTGTGGTTTTCAATGTACCATACTAGTCGGAGGTTAACAAGCTTTTCTAGTAGTTTGACCATACAACATGTAAGGGAGATGAGCCTATATCGGTTTTACATTTTTCCGGATATTCCCGGGACTGTCATATTTTATTGTAAAGATGGAGTAACGCGGTTTTCCTGGGAATGGTAGATGTCGTAACATAGAGTATCGTATTCCGTCTGGGCCAAGTGCTGAGTCAGTACAAAACGCAAGAGCGTGTTCCAGCTCTGCCATAGTGAAATCGTTGTTGTAATTATGATCGGAATCTGTAGCCAAGTATATATGCAAGTCGATGTGGGTTATACGTTGACGAAACTCTGGGATATAATTATCAGAGCTGCTAACCCTTCTGAAATAAATATCCAGACATCATTTCGACTATGTCTGCAGGTTCTAACGGCCGCCGTCTCGTTATCGTTAATTTATTATTATCTCGTTAAGTCGTGTGGGTATAGTGTTGACTTGCTTACCGGATATTTTTCTGATTTTGTTCCAGATCTTATCAGGCGATGCTGCAGGTGTAATGGAAGATACATATTCCTGCCAACTCTTAGGTTTCGAAGATACAATTAATTGTCGACCTTTTAAAAATTGAACAATCTTCCGGCGTCGGTCTACGCTTAAAGTTATATAACGTCTGTTTTTTTCTCCTAATTGCGTTTGCTCTCTCTCTTTTTACAATTTTTTTAGAATAATCTTTTTAATTTTATGATAGTGATGTATTAAGTCATTGCAGGTTATCTGTTAACGAAGTTACTGAATTTTAATTAATTGTTTTGGTTATGAGAGTGAATACACTTATCTTCTGTGCAATCTGAGACCTCTCGGATAAGCGACCGACTCAAGCAAGAGCACGCGTTCCTTCCCTAACCGATATTTGGCGTACGCCGCTCCGTTTCACTCCTACCATTTCCCCCACGTTCCGAGAGCACCTATATAAGGAAGGTGCGAGACCCGTTTTATTCAGTCCGCTCCCAGAACTAGAAGCCAGCAGGACTAACCAGCTAGCAGACCCAGCCAGCAGCCGAGCCAGCCCAGCAGTCCGAACCACTTTTTGGGAATATACGAGTAAGTCCTCTTACCAACATTCCGATTCCCTTCCCGCCGCTCCCGTCCGTTCAGCCCTTACACCCTGTCCGAGACTTCACTGCGAGTATTCCGAGGAATCTCATTCCGTAAATCCTGTCCACCCTGTCCGAGACCTCACCGCGAGTATTCCGGGAGGTCTCATTCCGTACTCCCTGTCCGAGACCTCACTGCGAGTATTCCTGAAGGTCTCATTGCTCGAAATGAGGCTGTATTACCCGGTCTTATCTCGACCCACAGGCAGGGCCGTGTCCGTGCAGGTCTGTAGTACAAACTATATAAACAAGTTAATAACAACCACGGCATTATAAGCGGGCATTATCATTTATAGTGCCCCGCTTAGCGTTAACTTTGCTATCGACACCGACGTTACGTTCAAAATAAAATAAATATAAACAACGCGCTTGGCAACACCAACAATTATAAATTACAACTAATTTTCTACTCGTACGTATTTTCGTGAAAAATAAATACTGGAACAATTATATTTGAATTTTCTTTACTATCCCACCCCCCAGGCCACCGGGAAATGTCCTGGTATCCCGGTGGGCCAGCATGCCCCTGTTTTCCTCTACTTCTTCCAATTTTTAGCAAGGGGATCTCAAGAATGTTGCAGTAATCCGCAGTAATAGAATCATCTTTCTTGTACTTTTAAGTACATAAAACAAAAACATACTATAATTAGGTTTTTTGTATGTTCTACTTTTCAAAACGACTAGAAACGTTGTTAGTTGAAAATCTCTATTTCTCTTGTAATCCTTTTGCTTAGTCTAATTTCTGTAATAACTTTATATGCTAAGAACTTTTTACTAATTTGTGTCGGAAAGTGATTAAATTATATATAAGATAATTTATTTTTGTTTGAAGTACTACTTTAAGTAAAAGTATTTACAGTTTTGTTTCTTCTTCCCTGTAGAAGTAATCTTCAATTTTTTGATAAAAACTTATATTAGATGACAGCTACTATCATTTTACAAAGAAATGTTTAGTTTAAGAATAACTGTAAGATGGGTTGCATACCTCATAGGCGGTAGAATACACTGCTAGTTGCAGATCGGATAAGGACCTATCCATTTAGCTGTAATTGTCGTAATCTATTTTGCTACTCATGTATTCACTAATAGTTAATTAAATTTCCTGTCATGATCTTTATCGCTAATCTGGCACTAATATTTATTAAACTAATTAATACTAATACAGATATATAGTAAAATATACAAAAGCCTTCATTATTCGGTTGTGTTTAATTATTTTTCTGAATTATTTAAAAATTCTTGAAAAAACAACAAATTTCAATTTAAACGTGTATAAATAAAAGTAAAGTAATGTTTGTTATTTAGAAGATTAATTTGTCAGTAGTTAATGTAATGGCTGCATAATTAGCTTCATTAGCTTTACAATAGCAGTGGGTGTTATTTATGGTAATACTCTGTCGTGCTTTATGCAATTACCTACTGTGGATTCTCGCAAAAACTTTATAGAATAAAAACAAGAAGACCAGTTGCAATATGCAACATTACTCAATGTTGTTATTGCGTCGTAAAATAAAATCAAGTCGTCCATAGTCTTGCTTCTGGGTGAAAGGTAACGAAATTGCACGACATAGAGAAGGAATAGACCTTGAATTTCTTAAACGTTAATCAAAATGAATATAGACTGTTGGCAGTGGCGGATTTAGGCACAAGCGCTTGAAGCGGCCGCTTCAGGCCCCGCAAGTCAGGGGCCTCGTGCCAAGGACCGCACTGGACACGCGATAAATAACAATTATTGGCGTGGAATTCACTTTCTCGCGAAAAGTGAAACAAAAACGGATTTCATTCATATCGGTTGACACATTATAGTTTTCTACGAAAAGGCAAGCATAAGTAAAATATTGTAACGAAGTATACTGTTTCACATCAGACTTGCGAGGAATGTATTATCTCTGTCGCTCCGAACACTTGCTTTCTCGCACAATCAGCATCAGCGCGGTCATCAGACTACTATGATGACTATAATTTCTTGAATTAATGGTTTCTGATAAGACGTTCGGTGAAGGGGAATTTTACAACGCTTTTCAACGGGTAAAATTCCTGAATGACTTTTGTCAATTGTTTTTGGTATAGTAAAAGTAGAAAAGTTCCATTGTAAAATAACTGATTGTAAAATAAATGTATTTATGTCCGATTGCATTATAAAGTACTGTTTATTGTATTGTATTGCGCCAGTAAACTGGCTTATTATTGTACTCGTAAAATAAAGTGGTAGTAGTAAAATAAAGTATATAGTAGTAAAATTAAGTATGACAACTGTATATTACATGTCAAATTTTCTTCTGTCAAGAATAGATGTCAAATTTATAAACTGATTTTTTTTGATAATTAGCCAATTTTAGGAATTGAACATAAAGCTTTGTATGCAACTCTTACATAATCGGACCTTATAGACGCGCCCTTTTTATAGGCCTTGCTCGCTTCGCTCGCTCGTCTATAAACTAAGCTTGTCTATAAAGTCCTACATTATGTACTTGTTACATAAATAGCTATTATGTCCTATTGCATTATAAAGTACTGTTTATTGTATTGTTTTGCGGCAGTAAACTGGCTTATTATTGTACTCGTAAAATAAAGTGGTAGTTGTAAAATAAAGTGTAGTATATTCAGTTTTCCAATGGCAACTGTATATTACATGTCAAGTTTTCTTCTGTCAAGAATAGATGTCAAATGTATAAACTGATTTTTTTTTAATAATAAGCCAATTTTAGGAGTCGGACATAAAGCTTTGTATGCAACTCTTACATAATCGAACTTTATAGACTCGCCCTTTTTATAGGCCTCGCTCGCTTCGCTCGCTCGGCCATAAACTGAACTCATCTATAAAGTTCTACATTATGTACTTGTTACATAAATAGCTATTATTTAATATTTATTAGTGCGTATAATGTTAATTAACGAATAATAAATCAGTTATACCAAAAACCTAAAATTATACGATTAAGTACTATGCCGGCAGAAAAAATTCACTCGATTTTCTTCATTTTGTAAACGGTCTTACATCCAGTGGCAAGTTTTACTTATGTCAAATTGTTATTTTTCTTTTAATGACATATGTCATAAAGTACAATTTAATAAAATACGTAGTTTCTAAATCAAAATGATGTGTCTTGATATAAATTCTTTTTTATATTAATAATAAAATCAGCCAATATTATTTTATTTCTATTGAAATAGTTATTTTTGACGCGCCTATGATATTGTGTCATGCCATGAAAAGTCTTTGTTACTCCTCTAAAATTTAAGAAAAATCAGCCTACTTGATAAAAATCGTGCGAGATTTTCCTGCCAGAACAGTACATATGTCGCAGGAAGATAGTCAAATTCGGAAAACTAACTATCTACCTAGTCATTTACTAAGTGACGGGGCAGATAGTAAACCGAACATAAATCTATACGATTTTGTTATATGCCTAGGTATTTACTAAATTAAACTAAATTTACTAAATTAGAACAGGCAGTTAGTAAATGGCTTAATGTGCTGTCGGCAAATTAGGTAATAACATGCACATTTCTTCGTAGAACATTTTTTTAGATGAACACTTGGAAAATCTTTACCCTTGCCTAACGAATGTTCTGCAAAAAAATGTGGATGTTATTACCTCATTTGCCCACAGCAAATGAAGTCATTTACTAACTGCCTGTTCTAAACGACATTTAGTAACCTTCATTCAATGAACCCTCTTCATGCCTAGGCATGAAGCAAAATCGTATAGATTTATTCTCGTTTTACTGTCTGTCCCGTCACTTAGTAAATGACTAGGCAGATAATTATTTGCCGGATTTGACCACAGATTAAACTTTACAGATGCGAAGCTCGCCTGGTCCCGCCAATCCAAATTTATATAAGCATGCGTGAATCCACCATTGTTTTAGTAGTATTTTAATCAACCTCACTTCTCTGCTTGTTTATATTTTGCGCGTGTGTTTTTGTTGCGTTCAGATATTTTGAATTATTTTGTTAGTACTTTATATATTTTTGCATTAATATTTGATTTGACATTGATATTATGGACATAATGTTACCTTTCTGCACTTACCGATTGATTTGTACAATACAGTATCCATATAAGTATAATTTATTATAATGTTAATAAAAAGTTTTCGATTTTGGTAAATTGTTTATTTTTTTATAGTTTATTATTTTTTGTTTTATAGACCTTAATTTATGTTGATCCTTGGGGGCCCCAAAAATTTGTAGCGCTTCAGGCCCCTCAAGTGTTAAATCCGCCACTGACTGTTGGCCTCTTGTACCTTCCATATATGCACCCGTTTATGTAAAACCAGGACATTTAATTAGATACGTTGTAGGAAAAATATTGACAATGTCATGCTTACAAATGATTTAATAAGTAATTTAATAGTAGAGTCTATAAACTGGATGTTGTGTCTAGGACTTTTTTAATTAAATATTTTATATCATTGAAGGAGTAATAATATTATAACGAAACTCTTACTGTTCAGTAATAAAAAGAATACAAAAACCGTATAATTAACAACGCCGTTTATTAAGAATATAACTTAATAGTTAAACAACTTCAATAACCACCGTAGGCCGCTAAACTCAAACTAATACTAATTAACCGCCACCATGTCCAGCTCCTCGTAACTTCTTACGTGTCGTTTGTAATACACCTGGCACCGGGACGTAAGAGGTCATTCGCATCGCTGGACTTCTCCCCAGAAAAGTGTATGCTTACATTCGGCCGCCCTGAAAACATTAATGTTCTCATTAATTAACAATTCGTCACACCTGCAAACCAGCAAGATCTTTTCGATCTAGTGACTTACTATGTTCGCCACCATGGTAGATACGGTCGTCACCGCAACCACCCGCCTCACCTAAACTTTCCGCCCAGTTGCCACCTATACTAGCATCATCATCGCTTTCTTCGCCAAGAACATCAACACCGGGATATCGCCTAATCAAATCGACCGCTACAGTGGCCCTGAAGTTTTTGTAGCCGCGTACACCTTTTACCGTACTTATCTCGTATCTGTCATTGCCTAGGTCTTTAATAACTTTATAAGGGCCACCATATTTATTTCGTAATTTTCGATTTACCCCTTTATCGCCAGAACAAGTGCTTGCTTGTCGCCAAAGCACTAAATCGCCTACCTTGTACGTAGTTGCAACCTTTAGTCTCTTATCATAGCGTGCTTTATTCGCCTCGCCCGCCTTGGTCAGATTCGCAGCAGCCCTACGCCTACGTTCTATTAATTTTGATTTCATCACCTCACCTGAGCTTTCTGGCTGCACATTGTCGCCAATTAACTGAGTATTTTTAGAGAGATCTGATATAGAACCACTCGGATGAGTAAACATGAGTTTCGCAGGAGACAGTTTAGTGCTAGCATTAACACTATGGTTCATTTCCCATACAATCTCAGGCAATCTCTCATCCCATGTGGCCTCAGATTCAGCACTAGTAGATATAGCATCAAGAATAGTGCGATTTTGTCTCTCGATCTGACCATTCGCCCTGGGTGTCGCAATAGCATTGAGCACATGCCGTATACCATGTTCCGCCAAGAAATTTGCAAACTGTTTACTAGTAAACGCCAACCCTCTATCAGAAATTAATCGCCGTGGATATCCGTATTCGCCAAACACCTCTCGCAATTTAAGTATCGCCTCAGCAGATTTTAAGCTTTTAGTCGCCTTCGCCAGAGTAAACTTAGTAAAACCATCTATAATCATCAAAATGTAACAATGACCCCTATTACTCTTTGCAAAAGGCCCTAAGTGGTCAACATGCACCGTATCGAAAGGTACAGCCACCTTTTCTATAGGATGCAAAAATCCTTCACCACGCCCATAGTCGCCTTTACTAAAAGCACAACTTAAACATGCTCTAACGTATTTGCGTATGAATCTCGCAGTCTTCGGAAACCAATAGGTTTCTTTCACCAACGTCAAACACCTATCGTAGACCAAATGCCCAACATTGTCATGATGTCTCTTAACAAGATTGAATCTTGCCATCGCCGGTACGTACAAACGATCGCCTAACAAAGTTTTCCTATACAGTCGCCCATTCTGTACTTTGTAAACAGATTTAATATCTTTATTTGCCGTACCTTCCGCCAACGCTTTGACAATAGTCTGAACCTTTTTATCTTGTAGTTGGACAGTTACAACCAGTCGCTATCTGAAATTATAACGATATTAACCATGGCAGGATTTCGACTCAGAGCGTCTACATGTTGCATCTTTGTGCCCGGTCTGTACTCCATTTTCATGTCATACTCTTGCAACGCCATCCACGTTTCAACACAGTTGCCCTAACCGCAGAACAGTCTGTTACCACCTTAAAATGAATGCCAATCAAATAGATTCTAAAATGTTTCACTGCCTCTACTACTGCTAAAGTTTCTAGCTCAAAACTGTGATATGACTGTTCACTCGCCGTAGTAGCTCGACTATAATACGCTACAGGTCTATAGTCTTCTTTGACTATTGCTTGGTGATCGCCGACTGAAGACTGTAACAAAATCGCTCCTACACCAAGGCTACTAGCGTCTGTATGTAATTCCACCTTCGCCTGACTGTTGTCCAAAGCCAGTAAAGGCCTAGTACACAAAATCTGCTGTAACCTTTCGAATGCAGCCTGATGCTCCGCCACCCATCGCCAAGGGGTATCTTTCTTAGTAATATTCATTAAAGGCCTTGCTAACTCTGCAAAATTCTTCACAAATTTCCTGAAATAACTCGCCAACCCAACAAATTGCCTGACGCCATGAACATTCGTGGGTACAGGGAACGCTTGTACTGCAACGATCTTTACCCGCCCAGGTCGTATGGCAGCTGCACTCACCTCAAACCCTAGGTATTCGATGTTTTCCTGTAAAAAGGAACATTTTTCCAATTTTAGTTTAAGACCTGCCGCTTCAATTAATTTTAAGGTTCTCGCCAATAACACTAATCCGTCTTCCACCGTCACCGATGGTATAAGTAAGTCATCCATGTGTGCCAATACCAAGTCATTCTGTAAACCACCTAACATCTTATTAACCACACGCTGAAACACACTAGGTGCATTTGCTAACCCAAAAGGAACTCTCAACCACTCGTATTGCGAGTCTGGAGTTATAAACGCCGTCTTGGCTATCGAGTCAGGATGCATCGGCACCTGGTGATACCCTTGCGTCAAATCAAGAGTTGTGTAGTAACACTTTCCCGCCTTAATGTACTCGAAATTCATTGGTTGGATAGAAAAAGTTTTACTTACCAAAGCTTTTTCTTTTTCATCGTTAGCTATAACCCAATCACCTCTTGCCAATACATGTCCCGCCTTCAGGATTATACTCGCCTCTCCAAGATTGTTTACAGCAATCGTATCAGCTGCAACCATAGGTAGTTGTGTAGGTATTGCCAAGATAGAGCCGCCATATTCATACCGCCTGGATACTACAACCAGCTGTTTTCCTTTCACCACGCCTTTCAACAGCACAGGAATAATAGTGAAGCGTCCTGCGTCTACAACTATATCGTCTATCACGACAAGTTCCGCTCGCTTGGGTTCCACCAGGTTCTCCGTCTCCAATTGCATGTTTTCTAACAGTTCATCTACATCTTTTGGTTTTGAAATTCTCGCTTTTCCGCCAGATACATTTAGTTGTACATTCGCCAATGCAGGTTGTCCTAAAATGAGATCAGCGCCAGATAAATCTGTATTAACAACTACCCCCTTAATGTTTAAAAGTACATCATCGACTTCCAAGGTCAAGGTTGTTTCGCCAGAACTCTTGCAAATGCCACCACCGAAATCATGTAAGAACTCGAGTTTAGGTGCCACACAACACCCAAACCGAGCAACACACTCATCGGTAATGACATTTCGCTCACTTCCTGTGTCTATGTAAATCTTAACCGGCTCGCCTTGAAGAGCAGTCGCCATTTTCTTAAAAGTATTTGAACTAATTAACCTCATCTTGTTATTAAAGCTGCCACCACCAGTACCGCCGCCATTGATCTTTTGTCGCTTTGGGCAGCTGCGCTGCATATGTCCAGGTTGTCCACAGCTTACACACCTTTCCATCCTTGGTTTGGGACAGGTTTTGCTAACGTGGTTTTCAATCTCTTGGCAATTGTAGCAACGAATTCCCGTTCCCGTAGGTACACCCAATCTTCCGCCCAATCCGACGCTAGATGTTGTTTTTGTCATAGGTGTATCACACATTCGCCTTTTCTTCGTCTCAATCACGGCGTACTTGTCCATGCCCACCAGAAACCCTGCATATAATTCTTCAGGTGTTGAACTTTTACACGCCCGAGCATTACCTTGAACCTCCGCCGGTAGTCCAAAAATAATGCATGATACTGCATTTTCACCAGTAACGCCCACACGTTCACATAACGCTAGCTTTTTATGGTAATAATGAGTCATTGTCTCACCATCTCGTTTCTTTCTATGGGATAGCTCATACATTTCGCCGAAATCGTGTTGTCTAGGAAACGCCTTTCTCAATACTGCCCGCCATTCATTCCAATGCATATCATAATTATCAAGCCTATTGAACCATGCCTTTGCCGCGCCCGCCAGTTTCGCATGTAAAATCATGGTTTTCTCTAAATCAGTCCATTCGTGAATACGCCCCAATTGTTCAATCATATTTAGCCATTTATCCACATTTTGATCCTTATTATCGGGATCAAAACACTGCACCACCTCGAGCATAGGCTTTACATCTCGCCGACAAGATCGCTGTGTGCCCACGCCGTCTCTTGAAACGGAATCCACCGTGCTGGTACTTAACTGACCGACCAACCCCTGTTTCATTTCGTCAATACGCGTCGCCACAGTAAAATTAACAGCTTGGGAAATCGCCTTCGTTAAACCGCCTTTAAGTAGTTTTTGCACTAACTCATCCGCCGCATTATCAGGACCGTCACTAAAGTCACTTTCTTGAATTATTTCTAGAACATCGTCTTTATCTCCCTATTTTCGACATCCTTATTCCCACGAAAGGGTAATTAAACGCCTTAGAAATGGTTTTCCTTTTTGTACTCACCACACCACGCCTTAATTCAAATTACCGCCAATTACGCAAAGCTTTCTTTTTCTTCTTTATACGCCAAACGCGCTTTTCACATCAAAAATCGTTTAACTCCCGATTCGTAGTTCACATATCCCACTCCTGAAATATAACAAAACTCTTACTGTTCAGTAATAAAAAGAATACAAAAAACGTATAATTAACAACGCCGTTTATTAAGAATATAAATTAATAGTTAAACAACTTCAATAACCACCGCACGCCGCTAAACTCAAACTAATACTAATTAACCGCCACCATGTCCAGCTCCTCGTAACTTCTTACGTGTCGTTTGTAATACACCTGGCACCGGGACGTAAGAGGTCATTCGCATCGCTGGACTTCTCCCCAAAAACGTGTATGCTTACAATATGAAGTATAAATATAATTAACGTATTGTTTTAAATAAAACAATCTAATGCAGTGCCGTAGCAGAACGATGCAAAATTGTTTTATTATAACTCCACCTCCCTATATGAAACTATTGCAAAAATAACATATTGGACAAACAATATTCATAATATTCATAATTACAATATTTGTAATTAAAGAGAAGAAATAATGGTGTCTCCCAAGGAAATGTGCTGGGTCCAGTCCTATACCTGCTGTACATTACCAACAGAAGAATCAATAACCACCATCAGTGGCGTAACTACGTAAGATTGCGCGCCCCTGCGAGACTTACCTTTGCGCCCCTCATATATACAGATGAATCGTTTATTGTAGAAAGGGACTCAGTTACATTTTCAGCCATTTTGAAGTTTTCGTGGATATTACGTATTTCATTAATTAAGTATTGACATCCTGTTGGATTTTGGCCTATAATATAATATACATAAGAATGACCTACAAAGTCATCAAAAAAGGAAAAATGAAGACATTTTTCCTCACTAATATAATAATGTTTAGGAATATGTTTCTGTTGTATCTTTAATAATATTTTGATGATTTTTTAATTTAATTTTTGCTTTTATTGTTGAAAGGGTATTTTTTTAATTCATGCTTGTCAAAATATTTTTTTTATAAGAATTACTTGATCCTGTGTTATGAAATTCCAATGTAAGATTTCCTAAAAAAAAGACATTTTTGGTTACCAAAGATGCATTCATATTGTTGATAATTACTTATTAAAAAAAATAAAAGAAGTGGAGCTTAGCGTCAATAATAAAATAAAGTCGATAAGGAATAAGGAGTTGAGAATCAATAAAAATTTGTACAAGCAAAAATCTGTACAGAAATGTAGAAAAATAAAATGTTGTTATTTGGATATAAATTATGTATACAGGGTGTCTCAAAAATAACGAACAATAACGCAGAGGGTTAAAAAGCGTCCGAGGTAGAATCTAAAACTAAAGAAAAAAAAACTCTACCTTCAAAAATTTTTTTTGTAAATTTGTTAAAAATTGTTTGCAATACTTTTTGCTAATACGGTCCTGTTATATTTTGCATCAATTTGATAATAAATAATAAGTCATCCAGCATTGGGATAGTCAAAACATTGTAAAGCGATATGTGTAGAGTTAAGCAAAAATTCGGAGAAGTCGATTTAAAAACACGTATATTGGTCAAGGTTACGTCTTTATAAACACCATGACATATCACCGTAATAAGCGTTCATTTAGAAATTTCGAGCCCAAGATCATTTTTGTAAAATTTTATTTCAGTTTTAATGAAAAGGTTTACTATTAGTTTTAAATATTAATGCTTCAGATTCTAGTAAAATGTATTAGCATCGCATTTTTTAAATTACGTTCAACGCCGCCACACATAACTTTAACTTATTTAACTTATTGAAATATGATATCAGATGCTCTCTTTAAAGTAAGATGTTTTAAGCTGTTATTAGACCTTGAATTTATTTTAAAATAAACAAACCATAACATGGCAAAACGGAACGTGTCTTATTTACGAGTGTTTTCAAGATCAACTCATTTGGGTATTTTGCGGCATTGACAAAATTGTGCTGTATTGACAAATGCTGTAAAGTTCAACAAACTACAGTCTTCAGCATTATGCGACATCAGGAGATTGTGGAGCAGAACGTGCAGGACCGGACTCAAAACTTTAACCTTAAATAACTCTGAAAGTAAATATTTTAGAAAAAAAAGTTATGGGAAAAACTTTCTCTACACATCATCAACTATCTCGTATTCACGTATTGTCCGTTATTTTTGAGACATGCTGTATATAAATGTAATATAATAAAAAAAATTACCTATAAAAAGGAATGGAAAATTAATATAAAAAAGTAAAATGATTTGATGTTTTAATATAACAAATAACTGACTTACTAAATATTTCATCGAGAAAACTTTATTTGAAAAGATAAAAGGTATAGTGTTCTGATTTGAGGTTAGGCAATGGAATGTGCGGCAACACAAAATGAAAAATAATGGTGGCTCTGTTGCGACATATGTGTACCAGGAAGTCAAAGGTAATTTTATCTATGTTTGTGTTTTAAGAAAAATAGGAGTTAAATAGAAAAAGTTAAAGAAGCCAAGAGAGACAGATTTATAAACTTTAAATAAACCTTTGCTAACATTTATAAATTGATAATACTAAAAAAATATATAAACAATTTAAAACCAACTTAAAGCTAGATGAAAATGTAATTTTAAATAATACTTGATTTCTGAAGAAAATGATCATTACTGTATAAGATTCTATCAATTTATTTCATGCAAATCAAAAATATGAAGACGCCTTTAATAAGTAAATAATAAAATTATGAATCCCAACAAACTGATACTATAGACTTTTGGTAAAGGTAGTCAATTTAATTTTCTTATTTGATTCAAACAATTTAATTCATCTTATTAAGACGTCGAACCATACTACTACAATACGTAGGTAAGTTTTGTTCAAATACAATAAGCACTAATTAATAATAATAATTTGTTACCTTTTCATTTCCTTTTATCTCAATCCCTTTATCTAATGTTTTTATATAATTAATAAGATTTAGCACCAATTTCATTTTTTTCTGGACTATAACGCAGGCGAACTGGTCAATTTAACTGACAAAATCCATTGTTTTTGATATTTCCGATATAAACCTCTTCTTCGATAATTATCAATATGTTGTCGCTGATCCAACAAGTTAGCACATTGAGTTTGAAGTTTTTAAACAGTTTCAAATTTTATTGCAATTTACAACTACAGAACGAAGCACGCACGACGGAAATGTTTTAGTTATTGTTAGCGTCGTCGTTAAAGCAGAGAAGTAATTCAATTAATCTTATTTAAATACCTAATATGATTGTACACAATATCCCCCAATTGTCTTAAGCAATGTATACTCACAATTCTCTTTTATTGTTTCCATAGAATGTGTTTGTTTAAAAATTTTTATTCTCAACGAAATAAAATTTTCCGAAAACAGCGCCCTTTGGAGGGTTGCGCCCGCCCGCTTCGCGGGGTCTGCGGGGGCGGTAGTTACGCCACTGACCACCATTTTTAACTCGGCATGGCTACTGCCTGACCAAACCGTTTGACTTATTTATTTATTGTTATTTATTTATTTATTATACGGAAAACTCCATTTTTACAAAAATATATAAAAGCATGGTAAAACAACAATAGGACATAAAAATATCAATAAGATAATAACAATAGATATAAATATAAATATGATATTAATTATGAATATTACATAAAAATATAACCATCAAAAATATAACATCACCTGGTAGCCAAATAGACAAAACAACTAGGTATCAGTTGATAAAAATAACAATAACGTGCGATAATAATGATAATACTAATAATTTATTTATTATATGAAGTAACATAATTATAACTAATTAATTCATTAACACACCTTAGGTCCTGCTAATACCTTTAACAGCTTTATTAAACTGACCGAATCTTACAAAAGGATCTAGATTAAACTGATTAAGTAATTTATACATTTGTAGAGTGATGATTAGGTATCGGATTTGCATGCACTTAAAAATGCTGAAATATACATGCACTTATGCACTATAAAAACGTGAAATATGCACTTAAATATGCACTTAAAAATCATGAAATATGCGTTTATTAGAAATTTTTAATAAATATATGCACTTTATTTTGTATGCGTTTATTTTGTTTATTTTGTTTATTTGCAGTTAAGGACACCCAACAGGACAAAGTCCCAATAACAGGGAGTCGCTAATTTACATGAAGTAGAAAAACGTGTTATGTTAAATGTAGAAAAATTACATAAAAAAATAAATTTAAGAATATACTGTGAATACAAAAAAGATAATGAAAACTATAGTTATTACTATGTAAAATAATCTCTACAGAAAATACGAATATAAACTAACTTTATTCAACTTGTCTTACTGAAACTAAATGACTTATAACTTTTCGCCTGAAAGGGACCAAAGAACAGTTAAAAATATCAATATCATTTAAGTTTTTGTTGTAGTAATGCGGGACTCTCTGAAAAGTGGAGTTCTGATTTTGATTACTAGTAGATCTATCAATTGCGAATATTTCATGTTCTCTATTATCATAACTAGGTATTCGAAAATTAATGTACTCAAGTAAATTAGAATCCAGATTGCTATTTATTAATTTATGTAAAAATATGTTGTCTAATAAAATTCGCCTTTCTGTCAGACAGAAAGTTGTGACTGGCCAGGTCTTGTTTGTATGAATTAGCTATTAGATCGGAATAAATCTGAATTTTTTCTATTCTATCAATCTATGTCTGATATAGGGGGCTCCATGCAACGGTATTATATTCGAGTAAGCTACGAACAAGACTAAAATACAGAGTTTTGACGCAATTAATATTTTTAAAGTCTTTAGTCACTCTCATAACAAAACCCAACATTTTGTAAGCCTTACGAACGATTGAATCAATGTAATTCAAAAGAAAGTGTATTGTCCAGTGTTACGCATAAATCTTTGATTGATTCAACCCTTTTTAAAGCTTGGTTGTTTAGATTATAAATGCTATTAAAAACATGTATTCATTCTATTTCTAGTAAAAGTAATTAGGTTACATTTTTTAATATTTAAATATAAATAGTTATTTATATAGTAAGCATACAACCTATCAATATCTTGCTGAAACAGAGCTATATCCTGTGGTGATCTGATTTTCATAAAGATTTTTAGATCATCAGCGTACAGAATGTATAAACAATAAACAAAGCACTTATATATGTCAAAGGTATATAAATAGGAACAATAAGGGACCAATATGGCTGCCTTGTGGGACGCCGGAGGTTGCTGAGACGCTTTCAGATACGCAGTTGTTAACCACAACAAATAGGAATCGATTGGACAAGTATGATTTAATCCATTTTAGTAGTCCGCCATATATACCGAAACATTCAAGCTTATAAAGCATTCTATTGTGATCTAATTTATCAAATGCTTTCATGAAGTCGGTATATATGGCATCCACCTGTATGCGGTCGTCCATGCTATCTGATACAAAGTCTAAAAAAGGTAGTAAATTTGAAAGCGTGGATCTGCCCTTAAAAAACCGTGCTGGTGTCTCGTTAATAGATGCTTTACTTTTAGGAAAAGATCCTCAGTCACAATTGCCTCCAGAAGTTTGGCACAAACATTCAAGATAGAAATGGGTCTATAATTAGATAAGTCACTCTTGTTACCCGACTTGTGAACAGGAACAACTCTCGCCACCTTCCATTGGATTGGAAAGTAGCCTTCTCTAATAGACTTATTAAATAATATATGTAGTGGCTTACGAATGGAGGAACTACAAGATTTAATAAAAACTGGGGGTATATCGTCGGGCCTGCGCCCTTTTTAGCATCAAGTTTGGCTATAAATTTATCTATCTCGCTTAAAGTAATGTTGTTAATATTAATTGATTGATTCAGATTAGGTTCAAGGTTGATTCAAAGTGGTTTATTTGCCGGTTCGTACACCGAAGAAAAGAATTTACTAAAACCGTTAGCCACTTCCTGGTACCCCTCAAATTTATCTGCATTAAATGGCATAATGGGAGGGATAGCGTTGGAGCTCTTTAAATTGCTTAAAACTTTTTTGGATTTTCAACAATACCTTCTTCAGTTTTAGAAATGTAGTATTTATAATCGTTTTTTATGGCAATTTTACTTTGCGACCTAAGTGTAGAAAACAATTGGTAGTCATTTGCATGTTTGTATGTTTTCCACTTTTTGTGGAGTTTTTCTTTTTGTGTTATAAGTTTTATGGTATTTCTAGAAAACCATTTAGGATATATGTTTTTATTATGAGATTTTACCGGAACATGTTTATTTATAAGTGTGTTAAGTTTTTCATAAAAAATATTTGTTGCATTTTGCATATCTAAATTTGATAATAAACCCTCCCAATTAATATTGTTGATTTCGTTATTGATAGCAGTATAATTAGCTTTAAAAAAGTTTTTTGATTTATAGAAAGTTTTATTTAATTTCATTGAAGGTATTTTAAAAGTTATATCAACAGTAGGATGATGAATGTCCTCGGGGACAAAAGGAAAATCGCACCTTTGAACCTCGCAGTGGCGTGCGGTGAGATTTTAGGCTAGGAAAGCAACCACGATTTTAATTTTAATATACCTAGGTACAAGCGCGGATTCACGGGGGAAATAATCCCCCCCCCCAAATTTAGGAACAAGTATACATAGAATATAAACAAATAATATTTGTTTAATTATTATTTATTAAAATAATTATTTTTCCAAAAATCTCCCTCGCAAATTAGTCCGTCTCTGGATCCGCCCCTGCTAGGTACAATAAAAAAGTGTTATAATTATTAAGCTTAAAAGTTTTTCAAAGAAGAACTTTTACACTTATACTTATGGAATTTGTTGACTATTATTCTTTATTTTAAAAAACTAATACTATGTATTTCTACTGCAACTCGATTTTCCCGTCGTCAAAATACCGATGCAGGTTTTAATCTTTGTTGTTAAATTTGAAAGTTCTGGTTTTGATCTGCTTTCTTAATAATTTGTAATTTCTCTCCAAAACTGTATGCAGAAGATTCTTTATTAATAATTTGCAAATTGAACAAAAAATTTGTTCCGATTCGGATGTATCAAAGGTACTCGAACCTTCCACCGAAACAGGTGAATTTGCAGTCGTGACGATAATGCAATTTTAGATTTGCATACAGAGCAAACTAAATAGAATTATTCGTCTTTAAAAAATCCAACTTATATAAATTGAAATAATAAAATGTGACAAAATACAGTCTCATTCGCAGAATTACATTACTTAAGTAACATTAAATTTAACAAACAGTAAATCGAACAACTAACCAAATTATAATAAATAAACATTTGGACATGATGCACACTAAAGATAACGGCCAAGCAATGCTAACAGCATCGTCTATATGACCACGCCCGCTGATCCACGCCAAGGCTAGAAGAAAAGCAGTTATAAGCAACGAAATCAGTGCTTATAGGCAATGTATGTAACACATTTGAATCGGTATTACCTTTCCGTGCAAGTTTAATGAGCCTAATTTAAAATAGTACTTTAAATAATTTTACTTTTTACTGTACGGAATTGATATTTTAGTTTTAAGTTGAGTAAATATTACAAATTTAAATAAACGATAACCATAATTTTATAAAAATATTTTTGTTAGCATTAGTTTTTTTTTTACTAAATTCTCAAGGGAAGCATTGCTTGATAAAATTAAATTGAGGTTGATAAAATTAAATCCAGAATTCTATCATTCCCATTAAGAAATGAATTGAATTGAAATAGGTGATTAAAATGAAGACAGTCGGTGAAGTTTAAATAATTTTCTTCATTAATAAAATCCGGTATTAAATGACTTACTGGTGCCATTTTTGTCCATGTAAATTTTGCAAGATTGTAGTCACCTACACTAAGAAAAAAATTCTCACTGTTTGAATCACTATTGATTATTTCAGCAAGATCATGAAAGTGATGTAGGTAATTATTAGTTCCTACATAACCTGGTATATAAATACAGCAAATAATAAGTTTTTTATTACCAGATAACGATATAGATACCCATACGTCATCAAAAATGTGAGCGCTTGAAGATCTCGGCACTTCCATTGACTCATACTCATACTTAGTAGACACTGCCAGGAGAACACCACCCCTTTCTTCTTTTAAGCCAACACCCTCACGGCGGTCTCTTCTATATACGCTATACATTGATGGATCAAAAAGTTCGTTGGAGCTCATGCCAGGACAAAAATTGGATTCTCTTATGCACACAATATCATACGAAAAGTTTACGCAAGCTTTGTAAAATTCATTTGTTTTGGTTCTTAGTCCATTACAATTCTGATAATAAATTGAAAGTTGATCCATTGATAAGATGTAAATTAAGTACTAATTTATTTAAACGAAAATAAAATGCCAAACGGGCCATTTTATTTCTTCAAGTTTTGCAAAACGGCTTCAGATGCAACATTAATAGTTTTTGACGTTGTATTTTTACGAATTCGGCAGTCTTGTTAGTCAGTGGCAGTTAGTTAGTGGCAGTCAGCGTTATTTACATTTTATTTACAGAAATTATTTTAATTAGACATCCTATGCAATAATTTAATTAATTATATTTCTAAACATAGAGCGTTACAGTTCACAATGACGTACATTTTTAAATTTTCAAAAGTAAACATATGCCTATTATCCCTAAACATTGTTTTATATTTTGAGAAACTCCGTTCCACATCGCAAGACGTAATTGGGGCATACTTAAAATTGTTTAATTCTACAAACGAATAATGTTCTAGCTCGTCTAAAATGTCTTGGCCAGATAATGCATCGTTTATGCTTTTAATTACGTGAAAACCAGGATTTTTGTCTATAACGGATTTAAATTTTTGTTTTATTGTCAAACCCTTTGGCCTTTTTACTTTATTCAAAGAAACACCTAACAATTTTACATGCTCAAGAGATTCATCTAAAGAATTTCCCTGACTTTTTAATTTCTGAATTACTTTAGCTAAACGCACAAAATTTGTCAAAACAAACAATAATTCTGCCCTCACCTCCTTAGTAGTAAAAGCATCCTGTGCGCTTTGTATGCATAGTGCATAGTGTTTATTAAGTTTATTTACAAATGCTTTAATAATATCAAAATAAGTTGCATAATATTCTGCTGCAGAAAGCCAAGTACCCCACCTTGTTATTAGAGGCTCAGGTGGGAGAGGCACTTCTTGAGCAGTTTCCCTAAATATTTGTATGCGATATGAAGCTTTACAAACAATTTTTTTTACATCTGAAATTATAGAGTTTACGTTAGGATATATTTCCCGCACTTTTTCCGCAACTCTATGCATTGCATGGGCAAGACAAGTTAAGTGGATCATGTTTTCGTACAGAACTTGTAAACCTGCTCCAGCCTTGATTATGTACGGTGCCGCGTTGGTGACGAACAGGAGTACTTTGTTGCACTGTATGCCGTCCAGCCACAAAATAGCCATCGAATCATTAAACAATTTTGCCACAGAACAATGATTGGTGCTCTTGAAAACGTCCATTGCTAATAGATAGGATTTGGGATTGTTCTCCGAATTTAAAACGCCAATTATAACGTTAGCCACGTATCTGAAAACAAAAAATTTGATTTTTATTTTATCGAACTACATAATTAGTCGGTTACAAACAATTAGCGCAAAACAGTTATTAAAAAAAATTATATTTTAATCGAGTAAAAATATTGTTGCGATTAAATATGTAACTAACAAAATAGAAAATAAAACATCCGTAAATTGCTCTGCTGTCTTTATTTAGTTAAATTTTACTAACAAAACGAAGGAAATGAAGTTTCTTCGCACCTTCCAGTAGTGTCAGTAGATTCATCAATGGAAACTCATATGTAGTTATTCGCTACATGTTTTCTAATTGATTTTATGGTCTCTTCGTATAAACGAGGTAAATAATTTTTCTTGAGTGTAGACTCGTCGGGTATTGGCATTGTTGAAATTTCTTCCAGAAAATTACGAAATGCTGAGCGATTAATTTTACTTAACGGGATATCTGCAGCCACTAATGCACTACATAGTTTTTTATTAAATTCGATCGATTTGCTGGACTCACCGCGCGAATTATTAAGGTACCCCGGTAACAATGTTTGTTTTTTTGATATCAGGGCAACACACTTTTGATGTCGAGCCGTGTTCAGATGTTGTGTAACTTGAAAGCGTTTCGTTGCAGTCACTTTATCGTAGCACACTGTACAATACAACACCTTATCGTCAGTTGTAAGAACACTGAATTCCTTAACATAACTTCGAAGTGTAACAGACACAGACCGTTTTTCATTATCCATCTTTACACTAAGATTTCAAACTGAAATGTAGTTTGCAATTTCTGAACTGTCTTAATTGAAAGATTATGAGATTAGTAAACAAAAGTACAGGCAAATTTTTCTATGAACAGGAAGTTGTCAAAGGGTCTTTGGAATTTCCTAACACCTATTTATCACAATACCGCAGGATGTAAGTATTTTAAATTTTAGTTGAAACTTTTTCTTTCTTAGAAAATATTAACAAGTACACAGATGGTTAAGGCAGTAAAATATTTTAAAGCCTAGTATTTAACAATAAACTTAAATTATGGGTTGCCCCTAGACTCAACTAAGCCGCCCTTGGTTGGTTGTCTAAAATGCTAAAATTATTTAAAAAATATTAGAAATTTCATAATTAAAGCATGTAAAACGCTGAAAAAGTGGTAAAATATGCACACTCGTTCAAAAATGCTAAAATATGCATGCATTTATAAAAAAACACCTAAATATGCATTTATATTCACTTTCAAATTGACATATGTGATTCATATGTGGCTTAAACATGTAGAAATATAACTCTGCATATGTTTGCTATAAGCAGAAAAAACATGCAAATGCATAGAAATCCTATACCTTAGCTGATGATCCATATGCAACAATTCACTATTTCTAGTTCTGTGTACTGTATTTAGGTGAACCTTACAAAGCAAGTCGGGTGAGTCAACAACGCCATTAATCAACTTGTATAAAAAATTTAGATCAGATTGCCTTGTTCGCCTTGCCAAACATTCCAAACCCAGTAAACTCATCAAAGAATTATAATCAAGAAAATCAAGAAAATTATGAACCATTCCGCCCCGTCCTTAATTAATCTTAAATTTAATTGACCTTACAAATCTTTTTTGTATGCTCTCAAGCTGATCAATGTAGATTCTATAATAGGGACACCACACAGATGATGTATATTCTAGTGATGACCGCAGCAATGAGATATAAAGAGTTTGATAACCCTGCAGATAGGTCTTTAGAGTTTCTATTGACAAACCCCAACTTTTATAACCCATGTTAGTTACTTGTTTATTGTTTCCAGCCTTATTTTGTGGAACTCCATAATCATGAAATAAATAAAGATTATTAAAAGTTTCACAGTTTTATTAAAATATACCTGACAATATTGTTTCGACAGCTACGCTGTCATTATCAAAGGTAATATAATTATAAACAAACACGTCGCTAAGGTAGATACAAAATAGGTAACTAGATAAAATAATAATAATAATAATAAAAATTAATAATAAAAATCATAATTAAACATCTAATACTTCCAGTAACGGAGAATTACTGAGCTCAAGTTGTTCAGTATTAGATGTTTAATTATGATTTTTATTATTAATTTTTATTATTATTATTATTATTTTATCTAGTTACCTATTTTGTATCTACCTTAGCGACGTGTTTGTTTATAATTATATTACCTTTGATAATGACAGCGTAGCTGTCGAAACAATATTGTCAGGTATATTTTAATAAAACTGTGAAACTTTTAATAATCTTTATTTATTTCATGTTAGTTACTGTATGGATATGATTATTAAAGGTTAATTTACTATCCAACAAGACGCCAAGATCTTTTATTTCTGCAACGCGTTTTAGAAGTTCATTGTACAAATAGTAATCAATGGTCAAAGGTTGTCTCGTCCTTGAGAACGTAATACAGTAACATTTGTAACGAAGTTACTTAATTTTGGTTGTTTATTTTGTATATATGAATTAAAATCCATATCTTCGCGTGCAATCTTATTCCGTTCGGATAAGAAACGCGTCCCTTCCCTAACCGATATTTGGCGTGCGCCGCTCCGTTCCACTCCTGTCATTTCTCCAACGCTCCGAGAGCGCCTATATAAACAGGCGCAGAGCGACGATTTAGTCAGTCCGCATACAGGACTCCCAGCAGGACCAGCCAGCCAGACCAGCCAGCCAGAGCCGACCGACCAGACCGTACCTGGGGATATATAAGAGTAAGATCTCTGACCGATAAAACCGCTCCCCTTTCCGCCCGCTGTACCTCCACCCTCTTTACCGCACCTTACCCGAAACCTCACTGTGCGTGTGCCTGGGGGTTTCATCCCGTTTCCACCCGTCTTATCCGAGACCTTACTGTGCGTGTGCCTGGGGGTCTCATCTTGCTTCCACCCTCTTTACCCCTTTTTCCAAGACCTCACTGTGCGTGTGCCTGGGGGTTTCATCCTACTTCCATCCTTACCTTACCCGAAACCTCACTGTGCGTGTGCCTGGGGGTTTCATCCTACTTCCACCCTTACCTTACCCGAAACCTCACTGTGCGTGTGCCTGGGGGTTTCATCCTACTTCCACCCTTACCTTACCCGAGACCTCACTGTGCGTGTGCCTGGGGGTCTCATCCTATTTCCACCCACTTGTCCAAAACCTCACTGTGCGTGTGCCTGGGGGTTTCATCCTGTCTCCACCCGCTTTACTGTACCATGTCCGGGACCTCACTGTGCATGTGCCTGGGGGTCCCATCCTAATTTCCACTCGCTATCCTAAATTCCTGGAGGAGCCTTCCCTGTCATTTTTCCCTATGCAACCCGCACGCTTGCTTGATACCGCACGCTGTATTGCACCCCGCTTGCTATGGCTAACGCTGGTAACCGTATGGTTTCTTTTTTTTTTTAGGTTTAGATTTGAGGCATGTTTGAGGGTAAAGTTTTAGTGATAATACATTTTGTTTGGTTTGTAGATTGTGTGTTTTATTTATTAGCATTAATACCTTTTTGTTTCCTATAAGCTTTAGTGATCCAGAGTGGGCAGGCCTCAACAACCCCAGCAGTTCCCTGGATTATCTTTTCTCCACTTGTAGGTACCCGGAGCTGTGGAGCATACCACGTAAAAATAACTGGCGCCCGAGAATTACCGGCGATACCGAGATCACCGAAAGCACAAGCGCCACTACGTAAGCGGAACCCTTACAAATTTGGCGCCCGAGCAGGGACCTTCGTTTTGGAGTTGCCAACCCCGACCTCGTTTTGGAGTCACCCAGATACCGCCATTGGATAGAGGGGCCCAAGACCAGTCGATTGGACCGTATCCCGAGAAGATCCGAAGATTGCCTAAGATTCCCGAAACCCGAGAATACCACTATCGTGTAGAGGAATCAAAAAGACATCGATTGAACCGCATCCCGAAAAGATCCGAAGATTACCGAAGGTGCCCGAACACCCGAAGATACCGCCACTGCTTGGAGGGAGCGAAGAAGAGTCGAGTGGACACTATCCCGAACTGGTCCGAGAATTTCCGAACATTCCCGAACGCCGGAGAAGCCGTTACCCGTTAGGAGAAGACAAAGATACACCGATTGCACGACCTTCCGACGAATTCCGAAGTCACCCGAGTACCGCTGTCCGTAAAGAAACCCGACGAAACCAAGATGGATGGAAAAGCCGAACTAGCCTGCAACATACCGACAACCATCTCCGATCTACCCATCACCACAACAGGTACAATACCCAGTACCTCCGATGTACCAGTAAGTTAGATATACCAATTAAAGAAAACAGACTTAGATACGAACCTATTTAGGTACGGCCTGGACTTGGGAGGTACCGTAGATGAAAAGAGAAGAGGACTCATCAAGTTTGTCCGAGAAGGCCGAGGATTACCGTCACCGCCCGTATCAACCGTACCAACCGTAACGACAGTGACCTGCACCACGACCACCACGTCGATATTGAGTCCGTTAGGCGCTGGAGCCCGTCAACCTATGTTTCCTAACACCCAATACAGCCCAGCAGTGAATTATGTACCAATACCGAGTTCCTTAGTTAAGAGCCCAACCGTAAAGGTGTATAAGTGGCAAGTCCACTTTAATGGCAAGGGAGATCCGGCGACTTTCCTCGAAAGGTTAGAGGAAATTTGTACATCACGAGGCATAACCATGGATAGACTACTACCACATATGCCTGAATTAATGCAGGGTGAAGCCGCACTTTGGTATAGGAACAACCGCCATAGTTGGCTAACGTGGGACCAATTCGTTGCCGACTTCAAGACGTTCTACTTTCCAGTCAATTATGAAGTCGATATAGAAGCCGAAATCAGTCGCCGCTTGCAAAGGCCCAACGAAACCGCTTCAGCCTATATTACTAACCTGCAGACACCGCCGCACACTGGTCTAGAATGCAAAAAACGTGATCGAAAATCAAAATCTCAACTTTCATGTACATGTTTCAAATTGTTATAGAGTGGAGTTAAATGTATGAACTACGATGTTTCATGTTCAAAATGCATTTTACTTTTTATAAAAAATCACAAAACGCGTTCAAAGATGTACAAAAATAGGAGATTTTATGAAAATAATTTTTTCTCAAAAACTCGTATCTTTGAGTGTAAAGTATAAACTTATACAAAGTCGTAAAACAAAGTACATAAAGAATACTTATTGTTCATTATTTAAGCTACAAGATCACATGAATTCAATCGATTAGGGTTACAATAACATTTTTAAACAACCCTTACTTGAGAGTCTGCAATTCCATCCCCGCAACAGCAAATGTAGGGCTACAAATCGGAGGAACGATCAGGAATAAATTAAATAGACGTTTTTATAATTTACAAACATTGTGGAAAATAATCATCTTTGAATTTATTGAAACTACTTGCAACTTATTCCTAAAGATTGATTAATGTGTTGTAGTTAGTAAGAGTGGTATTTGAGATATGGGCGCCTTTAGCAAGCAAAAGTCTAATGAGGCTATAGTTGCAGTGACCATTAAAGAAAATATTCGTAGTGTTGTTAAGGTTATCTTCAAATCTACCTGCTTATTGAAAGAAATGAGTAATTTCAGAATATTTTAAAAGGTATAAATGAGTAAAAGCAAAACGCATGTAGCAAGTAATTTTAACAGGTATCCACCACAATGTATTGTAAGGTTCTTTTGTATTCATCGCAGATTCGGTACATTTTGAAGACTTTTTCCAAAAAAATTAAATGCAGATGTTTTATTATATCTTTGTCCAATGCACTTAAGTGTTGTAAAACTAGAAATAAAAAATAAATGTTATGGATCAGCTCAGTTATCATCGTTACTTTAAATGCACTTCAATGTTGTACTGTGAGTTGATTCATTTTTTCTTCATTATTTCGTGCATTCTTTTAATTTTCTTGTAGTTCGTGTGTTATTGTATCTTGTTATTTGTTTGTCTTTGTTTTCATTATGAGTGTAAATATTACACGACTAAACCTTCATGAAAAAATTATAGGGCTTGGTAAAGCACCTCGTGAAGTTAAAAAACAGCATGTCATTAACTTTGTACATAATATCTTTAAAATTAAGGGAGACCAGCAAGCATCCAAAGCTTTAACAATATGTATCAGAGAAAGGTTTTTTTCGCCTTATTTTACATTTTGGGATTACTGTAAACGAAGAAATTCATTATTCTTATTGAAATATGGAACGTGGTTGAAAAATGGTTTTGCTATATCGAGTTTAGGTAAATGAATGATGTTAACAACATATTGATACTTCGTATGAAAATGTTGGAATTTTCAGTTAAGGCAGAAGCTTAAATATACCTACTTTACAACAATATTTATGATATAATTACTGTTGAATTTCCTACACATTTCCCAAGTTTTATAATCATATTTGATATGGTATTTCCATGATAGGCTTTCACGTGCACAGCGTATTACATTACAATACAGTTAACTGCGAATACGCTTGGAATTATACACACTTTAGAGCATTAATTCGAATATAAAACTTAAAAATACTATCATATTCGGATTTAGCGACCCCAAAAACATAAAATGGCATTGTTTCAACTAACATTAGTCCAATAATTATTCTGCTATGCTTTTCGATCACGTTTTTTGCATTCTAGACCAGTGTGCGCCGCCATGGGAAAATAACCCCAGGCCAAGAGTTGCAATGGTTATACCGCAACTTATTACCAGAGTTCCGCCAGTATATACGTCGTAGCGACTATTGGGATGTCGCCTCTTTCTCAAAGATAGTCCGTAACTTCGAAGTGCTGAGAAAAGAGCTCCAAGCCGCTGACCGCCGTCCCACCGTTAGGAACACTCTGCCGTCTACCGTTCCAGTCAGTCACACCGTTCGTCAACATCTCCAAACCGCTAGGACTATACTTCCAGAGACCAACCGGGACAACCGACCACAGACCAGCCGAGTTAACTACCGCACCTCCACGGAACCGACCTAACGCCCGACAGTTTGTTGGCGATGTGGGCAAACGGGTCATTTAAGAGCAAATTGTCGACAACCGGCCCGTCTGTTTTGTTCCCGTTGTGGCACCCAAGGCGTGATGTCACGGGATTGTACATGTCGACAGGTAGAACCCGCAATAGCTGTCTGTTCCAACGACCGAAGACCGCACGTTACCGTAAGAGCATTAGCTACACCGTTTACTGTCTTAGTGGATACCGGGGCCGCTATCTCTTTTATAGGGGACCGTGTATTGGCCCGATGTCAAGTCCGTTGTCCGACCGTCACGCCCACAACCAAATCCGCCCGAACGGCGAATGGCGAGTCCGTCACCGTTAATAAAGCCTACAGGTTAAGGCTTGGATTTGGAACCGTTTCTATTGCCGCAACTCTCCACTACTTACCGCACCTGGAATCCGATATGATCCTAGGAATGGACATACTAAGTCGGCATGATTTTAGCGTTAACCTGAAAACCGGATTGGTATATTTACGAGGGCAACCGTTGTCCGCAAATACAATACCGCTGGTTCATAGTCCCATAGACCAAGTAAGTATTGGCCCTGCGTTGACCAAACCGATAATACCCGATGTGAGGAATAGCCATAGAGAGCCAATACGTCGTGTGGACAGCAAAATAGCGAGTGGGTGTTCCTATACTCCCATCCGAAACCCAAAATTCGCAGATACGGGTACACTAATTTACGGAAAGATTTTGTATTTTTCAGGATGACTTCACGACGTAGCACCGGAGATGCGCCAAGGGGCAGCAAACCTCCCCCAACGAGGAACTTAAAACAAGATGCGAAGGGTGCAACTAATAAAGCCACCGCCCGGCTCCGTATTGTGAAAGCCCTCGCCAAAGAGTTAGGGAGGCGGGTCCCGAAACCACCTCCGGACAACACCAAGGAATGCCCGTGCCCGTCCAAGAGTTCACCACCGTCTTGCTCAAATAACAGAAGAAGCAAGTCCGCACCGTATCCAGTAAAGAGAGATCCCTCTAGAGACAAGCAATGCTCCGAACCGTATGCTGAGGGGAAACGGAACCCCTGTCCGACTTGTGGATGTCCAAAGCCTCCTTGCCGTCATCACCGTAGCCGTTAGCCGTCCAGCTCGTGGTCCCAGGAGGAAGAAGAGGCCGTTTTATTTTGTTATGCGCAATTCTGCTATTTAAGTTAGGGTGATGCCTTATGCATCGTATTTTGTAATATGTAAGAATGAAATATTTTAATTTATTTAAGATTTTATTTGTTGGATGCCTATTGCATCGTTATTGAAAAAAAATTCTTTTTTTTTGGTAAGCAAAGGGGGTGTGTAACGAAGTTACTTAATTTTGGTTGTTTATTTTGTATATATGAATTAAAATCCATATCTTCGCGTGCAATCTTATTCCGTTCGGATAAGAAACCGACTCGAGCGAGTGCACGCGTCCCTTCCCTAACCGATATTTGGCGTGCGCCGCTCCGTTCCACTCCTGCCATTTCTCCAACGCCCCGAGAGCGCCTATATAAACAGGCGCAGAGCGACGATTTAGTCAGTCCGCATCCAGGACTCCCAGCAGGACCAGCCAGCCAGACCAGCCAGTCAGCCAGAGCCGACCGACCAGACCGTACCTGGGGATATATAAAAGTAAGATCTCTGACCCATAAAACTGCTCCCCTTTCCGCCCGCTGTACCTCCACCCTCTTTACCGTACCTTACCCGAAACCTCACTGTGCGTGTGCCTGGGGGTTTCATCCTGTTTCCACCCGTCTTATCCGAGACCTCACTGTGCGTGTGCCTGGGGGTCTCATCTTGCTTCCACCCTCTTTACCCCTTTTTCCGAGACCACACTGTGCGTGTGCCTGGGGGTTTCATCCTACTTCCACTTTTACCTTACCCGAGACCTCACTGTGCGTGTGCCTGGGGGTCTCATCCTATTTCCACCCACTTGTCCGAAACCTCACTGTGCGTGTGCCTGGGGGTTTCATCCTGTCTCCACCCGCTTTACTGTACCATGTCCGGGACCTCACTGTGCGTGTGCCTGGAGGTCCCATCCTAATTTCCACCCGCTATCCTAAATTAGGAACCTTCCCTGTCATTTTGCCCTATGCAACCCGCACGCTTGCTTGATACCGCAAGCTGCATTGCACCCCGCTTGCTATGGCTAACGCTGGTAACCGTATGCTTTCTTTTTTTTCGGTTTAGATTTGAGGCATGTTTGAGGGTAAAGTTTTAGTGATAATAAATTTTGTTTGGTTTGTAGATTGTGTGTTTTATTTATTAGCATTAATACTTTTTTGTTTCCTATGAGCTTTAGTGATAGGAGTGATCCAGACTGGGCCGGCCTCAGCAACCCCAGCAGTTCCCTGGATTATCTTTTCTCCACTTGTAGGTACCCGGAGCTGTGGAGCATACCACGTAAAAATAACTGGCGCCCGAGAATCACCGCCGATACCGAGATCACCGAAAGCACAAGCGCCACTACGTATGCCGAACCCTTACACATTTATTGACATTTAAGGTAAGTCTATTGACTGTAGACCAAGACTGAAAATTTTCGAGATCACCCTTTAATAAATCACTATCCATATCAAAAGTTATGACTGTAAACAATTTTAGATCATCTGCAAATAGTAAAAATTCGATAATTTGACTTATGTTCAACATAAAAAGATTGAATAGCAGTGGACCACTGTGGACCCTTGGGCCACACCTGAATATACATTTATCTCATATCAGATATAAAATTATTAATCCGAACACACTGAACTCTTTCAGTAAGATAACTATATAACCATCTCAATACTAGTTCACTAAAACCAAGTGCTTTAAGTTTATTAATCAGCAGCAAATGATTAAATTTATCAAACTCCTTCAAGAAGTCAGTATAAATACTATCAACGTGCTGTCTCTTCTCGAAGGCGTCCAACACATACCTCGTATAAGTAAGTAGATTTGTTGCAGTGGACCTACCAGGTCGAAAACCGTGTCGTTCAAGAAATAAATTCTTACAATTCCAAGACAGTGCATCTGTGACAATCTTATCTAATAATTTTGGAATAGCGGATTGTATGCAAATGACTCCATAATTCTCTACATTTTCTCTATCTCCAGATTTAAATATAGGTGTTATATAACTTTTGTTCCAATAGCATGGAAAAATTTCTGTGTCCAAAGAGGACTTGAAGATCAAATAAAGAGGTTTACACAATACAGATGCAATTTTTAAGCAATATTGACGGAATACCATCATGACCTGAGGATGTTTAAGACCACATTACATTTCTACCTAAGCGAATCAGTGATAATGCGAAAAGCAAATGTAGTAAATATTCATGTTTATATGGTAAGTTTGATAATTTAAATTGTACGGACACCGGTTCCGGGTTACATACACTTAGGATAGAACCTACGATTCATTCTCACGAATACATGTTGCTCCGAGCGCCTACGATTATAGCCGAGAACAACCGATTGCTCAGGTCGATCAGTATAAATAGGCGGGGTAGTGTTCCTGTTCCTTCATTAGTCGAAATGAATCAGCACGTGAACGACGTATGTAAGAAGAAGAATGACTCTGGTCGAAGGGGTTGCAACATACAGTGTCCGGTTTGCTTCAAGTCTTTCGCGAGGCCATTCACCTGCAAGAGACACGTAAAAACCACGCACGAATCAGACAGAATCCCGTGTTCTAGCTGTGTCAAAACTTTTTAAAACTCTGATGCCTACAAGATACACAAGAGAGCCGTCCATGAAATAAACAGAATCCATTGCTCTTACTGTTTCAAAACTTTTTCACGTCGTGACCACTTAAAAAGGCATATTAAAAGCGTCCACGAATCAATCAAAGTCCGGTGTTCTAACTGCTTCAAATGTTTTTCACGCACAGATAGCTTAAAAAGGCATGTGAAAAACGTACACCATAGCGCATCTGTTGTGAAGACAGGAACGGGAGCAAGCACAGCCGTTGTTGAGACAGAAGATATGACCGCAACTACGCAGCCGGATGATTATCGTGCCAACTATGAAAGTAACGAAGAAATAGGAAAGGTTACAGGGTCAACAAGTCATTCCACGGACTTTATACGTATTAGTATTTCTGCGAGGGCATACAACGACGACTCAGAGATCCGTAGAACTACAATAGTCATTAGAAAACAACTTATGATCTATATATTTGTATTATGCTGTGTATACTAAATAAATGTTTATAAAATATCTTTATATGTTTTATTTTTATCACGCCCATACTCTGATTTCGTGTCCAAATATTTATTAAACTAGGGACCACATTTAATCAATTCAAAAGAACAACCGATCAATGAAACAGAGTCAGAATAAGGCTAAAAGACCGTACTTTCGACGACTAACAAATACAAGTTTCCCTTTCATCGTAATAATTATTACTACCTGCCCTGTGAGGGTCGCAATTTATAATACGAATAGGGAGGTATTCAGTTATCACTAGTTTAATTTCTCTTTATAACTATAAATGCTTTTCATATATATATTCAATTTTCAAGTATATGAAATTATAAAAATGATGGTATGTAATTATCTATACTTGTTGTAAGTTCATTCCAATATATTTGAAATATTTCAAAAGAAAGATTTTGAAATGAAGAAATCCCTTGATTAAACTGAGGTAAAGTACATGTTTATTGGGTTCATTCCGAATTAGCTTCTGTATTTGAACGTTATTTGGTGATAAGGTGATAAAGTAGCGGGTAAATTCGATAACCTCTTTAACATTACATTTTTTTTTGAAAAATCTCGAAGGGGTATAGCGATTTTAATTACTTGAAACTATACTGTACCATTTTCAACCTGTTACGTCATTTGTTTTTAAAGTAATGGTAAAATTTTAAATTATATACACGAGTCACTGTGTTGGAAAGTTTAATTGAATTTTTAAAAATAATTATTTACAAGTAACTTACGGAAGGAGGTATGTTATGCCAGTAGCGTAAAATAAAAAAAATGTTTATTATTCCGATTTCGGGCGTTCAAGCGTTATCTGATCGTAGAATACCAGGCAGATAAAAAGAACACAGGTAAACCATTTTGTAAGAAGAAGGGTTCTCTTTTAATTAACTTAATTATATCCCTTATATATATAAACAGGAGTGAGCTTTTTTCATTTGAAGTAAATCGTAAATCACGTTGAATTTTCTTTTAATATCAAAATTATTATTCTGATCAAGTTGACTTAAGCCGGTGTTGATTGTATACGTGTTATTAGCAATCATGGATGGAAAACGAACGCATGGATTAGGTTTATAAAGCTTTACACAGGACGCATTTTAACAAACAATATAATAATTAAGTTGATTCTATAGAAGGCCTTTATATCTAATTTAAATGACTAATCACGTATGCATCCCTAAATGTAATACATTTTTATTCTAATAAATGGATGTTATTTTTAATTCTGTTTTTGTTCTAACCTATATGTGATGGTATAAAATTGTTAAAATACTAAACGCCTGCTAAGATCCACTTTACACGTTTATGAGTAATATGATACTGACAAAGATTAGTATTATTTAAGCATAAGTGTTAGAGAGAGAGATAGTATACTAAGTTCAAAGTTACTTCAGTTCTCGTAAATCTCTGATATCATCTATCAAGCAATTTCGTGTCGGAACAAATTTTTGTTTATTAAAAAGAAAAGTGACAGACCGCCCTAAAGATTTTATGTGAAAATCTAAGTATTTTGATTCGGAAAGGAAATAAGTTAAAACTTAACCATCAACCATACTCTTTTGTTTTTACTGTACAAGGATTTTAAAAATGTTCAAGGATTAGTACCTGCTATCATGCCTCAGGTAGCCAATCCGACCTTTTTGGGGTATAGTGATGTATTTTAATCTGACAATTATCTCGATTTCAAGTCTACAAAAAAGCTGTCTTTAAGGAAGTTTGAAAAGATTATATATTGATGAAAAAAAAGGGAGAGAATTTTTACAGAAAAGAACCATTCAAACTTACCTGTTTTGAGTTTGAAGCAGGTATAAAAACCGCAAATTTCTAGTGATTTGGAGGTCGTAGCGTGCCTTTTTAAAAGAATGTATATTGCCTCAGGGTGTTTCCCTTTTTTGTCGTCGTCGTCGAGGGTAAGGTAAAATTTAACTCCAGTTTATTTTGGTACCTTCTACAGTATATTCGTGTTTTCGTTTTTAAATTTAAAAGATGATTAGTGTATATTCCTTCTTGATGAGAGGTGATTAGGTGTTTTAATTTAAAGTGATATCTGGTATTACAAAGCGCAAATGGTAAGTTGTTTTTCTGCATTAGAGTTAGTTTTTTTCTCTTTTTAAATAGTTAATTCAGCCGTTGATAATAATACATCTTAGTGTTAGAAACCATTTCGATCCCTGGACGTGATTCAAGAGCCTGTGTATTTATTAACGTAATTTTCTTAACATGGAGATCCGAAAGCCCTTCACGAAGGGTAGCTACTGACATAGATATATCGGTTAGTCGAGCTTGCAAAACTCTTTGATATCATTGACGATTGTTGGATTGTTCGAACGATTGTTCTTTAAATTTCATGATCTCTTTGGGTAGAAAATTTCATTAGAATACAGCGGTCTTGATCACGTAGTTAGTCAGATGTCAAATATAACATTCAAGGGCGGGAAATCCATTATGATGACTTCAAGAATGACAAATTCAAAATTTTAAACGTTTTATCGAGCTGTCGTCGTCGTCGATAATACAGATTTCTTCATGACGCTCTCTATTAGCATTACCTAGGTCGTCGCTAATACAGATTTCTTCATGTCGAGAGAGGAGATTCTTTAATGCGATTTCTAATAGCATCAGTACATACAGGTAATACAGATTTCTTCATGACTCCGTCTAGTAGTAGTACATAGGTCGTCGATAATACAGATTTCTTCTGGTGATAATGCATATTAGTGATAGGACCCGATTCAAATTCCTTCTAAATGGCGGATATGCAAACGATACCGCGAATGATATGTAGGTAGTTAATATATCAACTATATGATCAAGCAATCTCTCGATGTAAATATTAGAAATTTTTAAAAGATATACAGTTTATAACGATAGAGAAAGATAGAAAACTGACGGTTCGTTTATATCACGTAGGTCCGTGATTTGCGTTAAAAGCTGAATTTAGAATTTTAATGCTGAATTGATAATTATTTTAAGAAATCGGTAAATTTATTAATATAAAATGATAAACCTTGGCTCCCTCTATATTAACAATTACCAGCCCGTCCGTAATCGGTAATACATATTTCTTCATGACGCCTTCTAGTAGTACATAGTTTGTCGATATTCCATCATGATGCCATCTATTGACGATGCACAGGTTGTCGGTAATACAGTTTCCCATCATGGATTCATACGGTGTGGTAAATGGCGCCCGAAGTTTCAAAATGACGCTCGTCCAATCAGAGAACAGCAGGCGTGTCATCCAAAATGGCGCTCGTCCAATCAGAGAACAGCAGGCGTGTCATCCAAGATGGCGTCGACCAATCAGAAGCAAGGGGAGGAGCTACAGGAGTAGGGATAGCCAATCAGAGCGCAGTAGGCGTGGCCAGAAAAAAAGTGATGGGAGGTATGCCAAGCGCTGTTATACCTACTGATAATGTTGCTGATGATTACCACAACCAGACTTTGCACTAACATTCGTTGCTGGTAACTTCCGTAATCATGTTTTAAGTGTGGGTTATCGGCCATATCAACATGTGGCCTATGTTGGTACGTAAGATAACGTTGAATTTTAATGGAGATCTTCTTAATACGGTGCTGTTGATATCTTGTGTTGATAATTGGATTGAAATATTGTAGTAGGAAATTTGATAGTTTAATAAAAATACATCTTGTCAAAACCACACCCCGAGATGAGGTTCTTGGGGTATTTTCAGGCCGCACTAAGCACTAGGTCGATTCCATTTTACAGCCCTCTTTCCTGGAGTGTTACTAGGTGGCCTGAAATGTGAAAAGAGGATTTTAGGAAAAGCAGTCGTTTCCTGTGGGTAGCTCCACCCTGTCAGAAATTACATCTTCTGCAGCTACTAGACTGCCGGGATAAAAGAAGGCCAGGTATTTTACCACGCCACCTCTGATTAGGAGTAAGAGACGTCGCACGTGACTGCCTCTACGGCGAGAAGTGAGGGCTTCATCTTAGACCTAGAGTGGGGTGGACGGCCGGGCAGTCGCTTGAGGTGTCGGACTTGTCTAGTATCCGAGACTAGCCTGAGTGTAAACCACACGGCGTTCATCCATAGAACTGTCTGTATCTATCCAATCTCAGGTTTGGAATGAAAACGGGCCACAGGCCGTCAGGGTGGGTTTACACAAGGACTCCGAGACGAGACCAGGCCGTCGTTAGCCGGGTACTGTAACCTTCCAAGTCCAGTCACATTTAGGTGGATTCGGCTGGACAGTGGTTGCACTACGTGTGGGGAAAGTCCGAAACTGGATTAGGGGCCCATCTCCTCGGAGAATGAACCGGACGGTTGAGCACGGAGATAGTACTGTCACTAACCTGGCGAGCTAGTAGAGGAGGAATAGTACCTCGCTCCCACTAGTGCGTACTGGTAGCATTTGTGCGCTAATTGAGCGTATCTCAATTCGTGACTCCGAAAGGAAGTCCGTGATCATAAACCAAAAGGTAGGTAGGCTACGTTAAAATAACGGTATCGTACTGTAACCCTCCTTTGATGATCCTTAGTTGTGATGGTGCTAGATGATAATCAAATGCACTTACCTTAATTTCGCTTTCTTACAGAAAGGGAGAGAGGTAATCCAAAATATAAACACAGTTTATAGTTAATAATTAAAGACGAGTTTATTTATTATTGTTAATCAAATTAGTAAATCGGTTTATAACATTATTTCACAACGAACATAAATTATTTAAAATTGAAAAAAAATTATAAAAACTTAAAACCGAAAGTGAGTTCCTTCTTTCTTGAGGACCTAATCAGAACTAACTTAAAGAAAAACCCTAAGTAAAAATGTAGACATTTAGAAAACAGTTTAGGTGACAAAACAAACTTAATTAAATTAACAGTGTACGTGTGTTTGATAAACACCAAGACAAAACTTACTTTCTTTTGATTAATATTAGAAAAATGCAATTATGCACTTCTTGAAGGAAGTAGCCTTATCACATATGAAAGAATAAGCATTTTGAAAAAAATATAGAATTTCACAGTTTTCGCAAAAGGGAAATATAATGTCTATTTCCCGTGGGAAGCTAGATTTGCAATTTCTTCATATTAGATATGCAAAAACTAAATTTTAATAAATAAGTTGTACCTTGGAGTTCATTTAACCCTAAATAAATATATTATTATAAATGCAATTATTATTTGTAAAACTAAGTAAATATGAACTTTAGCCAAAATAGTTTAAGAATAAATGGTAATATAATAATAAGCTAATTATAATAAATCAATGTAGCCGTTCGGGTACAATACCTTTGATTAGGTACACATGGTAGTTTTCATAATGGACCTAGGATTCCTCGACTTTCGCGAGTAACACAACCTGAATTGACCGAGCAGGCTTGTGATAGCGCAGTGGCGAGTAGTGCCTGTAAATGAAGTACGTGTTTTTTTGAGGCACTACCCACACGCGAGTTTACTACACAGACACCAAGCACTTGCTGAGGGACTGACTGACTAAAGTTAGTTTCGGCCCTTGGAAGCAGAGCAGTGGTTGCTATAGACTCATTATGCCTATTCAGCCTAGAGGGTATATAAGTAATAGATAATAAAAATAAAAAAGTAGTACCAGAGTTGTATGGTGTGTTTGAGGTTTAGCTTAAATAAGATGTGGTTAGGAAGAAAACTAGAATGAGTAAAATTTGGAAATACTATGCCCACCGAGTATAGTAGAATTACTGAACTAAAATGAAGTATCAATAGATATGCATGTGTATATGAGTACTAGTAGTTCAAGAATTAGGATTTAATTTTAAATTGAAACAAAACTCAGTAACTAAACTAAACCAAAGCGGGGTCTCTAGTCGGTCGACTCACTAGTCGGTCGAGCTCCCTCTACCTGTTCCAAGCCTACGAGAATCTGATCACCCATAAATCCCACCTGGAATATATTACTCCTGTGACACGTCCAGCGTATGAAAGAAGTTGAGCTCCCATAAGGTCGCTAGGTCGCAGACCTTCACGGATGAAAACATTCAGTCCAGCCTTCCTACAGGTCGTTCTCTCTTTTTGGTGAAGTCAGGGATAGGATCAGGGGTAGAACGCTTGCACAACGATTACTTGTATGGAGACAACGGCTTAATTCGGTCATTCAACAGAATTGAAAGCAAAACAGAATGGGAACCAAAAGTTATTAAAAAGAAATTCTAGGACGCGTATCCCACAATGTGAGGTCGAAGTCGCGCCTGTCTAAATGGGCATTCATGCCGCGGTGACTGTGAGTGTCTGTTACTAATATATGGTGTGTAATGGAGGATCATTGGTGGGAAATAAGGGTAAAGTTGGTATTAGGAATTCCAAACATGGCGGCTTTTAGAAGGATATTGGTGAGGTTGTGACCCTTCGCAATTGGAGTAGTGTCGCCGACACGCTCACGGGAAGAAAAGGTTCTATCGGAGAGCAGCTTCGACGTCTTTTATGAAATATCCATGTCGACGCCTCGGACGATGCAAGAGAACGTTGGCAATTGGGGGGGGGGGGTAAATAGTTGGCTAGGAGAAATTTGAACTCCTACTGTGTGGCTCAGGGTAGCAAGCCATTTGCAGAGGTCATCTTGTGGAGATGTTATCTAGGTTGTGCTATTGCTATAGAGATAGACGGTGACGTCTTGAATATATCTAGGTTGGGTATATTTTTGAGGTGGATTGGAACTGTTTTTACGTTGGTTTGCGATTTGGAAAGATCGGTGATGAGGCAGAAGTGTGTACTTTGCTTAGGGCTAGTAGCTGCTGGAGCTACCGGAGATGAAATAGAGGAAGATACGGTATATGGAATATTAGTGGCACGTTTTTTGAGGCTTGTTTGGTTTCTGCCAGTAATTTTCCAGTCGAAACAACTGATTTCGAGGGGGATCTAGGTATCATTTTTCGTAGATGGCATCCGTGCTGGGTGCTGTTGTGGTTGTTGGAGTGGTAATGGTGGTAGTTACGTGTGTTGGGCTTAGGAAGGGTATAGTAATGTTAGTAGATGGTAGTTGCAAAAGTTGAAAAATAGAAAGAATAGATGGAAAGTATGAAAAATAAGTCCAAACTGAAAAGTACAAATCAATACGTAAATCTAGAAAAAAGAAGGTACAGGCAAGTGTACGAAATCGCAAAAACACAAACAAATAAAAACGGAAGTGAAGTGACCGCTGGCCATGGAAATATATTTAAATAAGGAAGATTAATCAGAATACAGCTCAAAAATATATATCAACTGCACTCAAAACGCCTGCAAATCCCAAAGCCTATTAACAAAAAAACTAGAAAAGCGAAGAACGGTTACATAAAAACAATTAATTGGAAAATGTATAAAGGAAGATGTGATATTAATAGGTGATTTAAATGCCAAAGTAGGTACAGACAACGATGGCTTAGAGGGCAAACAAACATGGGGAAACAAGGCATTGGAGAAAAGAATGAGAATAAAATAAATCATATTTGTGTAAACCAAAAATGGATCAAAATGTTTCTAGATACGCGAAATAGAAGAAATGTAAATGCACGAACGTATCATTATATTCCGGCAGTGTTCCCCTGATCACTATTCTTTTTCTCTGAAACCGTTTCGCCAGGTGCTTTCTCTGGTGTGGTCAAGACTGTGGATCACAGTTTGTAGAGACGACTCTCGAATTATTTGTTTTTAAGCCACTGGTACGGCAGAGCCTAGGCAGGCTACTTCGGGGAATCAACTATAAGGTGAGTTGATGCGAATATGTTTTAGCCTCTCATCACAAGACAATTCTACTTCTATGTTGGTCTAAGCCGAGTTTCTACTTTCAGGTAGAGTCGGACGGAGCCCTGTCGAAGGTTCACCAAGGCTTTATTATGGTAGGCTGGGATGACAAATTCCTAGGGTATGCTAGGCAGTGTAAGTTTGCATGCTGGACTAGGGGCAAAGGTACTCCCTCGGAGACGGACTCCGACGAGTAAGCACATTAATAGCTTCAGCACTAGCCTGGAGAGCTAGTAGAGGGTGGATAGGCAACCTTGCTCAACTGGCAGCTGCTATAAAAGCAAATGACGCGCTAATTGAGCGTATTTTAATTTTTTGATCCCTTAGGGGGCGTGGCCATAAGCTCAATGCAGGTGGGCCACGTAAAACAAGTTTTGACAGTTTTAACACTAATTTTTGACAGTTCCTGTTACAACTCTTATATCTAAAATTGGAAACCTTATCTGCGTTTTTTAGTTTTAACACTAATTTTGTTTTTGTTGATAGTTTTAACACTAATTTCTGGCATTACCTGTTACTACTCTTATTACCAATATTGAAAACTCTAATAACCGTCTTTTTGTTATGTTTATTCATTATTCAAATATTATGTTTCCAACATCCATTAATATTTCATTCCGATGCTAAACGAAACCTTATATTTTTCTAACCTCAAATAATTAACAAACCTGTAAACTTCAATAGGTACTTATTACTTGGTTGAATTTTTGTTGCATCTAATGACTTATGCAAGTCATAAAAAGGATCTTTCATTAATTACTGTAAGTAGGAATAAAATTTAAATGATTATCAATCGATAATTAGTAGTATAGGTTTATTAACTATGCGTATACATACATTTTCTTGCAGCCGCGTTTTCCGTAAATAACATCCATTTTTGCACATTTATCATACTAGTTTCTGATTTAATTATTATGTTAGCGACAAGATAAACTTGTCGCGTGCGTGCTTACTACTCATCGAGAAGAAAAAAGAAACAAGGAAGTCATAAAAGCAACTTGTTAAAGTGGAAGAAGTATATAAAAGTAATTAATAAACCGTTTTATTCTTCTTCTTTTTCTTTTTGCATTTAAATGTCTTAACAAGTTGTTACATCACAGCGTAGAACCATAGGGTTCTAAGTGGTGATTTGTATAATTATAGAGAAATCAAAATTGCGAAAGAACAATGATAAAGATGCTGAAACAGATCGCGATTACTATTTATTATAATGCATGTGCTTAAGAAATAAACAAGCAGGCAACATCAATCAAATTGAAAAATATTCAAATAAGAACTAAAAATAAATTGTGTAAAATACTATTGCTCGGATTTCATTTCATACTACTGTATATTGCGGTTAATCCACTCTAAAAAATGAACATGAAATAATGAATTTGCTTGTTATTTTCCCTAAAATAAATTCCCCTGAACTCGGCAGGGCCGATGTAAGCTTTTGCGAGGTAGAGTTCAAAACCGTGCTTGGCTTAAAAAACTTCTAAATAAATAATTTATTAACACATTATTACAATTACAATAGGATTATAGAGTATCATTATAGTTATTTAGGAAGTACGCGAAGTCTTTATTCGCGTATGAGCACATTTTTTGAAGTACGAGCGACAAAGAGCGAGTGATTCATTGCACGAATGCGTCAAAGATTTCTTGAAATGAATTTTAACAATAAAAAAACCTAATTAACCAAAATCTGTAATACTGTTTCGAATTCAAAGTAAACATAGAACCAAGTAGGCAATAGCTTTCTCTTGTTGCAAATAGATGGCGCTCGCACATTTGTTACAGTTCTTAGAAGTTGTTTTTGCTGTGTTATATTTTAATGGTGATTGTAATTTTGACAGATTAAATTTAATATTTGTGTTGATATTTATGATAACTTTAAGTAGAATATTTAGATTTTATAATTTTTAAAATGTCAGTAAAATAGAATTGTCATTCATAGATTCATCTCAATAATATGTTACTGATCTGGTGATTATACATGTTGCAACAGAGCTACCGCATAATTTGTTTTAACAATTTGTCGCGAGAGTGCAGATCAATCTTTGGTGCGTCCCAGTAGAGACCCTTCAATTACAGTCTGGCCTAGGCAGCCATATTATATCACAACACGTAGCGCCAAATTTGAAAAGTGTAGAAATGGTTACACGGTAAAATATTGACACGCATGTACTTGACTCAATTAAAGAACACGTAATAATGGGATGAGGTACATAAAACATTATTTAGCAATAAAATGTCAAAATCCATGTCCGTCCATTGTAGGGTTGCCAACTGACTTTTTTTCGGAAGGACAGTCCTTCTTTCTAAGAGTGTCCTTCGTCCTTTCTTGTTATAGGAAAGGACAGGTTTTGTCCTTATTTAAAACAATCAACGAAAATGATTCAGTATTTAAATTTTATTTTAATCACTGAAATTAGCATTCGAGAATCAAGAATTGTAAATTTCAAATTAACCGCCAATATCGTTCATGTAAAATCAATTAAATTTGCTATGAACTATATTAAGTTATATGATTTAGTGCATTATTGTTAAAAGTCATTTAAATTAGTGAAGTTACGGATTATAATTTACTGGACGATGAAGAAAATGTGGTTAACTGCTTAAAAAGTAAAAGACAGAAAACGTATGTGTGCATAGTACTCTGTAGTAAACCGGCCAATGTCGACAATTGCATAGAAGCATATTTACTAAATGAAGGGTTGGCCGTAACAACGTTGTATGTAACATAAGAATTTGAACAGCAACACGAACTTACAACAGATTACAATGTTGTTACACGGCATACTGCAAATTTCCGTTTTCAAAACTAGTATTATGAGAATCTGTTTAAAAATATTTTATAATCCTATGACACCAACACCTTCCAATAGGGACATACTAACGTTGTTTCTACGGAAATACCGCATTTCAACAAAATGTTACATACAACGTTGTTACGGCCGACCCTTCAAATATCTAATAAACTTCAACTAACACGTAACAACTAATCTATGGCATATTAATTTGGTAGCATTAATTATTTAATGGTCAAGCTGCAGTTGAATTTTTACATTATGGAACTTATTGACCATTACATATATATTCAAACAGTCCTGAACATCTGCTGGGGATAGCTTGAAGGGGAACCTCTTGGACTAGGTACCCACCACACATTATTCTTGGAGAGGGATAGACTCAGAGAAACAGCATTTTCAGGCAGTGATACCAGAAATAGCATGCATACATGAATTAATATTAATTGTTGATTAATTAATATTAATTGTTGATTAATTGTTATTAATTATCGATTAATTAATATTAATCAAATAATAAGTGAAAAGTAATTAATAATAAAACAAACAAAAAAAAGAGATAAATGGCATTCATTAAAGAAGCAAAAGACATGAACAGACAGTATGGCCGACTAGAAGACGCGCTGGACTTGACGATGGTAACGTTTTCAAAACGTTTTTAACGATTTCAAACCCCCAGTTCTATTACCGGTTCGAAGAATTTTTTTATAGAATATTTAATATATTTCATAAATAAACCATTTTTTATAATTATAATGTTCATAAAAAGAAATAGCTTACAATTAAATACTAATATGGTATGCATAAACATTTATTTTATTTTTATAGTTTAAACGAGTATAAAATTGAGGAATAATTTTGTGTAATTATTTAAGTAATGTTTATTTATAAAATACATTAAATATTTTATTATAAAAGAATTAACCGAACCGGGAATAGATCCGAGGTTTTGTAGTTGTAAATCCAGCCCCCATGCTGTTTATTCATGTCTTTTTCTTTTTTAATGAATGCCATTTATCATACTTTTTCGTTTGTTTCTTTAGTAAATTGTTTATTTTATAAATACTTTTTTTTATAGATCTAATATTTATAAAAAAGAATAATTATATAACAGTATCCCTAATTTTATAGTCGTTGTCTAAACTATGTATTATTATATTAAATAAAAATACAACTAAATGATTATGCATACTATATTAGTATTAATTGTAAGTTATTTTTGTTTATAAACATTATAATTATAAAAAAATTGTTTATTTATTAAATATATTAAAAAAAATACCAGAAGCGGAAATAGAACTGGGGTTTTTAAATCGTAAATCCAGCGTGCCTTCCAGTCGGTCATGCTGTCTGTTCATGTTTTTGCTTTAATTGCTTTCATTCATTTATCATCCTTTTTGGTAATTTTTTACAATTACAGTAATGACTACTGACAGTACATATTAATTGATTACAGTGCATAAAATAGTAAGTATATTTACAATGACGCCACAAAGTAAGTTGCCTGGAAAATCTGCTAATTCAGATTTTTAAAAATCTGTAATACTGCCTACACTAAAAAAAAATATAGTTGGGGAAACTAAATTTTATTTATCTCAACGAAACATTTAGTTAGCAAAACTAAAATTTTATTTGATTAACTAAATATTTAGTTGAATTAAATAAATTTTAACTCTGTCAACTAAACTTTTTTCAGTGTAGTATCTGCTTTTAAATTATTTTGATAATATTCTATAAATAATTCGGAAAAACTTTGGTTTCTATAAACTATTCCTTGAATTTATTACTAATAGAGGTAAGTTCATGTGTAAGTGGAGAGAACCGCTTCGCAAATAATAGAGCCCTTAACGATATTGACGTTTCGTTTTCATTTAAATAACATTGGATAAAAATCTTTATTATTGTAACTGCATATAATAAATAACGTTTTTGGAAATTCCTGAATGTCCTTACTTCCTACTTTTAAAAGTTGACAACCCTACCCTATTGTGATATAAAATGGCGGACACGGTGGCAACTCATTGGCCAGACTCTTCATTGAAGGGTCTTGATGTTAACGATTACTAATCTTTTTTTGTGATTTATAATACCCAAATGCGAACAAGGGCATTTTCTAAATTGAACTTTAGGTATAATTAAAGAATTGCCCACCAAATATTTTTTTATCAAACTGCTGTTATTTTAACGGAAATTTTATGCTGATCCTGATCATTTTTGGGGCGAGCCCTAAGGCCCCAAATTTGAAAATCATCAGTATAAAAATGCTTAATCTCCATAACAATAGTTATTATATTAAGTTTCTATGGCTGCCAAATTGTGTAATTTACAATTACACAATTTAATTAGGTTAAGTTGGGTTAGTTTGGATTTAGATTAGGTTAGGTTAGATTTAGGTCAGGTTTAGGTTAGGTTAGGTTAGGTTGAAAAAATTCGAATTTACTTTTGCATAGCGTTTTGGTAAGGTAGTGGCGTTTTTGTGGAGGTTAGGTTGTAGCAACCGATTTTGGAGGGTTCGGAGCATATGCTCCAAAAATTACAGATTCAGAACCGGCATAAAATCTCCGTTAAAATGACACCAATTTGGTCAAGAAATGTTTGGTGGGGGAATTTTTTAATTGTTCCATATTTTATTGTTATCAATTCAAATTATTTTTAGGGAGCCTAAAAGGTGTTTTTGCATCGTTTTGAAACATTACGTTTGCGTTTAACTGTTACATTTGTAAAATGTCATTTTGAAAGTGGTGAGTTTAAAAAACTATTTCTATGGTCTTTTTTATTGCAAAATTTTTAATTACGTCATCAAGATTTACATAGGGTGAATGGTGGGAGTTTGTTTTGTCAGTCGCTTTTGACACGGAAACATCGGTGTGGCTACAGCAGCAGAGAAAGTACGCGTATTTGTACAATCCATAATGAAACGCGTATTGAAAAATCCAGATTTTTCTATTGTCTTTTGTTTCCGAGTTATAACCAATAGTTGGATTTTTCTACTTTTCGATGCTTGGCGATATCTCGGTTATTTGTGAAGCTAGAGAAAAAATATATAAAAATAGAGAAAAAGTTGAAATTTAAAAAGTTGAAATTAAAAAATTAAAATTAAAAAATTAAAAAATTACAATTAAAAAATTAAAATTAAAAAATTAAAATTAAAATTAAAAAATTAAAAATAAAAAATTAAAAATAAAAAATTAAAATTAAAAAAATTAAATTAAAAAACAAATTAAAAAATTAAAATTAAAAAATTAAAATTAAAAAATTAAAATTAAAAAACTAAAATTAAAAAATTAAAATTAAAATTAAAAAATGGAAATTAAAAAATTAAAAATAAAAAATTAAAATTAAAAAAATTAAATTAAAAAACTAAAATTAAAAAATTAAAATTAAAATATTAAAATTACAAAATTAAAATTAAAAAATTAAAATTAAAAAATTAAAATTAACAAACAAATTAAAAAATTAAAATTAAAAAATTGAAACTAAAAAATTAAAATTAACAAATTAAAATTAAAAAATTAGAATTAAAAGAATTAAAATAAAAAATCAAAATTAAAAAATCAAAAAAGATAGAATTGTCTATTTCACGTAAGAAGAACACTAGTTGCTTTGCTTTATTTCTGTTTAAAATTTAACGATTGCTGTGTAACAACTTACCCACTTCCGTAACACTAATCTCTGCACTAGATCTCACTTGCTGGATGTTAGAAGATGTACAAATTAAAGATGTATCGTCTGCATACGGATATATTCTTGCTCCAGATAAAGCAGCACCTATAGCGTTTACATAAATTATGAAGAAGATGGGCCCCAACACAGATCCTTGAGGGACGCCAAGGTTAGTATTTTGACAAGTAGAGCTTTGGTTATTATAGGATACATACTGGCTTCAATTAAGAACGATCTTATTAGGTCCAAGGTGACACCTCTAATACCATAATGTTGCAGTTTCTCAAATAAAATAGGAATGTCTACACAGTCAAAGGCTTTTGCCAAATCTAAAAGAAGGGCCATCCCATACTGATTATCCTCATAAGTTGATAAAACAGACTTCACTAATTCCATGACAGCATGTTCAGTGGACTTTCAGCTTCTGTATCCGAATTGATTAACTGTTAGAATCTTGTATTTTTCAAGAAACTTCACAAGACGTGTTTTAATTGCGATTTCAATAATAGAGAAGACGCATGTATTTTTCTTAATTTTGGTATTCGTTCGTTTTGGTTAGAAAAATATTTCCAGATAAGCGAAATTTGTAAAAACGTTTAATTTACTTGAAAAAATTAAATTTAATAATTCTCTTCGTTTTAAACAGAATTTGGCCTTGAGCAACTTCCCTTAAAGTTATTTGATGTAAAAAAGTAGGTACCGCTATGAATGAGAAAAGGCAACATTAACGATCTACTCACCCTTAGATGGCACTGATGAAAACCAATAAATTGAATTTTGAATTTATATTAACAGAAATATTTTACACCACTTTTATTATGGCAGTTAATTACTCAACAGCATAAAGTACATTATTATATTAATTGCTCATTAATAAGTGGACGATATTTGAACTTCAAACTAAATAATTTTTTCGAACTGACGGGTAATACAGGACTCTTAACAGGTAACTTAACTTAAGCTACATTAGCACCAACGGTGGGTCGTCTTTGGAACTGGGTGATGTAACGAAGTTTCATCCATTAGAGGACACCAGTATTGCATTTTAAATTTATTTAAATTTTCAAGGTTTTCAAAAATTAATTACTTAAAATTGGTAATTGTTTAATGCATTTATAATTAATATTCTAACTAATTTAGTAATGACGTTTATGAATATGCAAGAATTTCTTCAATTGACGACATATGCGTCTTCCCTATTCTTGAGGAAACAGAAGTGATCGCAATTGGACGGTAATAATCAACGATATTAATTAAGGTGAAATAACCTTGGCAAAAATTAACTGCAGGTTATTGATTTCTATATACATACGAACGGGGTCAGAATTTATGCCAGCGGGATTACTTACTCTAAATCTGACTATAAGGTCAGATCTCAAAAATAATCAAAATGGCACAGTAAAATTATCGCGACTACGGGTACCAATCAGATTGCGCAATCCTCAACTCCAATAGTGAGCTGTTCAACTATTACGGAGCAAAGCTATATGTATTGCTTTCACTCGCACATATTCCTAACAATGTAAACTGGTAAAATAATATATATGAAATAGATACGTAGATATAAGTGCTACACACACTGTCGAAAAACCATTTAACACAAAAAATTATAACATACAAATATACAGTAATGTTTTATATTTACAATAAAGGTTTGTCAAACGTTAATGCTTGTATATAAAGTTGCTACAATGTAAGTGACTCCCGATACAGGTATGTGTTCTTCAAATCTGGATAGGAACGTCACCAACCAAAATTGGCTCATAAATTGTAAAACATTCTGATTGCCAATAAAAAATCATATATAAAAAAACAACCAGGTTGAGTGTTGCGTGATCGAAGGAGCCAACCAAGTAACGGTACATGAGCAAGTAGCTCAGTGTAATGGTCCTTTAACAACCCAAATATACAACGTAGTGTATGAAGTTATGGTAACATAGAGAGGATAATATAAAAAAGAAGGTCTGTAACAAACAAAATCAAATTACCAGAATGCAGCAAGAAAACATTTAACATGTACTGTAGATGATAGGTGACCTAGTGAACTAATTATACCGCTTCCAAATGCGGTTAACGTCGATTAAATATCGAATCCTGTCGAAAGAATTACAGTATAAAAGACTGAAAGTAAAGAAAAGCTAAACTACGAACCTTCTAGAACGTGATTCTAATCTCTAAAAGAACTAGCAGTAAATCCTTTACGGTACCAATAAAATTGGAAATCATACCAAAAATTAATTATAAATCTGCACAAATGCAATTCCCATTTCACAACATAAAGGCCACATCAATTTAACGGCGATGCCTCTGAAACATTATTTTAAAGAATTTGCTTCACACGAACGAAGTGTAAGTTCTCTTATCAACAGGAAGTTAGTTGCGAACAAAATGGCTACTAAAAGGAGAGAAAATACGAAAATCCCTAAACGCTATAGAAACTAACACAAAAGCATAGCTATACAGGGGTGCTACTTAGTTTAAAATATAAAACATTAAACAATGACAATAAAAGAAATAAATAATCAATCTTGATCTTAGAGAATAGTCCTCAAGACTGCGATATGAATCACAGTTAAAAAACACAACATTACATAATCTCACGAAATCTAAATAAATATTATGTTTTAATAATCTAGTTAATAAATTGTCAATCTCTTCTGGCTTGACCAATCCAAGTCCATAAATATTTGCAGTACTTCTTACGTTGTCATTTGTTTTTTGATTGTCAATTCCATAATCCTTTATCTCATACCAGGTACCATTTAAACTAAATTTTATATTATGTTATAAACTGCCATACCATGCACTATTTTATTTTCTCCTGACTCATGTAAAGCCTGAACCATCAATACTTTTAGTGAAAGTTTCATAAACTAATTTCAGTTTCCAATTCGTTACTTTATAACGTATAATAAATATCCATAGCATATAATTATTTTTTTCAGACTTGTCTATTATGTCGTTGTCTACAATGTCTATTCCAAATTCAAATCCTATTCCACCTATGAGTTTTGCAGATAACGTTTAGAAACTCTTTTTTCAACACTTCTGGTACAATCACCCTTTTTCTGGGTAAAACAAGATATTCTGGTGCAAAAGCATATCATTTCTTGAAAGTCAATATTTTCTAACCTCATAAGCTACATTACTTTTATGGTTAGGTCAACCATGAAGTACATAATATTTAATTTTCCGCAAAGTAGGATCTTCACACATAACTCGTTGTAAACGTTCAATTATTTTCGTAGTAGTTAATAGAAAAAAACACTTACACTCGACATAATCTGAATTAATAGTTTCTGATGAAGGATCTCTCAGCAACTTTTAGCATCAGCGACTTTTAGGTTTTTTTCAGGAACATAATCGAGGTTAAAATAATATCTTAACAATCTAATAGCTAATCTAAACCAATTAAAAGACGATTATTAAATCAAAATTTTGTTGGTCAGTTTCAATATCAAACTTTTGTCTACATAAATAAAAATTGAACATTTCACATCAAAACAATATTACGCCAATAATTCTTTTTCTATATGATTATATCTATGTTGGGTTTGTGTTAAAGACACAAATGCAAACTCAATGGGTTTCTGATCTTGACTTACCATTGGTCCAAGTCCATATCGACTAGCATCTATCTACAAAGAAAAGGCACAGTAGTTGAAGACACAAGCTTCTTAATCCTATTAAAACAGTTTTCTTCATTTTTAGTTGTCAACAGCTGTGAAATGAGTAGAATTATTGTTTCTTAATAAGTCAAATAGCAATTTTCGCTTTTATCTGCTTCTTTAACTAACAAATATGTTTGGCTAGTGAAATGTTGCGCCTCCAGTTCTTCTTTTTAATAGTATTTTTTGATTAATTAAGAAAATATAAGGTTAAATATTTAAAAATGAGTTAAAATAAAATAAACCAATATGTATCCATTATGCCGACATTAAGTGCTTACACGCAAAATAAACTGCAATAGTTTATTATCTGTGGTCTTCGCGCTAATATTTGACATTTGTTGGGGGCACATTCCTGCTCAAGTAATTAGAATTCGAAAACAAATCTGTCAAAAAGAACGTGCACAAAGTGACGCGTGACAATTAGAATTTGGCCCTTAGACTTCTTTTTATAGGGTGCAGTTTATGAAACCCCGACTCAGAACACCCAAGATTTGCGAAACAGAAGCAAACAAGAATGCAAATATTTCAGAACAGAATTTTTTAGAATGTGAGAAAAGCGTTTGAAGACAGGCTTTAATTATACTTTTCTTGTAGAATAGTATACAGAATCTTCAATCCACTAGACCAAACATGCCAACCTTCGAACATAAAAATCTAATTTTTTAAATGGATATTTATATTATATATGATTCAACTTTAGAGTTCCTGCCAATTCATAGATGTATGTTCTATTTTAAAAAGGAATTTTATTATTACGCGGTTGTAGATGAATGGGAATAATGTTGTTCAGGCATTTATGTTCAGACTGATAAATTTATTTTAAGGGAATATTTTGAAATATAACATATCTATATCAATTGGTAGACACTTAAAGGCCGAATCATATTAAAATATACAGTGTGACCCATTAAAAGAAACCCAGATTTTCATGTTCGAATATTTATATCTTTGTTCTAGTGGTTTGAACACCCTGTGTATTATGAAAAATAAATTTATGAGAAAATATTGACTTAGCTATTTATAAGCGTCGTATATTATTATATTTAGTTAAATATTAAGTTGCAGTATGTAAATATAGTTTTTTAAAAATTGTTGCATTTTTAAAACTTAAAGAAATGGAATTTATTAAAGAACTGTGCAGAATATCAGGATGTATTAGCCAAAAATATTGACGAAGTATTAGCTGAAAAGACTCACCCTGTATATACAAAAATATTATAAATTTAAAACTGCTTTATACTAACCAAAGGTATTCAACTTTTTTTTGTAACCCTAGCAGATTCCAAGATAAGGTACAGGGTTATTTTCATGAACCATCCTGTAAATTTAGTCACAAGAAGAGTAAATGTTAGGATCTTTTGATTTGTAATGTTTTTACAATTAAAGCTAACTATTTCAAATTTTTCGTTATTTTCTCATGATTCACATTAAGATGGTGTTTAGAATTTTCCCGATTAGGAACAAATACAGGAGGACTCGATTATTCGTATTAATCGGGGGAGCGACACGGTCGGATAATCGAAAAACACGGAATCATCTGGAACAGACAAAACATGTTGTAGTGAAGGTGTATGCCAAAGTATAGCAACTTACCTGTTGAAATTGTAGTTTTTTGAATTTTCATAGTTTTAAAGCTGTTTGCTAAGTTGTTTTAGTAGAAATAAGCACAGTAACGTTATAACCACAGAACTAATACACATTTCAATATAAAAGTTCGATCTTGTTGATGGAATCACATAAAAACATGTTTGACAAGCTGCGCTTTTCTACCGTTCAATTGAATTATGCAATTTGGCTTGTATGTCAAAATCTTTGGCATCTACAAACACCCAGATAATATTAGGAATCATTAAATGTTTAGATTTGTGGAGAAAGGAATGTGTAAAAAGGTGCTTTTATATAATTAAGTTAATTATTAGTAATAGAAAAGAAATATTGTTCTTTCGTCGATATTAGAATTAAAGGTATTATATTTTTCAACCCAAGTGTTATCTATGGTTGAATTCAGAATTTTCGTTCTATAAGTTTATATAATTAGTGTTTGCATTAATCGTAGTTTATATATATAATAATTGGGCAGTGTTGGGTAGTAACTGAGTAGAAGTAGCTCGTTACTAGCAACTAATTACTTTTTAAGTAACTTGCTAGTAACTTAATTACTTTTCAATTTTCAGTAACTGTAGCGATAACTCGTTACTTTATGCCAATAACGTACTAAAGTTACTTTTTTATTTTCCTCTAAATAATTCCAAAATTTTTCGATTTGTAAGTAAAATTCGATTCACGCTTCACAAGATAGTAATAATCTGCTAAAGTGTAAATTTCCCTTTCAGATGAATAACAAACATAGAGGTGCAGTTAAACTTTACAGCTACACTCTTTTATGTTTAAATTGAAAGTAGGCATTATTAGAGCTATATGGGTATAAAGTATAAAAACTATAAATCAATAAATTGCAACCAAAACCAGATAATTTTTTTACATGACTCAATGAATAACAGATTGATAAACAGATGAATAACAAATGTTTTTTTGGGAAAATTCAATTGTTTCCCAAATTAGTATATTAAGGGAATCCATTTCTTAACAACTAAGTAGCAATATTCTATCAGCGGAACAAGGTGTTTCAGCTAGAAATACTTCAAAAATTGAAATTGTAAGGTTAGAATTTAACTTGGAAAATAATAAAGAAGTAACGTTGTGTGAAACGTCAATAATAGATAATCTTGTTTAAAGTGTGTTTGAATATATGGTTGTTCATTGAATATAATACAGTTTTTAAACTCTTAAAAAATCATTTTAAAAATAATAACATTTATAATTTTATTTAACCTTGTCAATATTAAACTAATTTTAGAAATATCAAAAGAAAGTATCCAATTTTATACTTACCTGTTTAATTGAAAGATGATTCCTTTTTAATAAACAACTATAATTTGGTTTTCAATTAGTTTGGAATTTATATTCGATCAATATTTTTGTAATTCAATTGATGTATCGAGATGTCAGATTAATCTTTGACATAATTGTTTGGATCAGAAATGGGAGCCGATGAACGAGAAAAAAGAAAAAGTGAGTTATTAAGACAACGTTTAATTTAATTTAATTTAGATACCTATATTTTATTAATAATAGAAAATAGACTAGATATAATAGAAGAAGAAAATAGAATAGAATAGAGAGATGTGGGTTTTTCACAGAAATGTATTCTTCACTTCACTTCACATTCTGCATTAGCATGCCTTACTTATTTATCTAATGTGCATTTAGGGGCTTAAAAAGTATTTTTTATAAATTGTACACTTCATTTTACACACTAACCAATTATTTTTAAATAAATAAAGATTAGTAAAAGTTTCACAGTTTTATTAAAATACAACCTGACAATATTGTTTCGACAGCTATGCTGTCATTATCAAAGGTAATATAATTATAAACAAACACGTCGCTAAGGTAGATACAAAAATAGGTAACTAGATAAAATAATAATAATAATCAGAATTAAATATCTAATACTTCCAGTAACGGAGAATTACTGAGCTCAAGTTGTTCATTCATTAAAGGTACCCTGAGTTTGTGTTTGTATATCTCAAAGGCTTCTAAAATGTCTAATTTGCGTTTACTATTACAAAAATGTAGAAATTTAATATTATTTTGAGGAGTCATTGTGTGATTTTGTTCTAAAAGGTGTTTGGCGTAATTCGATTTTTCAGAATGTGTATTTTTGTAATGACGTACGTGTTCTTTATATCATATGTCAAAATTTCGAAGTGTTTGTCCAATATATACCGAACTACAAAAAGAACAATTTAAACGGTAAATGCCCGATTTCATGATATCATGTGTTCTGTCTTTAGCATTAAATAAAAATAAAAAAGTGTTAGTGTTGGTTTTAAATGTTATTTTATAATTGTTGGTTTTTCTTAGTATTGTATTTTAATAAAACTGTGAAACTTTTACTAATCTTTATTTATTTCATGATTATGGAGTTGCACAAAGTAAGGCTGGAAACAATAAACAAAAAACCAAATTATTTATTTGAAAAACACTTTAAATGAAACAAACTACCTACTTCAAACTTTTTGAAGACCACGAACTTATCTTAAACTTAAAGCAAATATTCAAAATGCCCTCCTGTGGACTCTACCAGTAGTATCCTTGTAGACGCGGCTCTAATCATAGCCAATATAATCCTTCGACACGCTTCACGAATTTGATTTGGTAGGTGATCTACATTTAAAAGTTGCACTTGGTAGACTAGATCCTTGAGGTAGCCCGAAACAAAGTAATCTAATGACGTGAGGTCGGGTTAACGAGGGTGCTATGGAATTGGATCTATTATCGTCTATTATATATATCTTATTATTAACCAACTTAAAAACTTAATATTAACTTTCAAAAGTTTAATTATCTAAGAAATCAGTCAATAAATACATTATGTAATTCTATTACTGTAAATTAAATTATCAATAAGCATTTTTAATCGCCAAAAGCAAAAAATGTCTCACTTTCAGAAACCAATGCTTCCCATTGACGTCGACGTAGTGACATGCATTCAAATTAAATTTTATCGAATTTCATTCAAAATTGTTAGTATGCAGTAAAAATATAAATTACATCAGGAAAGTGGGGTCGAGGGGAGAAGTTACACAACTGTCATACTTCGGTAACAACAGATGGATTTAGGGTGAATTCGTACCGTACTTAAAACACCCCCGATATGGTAATATGTGAACTGATGCGATGTGCTAACATTAGTTATGAATCACAGGTAAGTATCAATCCACACGTGCACACCTGTTCTAACTTATTAAGCACATAATCCGATAGATCTAAATTAATGCAGCGATAAAATTACTTCGCTAGCTTTTGTTATGTATAAAACAAAAGAGAACAGAATTATCTGAAGACGTCCCTAACTTATAAACCAAGTCGGATAAAGTTTCTTAGGGTTACCGTAAATCATAGATTCGTACAAATGGCAGGAATTAAGAGGATCCTAGCAGGAATGTTGGCAGCAGTAAGTCCGGTACAACCCTAATAAAGCGAGCATAGTGTTCCGCTTTTCCCTTGACTGCACTTGCTTTCCCAATGATGACCTAATGAAATTCTATGAGGCATGGCGATGAAATATAACGTACCGGGGATGTAGCTGTTTGCATGGATATGGATGTCAAACAGGCATTCCTACGATTAACGATGCGTTCTGTCGACATCAACACACTTTAACCTCGAATCAAAGATGCTACGACGTGATCAGCGCTTAAATAAGCGTAAATGCTTAAAGAAATACCAACTTTTTAGAAAGGAAAAACTGTTCGTTTAGTTATATGGATCGTCAATACAGTCATTCAGTTTTTTCCTAATTCAAAACGTGAAAAACAGGGTTACTTTTTAAAATTGAATGTATCACCCCAAGCCCTTTAGTAAATAACATATCTATTTGTTCTAGATTTGCAAGCTGAATTAGATTTCTTCCCCGATAGAAAACGTTAAAGAGTTTTTATCTTGATGATATTCTATTACTCTATGATTCTTCACTAATCTTAAGAGAAATTTTCTTATTAAAATTCATAAAAAAAACTTTGTTGTGAAATGTGAAAAAACTTCAACAGAAAAATTTCTTTCAGCCGAATAAATTTTAGTCAAATTGAAGAATATTTTATTTAAATCAACAAAAAAAATTTTAACCACAACAAAAATTCAAATAAAATGTTTTTGTTGAATTGAATATAAATTTCTTCAATTTTAACGGGAAAATGTCTTTTCGTTTACAGTAGCAAATTTTTTAATTCGAACAAAGTTTCATTTCATTAAACAAAATGTACACAACAAATTTTTTGTAAATTTGAATTAAATTTTCGTCAATTATACAAATATGTTCAAGCGTTTTCAAACAATGGTTTTGTTTAATTCAACAGTTTCTTTTTGCAGTGTGCAAAAAAGCGAACAAGATATTTATACATTTGTAACTTGCAAATCACTTCAAATGGGTTCAAGGTATCGCAATAACATATATACACTTTTTGAAGAATTATGTAAATATTGACAAAGAAATTGTGGAAAACAGCGGAATTTTAATTATTTAAAAGGTAAACACAACTTATTTTGAAAGATTTAGAAATAAAAATAAACATGATTCATGCGAACGTATTTCCAAAGTGCGAGATAAACAGAGAAAATCTGAAAATTATTACACCTCGTCAATTGGATATTTTCTTTAAAAAATTCAGTTCTGTTTTGGGAACATCTTTGAATGTGGCAAAAATTACAGGTGATTAACACTGATTTTATAAAAACATAATTTTGAAAAAACATTAAAAAAAATTAAAATTGAATCAACAAGATTCTCAATCAAAAATACAAAGCTGTTGATTTAATAGAAGATTTCTATCAATTTAACAAATTATGACATTCTCTAAAATATTCTTTATTTATAGATTAGAATCTGGAGAGTCTAATTTAACGATCCAGTATATCCATGGTATCCCTAAAATCATTTCAGTCAATAAACAAAAGGAAGTAGAGTTAAGTAAAAATTCAAAAAACAGGGTAGAGTGAAAAGTGCTAACGCATCTAATATCAGTGCGAGTTTCACAAAACAAACTATCACGTTCAAGGCTTGAACACTAAAATAGAAAATTTGTATTTAAGTTTTTCTGTCTGTAATTATGATGTATTAGTTTTAACTGAAACATGGTTGCAAGATAATGTATTAAACAGCGAATTTTGTAAGGATAACTTTGTTATTTTTAGGAGAGATAGAGATATTGTAAACACTAACAAGAAAACTGGTGGTGGGGTATTGATTGCATCAGGAATGTTTATAAAGTGACTGAGATTCCATTATCTATTAATTTTTGCGAATTGCTTTGTGTCAGAGTAACCTTTAGCAGTACGAGCACATTATATATTCTTGGAGTTTACATTTTCAGTTCATCATTTGCTGATTATGAGAACCTCTTTGATTATATTTCTCAATTACCATTTATTATGGATCAGTAAACAATCGTTGGAGATTTAAACTGTACGGACTATGTAAGGTATCATTTTAATAACGCTGAACACAATTCTGAACATTTAAGTAACAAGCCTAAAAGTCTAATTAATCTTATTGAGTATCTAGGATTTACTCAGTCAAACTCAGTGCTTAACGACAATCAGCATATATGCTCAGGTACATCAGGATTATGATCCCTTGGTGCCGACAAATGTTCATCACCAACCTTTGAACTGTGATATAAATATTATTGCCGAAAAAAACAAATCTTGTTCATTTACAATTGAAACTATATAATTTTAGTAAAGGCAATTATTTACATCTATATAATTTAATATCGCAAGTAGATTGGGATAATTTATTATACTGTGACTCAGATGATGCTATGGTGTCTGAGTTTTACGCAAAGATGTTTAGCATTCTAGACCTTTGTGTATCTAAAGTAAAGAAACGTAAATACAACAACAAATATCCGTTATGGTATAACAATGAAATAAAACATAACCTACGATTGAAAATAAGTACCATAAGCTTTATAAGACTACCAGTCTACAAGTCTACTACAACTTTATTTTCTCATTACAGATCACAAGTTTTAGTTAGAATAGCTTATACAGACTATATTACTTCTTTTGAAACAAACATCAAGTCCGAGCCTAATAATTTTTGGAACTATGTAAAATCTAAGCAAAATTCTGTGTCTATGCCTTTACCTATGATTGATTTGCAAGGCTCTTCTCTAAATAATGGAAAGGATATTGCGGAAGCTTTTGCAACATTTTTCGAAAGTACTTTTGTAGTTGACAACTCAATTTATATACTTAAAGCAATTAAAAGGCTAAAAAACACTAATTCGTGTGGTTTAGACAATATACCAACTTATATAATTAAAGGCTGTGCTGAATTTTTGACCAAACAGCTGTAATTAATATTTAAGTGTTTAAAACAATGTCAATTTCCTGAAGAGTGGAAATGCGCCAAAACATTGCCAATCTTTAAAAAGGGCAACAAGAATGACATTCAATATTATAGACCCATTTCAATTTTAATTAATTTTTCAAAGATTTTTGAATCGGTGTTCTAAGAAACATAATTAATAACTCTTTGTCAATAGATCAGCATGGATTTATATCGAAAAGGTCAACTGCAACCAACTTAACTGTTTTTACTCAATATCTGTCAAACGCCTTGCATAATCAGCTTCAATTTGACGTTATTTATACCGATTTTCGCAAGGTCTTTGACACAGTTAACCATAATTGCTTGTTATCTAAACTATCGTGTTTCGGGTGCGATTCGAACTTGGTGCACTTTCTTACTTCATATCTCAATAACAGAAGTCACTCCGTTTATTGTTGTGGTTTTTATTCAAATGAATGTTATGCCACTTCAGGTGTTCCTCAGGGAAGCATATTGGGCCCCGTATTATTTACTATCTTTATTAATGACGTTGTAGAGGTTGTTCAGTCATCTTGTAAATTGCTTTTTGCTGACGATTTTACAGTACCAAAACAACTTCTATATACCATAACTACGAAATGAATTTTGAACCTCTAAGCAGAGTCAATAGCATAAAAGATTTGGGAATTGGTTTTACACCATCACTTAAATTCAACTTACATATGGAAGCTATTATAAATTCAGCATCCAAGTAAATAGGCTTTTTATTTCGCAATACCCAACATTTTTATACACATTTGGCATCTCCAGTAAATGCAATGTGTAGAACATTTAATAATATAAAGTCCAATGTTGAATTATTTGGTATAACGTTCGCGCAGTTCAAAAATTCACTTGATAAACATTTCTTCCATAATGCGTAAGACATTGTGTTAACTAAACTGTTTTTTTATATTGATTTTTTTTCTTTGTAATTGGGTTTGTACCTGTTGAGAAATAAATATTATTATTATTATTTATATGAAATTCTGATTCTTCTTATACATTTGTTAATATCTGGTAATATTAAATTTCCCAGCGCGTTTATTAAAACATCTGCGTCAAGAGGATTTAATTACACCTAACCTAGTAACCTAGGATAACTAAGTTTTTTATAGTTTGCTTAACAAGCTTATTCTTTCGAATTAACTATTGCAGCTAGTTATTACTTAATTATATCTGCGTAGTATATTATAATTGGCTTCTCGCTGTTTGGTAATTTGAAGCTAAATCAAAAACCTTTACGTTAAATTTAATTGAAATAATGGTACTTCATTAAACTCTAGAATTGTAAATATTTTGCTGTAATTGAAAGATACAGTTATTAGATCCAAATTGCTGGTTAATGCAACCCCTTTTATGTTCTTCTATTAGAATCATTACCTGCAAATAATTTCAATGATCCTTGTTACAGTTAGGGTTGGCATGTTTAAAACATTTTATTTAAAGCACTTGTTTAAATCTAATTTCAAACATAATTCACACGCGTATTTTTGTAATTGTCTTAAGAAGGCCTTTTCAAAACTTGAAAAAGAAAAATTAAAGATGACCTTGTTACGTAAATGGTAAATCTAAACAAACAAAAATACCTGAAAAAATGTTTCCCTTCAATATGAACTTTAGAAATAGTCTTTGATACTTCATACTAGAAACTAATTTAACGCGCACATTTTTTTTTTGCAATGGATACACTTGGTACGAATCTTATAAAGTTCAACATCATCTTTAATAAAATTGTTTAATAAAGGGTGCTTTCGTCGACCGGTCATCATAAATATATAATACTCGACTGATTTTCTATTTACTAGATTTCTCATTCTTTTTAGAGGCCTGAAGACGTATTTAAAAGGATAACGATCCTTTTATTTATAAATTACAATTTGTACGGTGTTGACTTAACAATATTTAATACTTTTGTTTTGGTGAGGATTAAAGTAGGTTTTTACTATTGTTTCCTTGCGTTACTCTTATACTAGGAAGTCGTAAAATTACTAAAGTGATGATAAGAACTTTTATTATTGTTTCAGGCATGCATAATCATTGATCATGATGGTAATTTGTACCCGAATTTTATAAGAATATCTTTTGTTGTAAGCTTTCATTAAAATATTTCAAGATCTCTTAGTTTGAAATATTTAAACCATGCTTTAAAATGTTTTTTTTATATGGGGGCTTTAAACTTATTTTCGATAAAAAACATGTTTATTTTAACAGAACACCTATTTTTGTTAAAAAAAACATGTTTTTGCCAACCGTAATGTTTACTACATCGCTTGGTGTCAATAATATGTAGGTAAGTACTAGTAAGTAACCTGACGAGGACATCAGGGATGCATTGCATTAATGGTCTACACTATTTAGAAACTTATGATCCCTCAAATGCTTTTTGCTCTATACTTCTCATTCAGTTATTTCTTAAAATTTTCACACCCTACTTGAACCAAACTGCTATTTCGGAGCTTTTTGGGATTTGAGGAAAAGCATTTTTCATGGTAAGAAGTCTACCAAAAAAAAAACAGAAAAATCGATTGATTTTTAAAAAATCCTAAAATATTAACTAAGCGTAATTTAAAAAAAATCACAAACGTGGGAGTAGCTTATTAATCGTACTTTTCTTTGCTTTTCGTTTCATTTTAATAGATGAATTAATAAGATCAGGAGAAAAATAATTAGAAATCAGATTTTTTTGGATTTTTAGTTATTAAGTGTCAAAAGAGGCCACTGCGGCCACTACACTTGGTAAATATAAAACTTGGTTTCGCCTACTCTAGAGGCATGCGCGCGATATTGTTACGCACTTGAATGTAACACGGTTACGGTAATTTTTTTTAAAGAAAATTATGAAATATTCAATATATTAACAGCCTTGGTAGTGTAATGTCTAGAGTGCTGAACTTTCGCCCAAGCGGCCCGCGGTCGATTCCCGGTGCCGGCAGATCTGGTTAAGGTTTTCTGCAGTTTTCCTTAGCTGTGACACAAATGTGGGATTTGCGCTGTTCCATCTGTAAGTCGGCTGCAGCCGCACTTAGGGCCTACTTAATAATAATAATCGCCCCCTCCCTCCCGCACAAGCTTATAGCTTCTGGGGCCTGGTTTCCAGGCTTATGGGTTGTAGCAATTATTATTATTATTATTATTTTATAAATAAACAATTTTTTTCAATTCAGCAAATTAATTTTAAAACATTTTTTTGTCGGGGTGATTTGTATATTAATGACTTCACAAAATATACAAAATACAAATCATAATCACCACTATGGCCAAATGCATGCACGCTGGATTTGTATTTACAAAACCCAAGTTCTAATCCCAGGTTGGGTATTTTTTAAATAAATATTTAATATGTTCTATAAATAAATAATTTTTTTATAAATATAATATTTATAATTATTTATTATCAATTAACATAAATAAATATACATAGTTTAAGGACGGTCGGTACAATCTTGAAGTGATGAAGTGCGGTAGGGGAAAATGAGAAAAACCTTGGTAACTGTGCCAACACAAATACCAAAATATATTAGTATGCGTTTGTTGCCGATCGTAACGTATTATAGTAGAAAACGGGTGTTTTTAAAACCATAATTGCTTTTATAATCGTAATGAAAATGTTGCATCGACCTGTAAATAAATAAATGTAAATTTATGCAAAGTTAAATTCAAAGTCGAAATCATTAATAGTATGCATCAGTGTTGTGTGCTTTTGATTAAAAAATAAATGAAATGCTTTTTGCTATAAAATGTTATAAAATAAAAAGCAATAATGTTATTTTGTATTTAAAATAAAAAAAAATAAAATTTAATTTAGCATAAAGACCATGCTACAATATTCGTCGATAAGTCGATTTAGAATAAAAAATATAAAAAATTTATCTTGTTATTTTAATAAATATAATTTGCAAATAATAATTATGTTAAAAAATAATTTTTATTTATTATAGCACTTAAAACAAGCATTACGTAGATTACGCTTATTTGAAAAAAGAAAAAAAATTGATAGAAGTAAAAATGTTATTATTTTCATTCTATATTTCATATGTATTTCTGTTCAACATCTGTTTCTATTACTATATCTGGTAATCTATATATATATAAAACACAACGCTCGTTTTTGTTCCAGTTCGTTTGAGAGTTATACTGAGCTGCTTTACGTGTTTTTTTATATTGAAGCTTTCGCTGTGTATATTAGTCAGCACTACTTATTATATGTATTTTTTTAAGTTTTATATTTTTAAATAAATAAATCTAAAACATTTATTTGGATACGCACTAGAACGATCATCCACTTGCAGCGCCCTATCAGTTTCCAGCGTTGTTTTTGAACTAACGAACTGTTTAACTTTCGGAACTATTCAATATTATAAAAGTTTGCTGCAACAAACCGGCATAGTTGAAAACCATGGAAAGCAGACAAATAATACAAATATTAGGTGATGGCCTGAGGGCAATTGCATATTTATAGATGTTTCATTTATTGTTTGGACAAAACAAATCATCTTGAGGTACGTTTGCGAATTGTTGCAAAAGTAGTAAATGACGGGCGATTCTTATAAATATTTCATTATTAGCGATAAAACTTACCGTGTTACCATAACCACTGCTTTAGCTTACGAAAATCTTCTATCCTTCGATAGTGGATACACCGGCCATATTGAACTTTATTGTATAGATCAATTATTATTTACTAATCTATATATTTAAAACATGGATCCTTTTTGTTCTACTTCGTCTACGAGTTCTACAAGAACGATTTGCTTTATTCTTTTTTATATTATATTATAGTCTATTCAAGTTTTAACTCTGTAGATAAGTCAACACTACTTCTTATTTTAATTTAGTTTTTATATTTTTTAAACCGTTCTTTTTTGTAGTCTGTGGAGTTTTAGTATTGTAATTTTTTAATGACTTATATTTTTAATTTAAACGCATTATTTGCATCGATGCATTTCAATATGCCCAAGGCCGACTGTCCACTTACAGCGCTTGCTTTGTCACGTTTTGGAATTAAACATCCTCCATATACCTGCTTATTATACCACCAACAATTCTCAGTCGAGTTTCATGGTATGTGGAACATATTCACGAAATTAGATATTTCCGTCTGAGTGTGTCCGATTTTTCAAACTTTTTAAATTTTGACTGATTGGAATATTTGATGAAAAAGTAGAAGTAAGAACTAATGTTTTATCTCTTAAGGGACATGAAGAAAATGACCGACAAAGTCTAGAAATCTGATATATATTAAGCATATGATGTATGAATTCAATGTAGAATTTTATGGGAAGTATGGTTGAGTAAGTCGGGGGATGAATCCGACGGAGAGTTAGCTAAAGGGGGTAAGTCAGAGAGGGAGATAAGTTGGGGGGAGGGTAAGCCGGAAGAAGGGAGGTAAGTCTGAGGAAGGGATAAGTTGGGCACGGTAAGCCGGAGAAAGGAGTAAGACGGGAGTAACTAAGGGAGAAAAGGAGGGTAAGTCGGGGTTGGTGGCGAAGGTGTAAATTGGGGGGTGTTTGTTAAAGAACGCGTTTAAAAGTTCGTCTGAAAATGGTAAGCTTAGTTTTTTAACTGTTTTAGTTCGATTGCGTTTATTGGTTTTTGTTTATTGCGTTAATGGTTGGGTATGTCGTGGGATGAGTCTGAGGGGGAGTTAGCCGGAGGGAGTGAGTCAGAGAGGGGGATAAGCCGGGAGGAGCGTAAGTCGGGTAAGAGGAGGTAATTCTGTCGAACAAATAATTTGAAGGGGGGTAAGCCGGAAAAAGGAGTAAGACTAGGGTAACTAAGAGAGGAAGGGAGTATAAGTCGGGGTTGGTGAACGGTGAACGGGAACGCGTTTAAAAGTTTGTCTGAAAATGGTAAGGTTAGTTTTTCAACTATTTTTGTTCGATTCCGTTTATTTAATAAATATTAATATTAAATAATCACTCTTGTGATTATGTGATTAAATCGTTCAATAAATTTGCCTTTTGACGGTCATGTTTTGACGGGGTTTCCCTAGTTATTTATTTATTTAGTAAAAAATCATTAGTCAAAAAACATTAATATTCAATACCACGGACTTTCTAAAAATTTGATATAATGATATGATGATATACGTCACAATATATACGTACACAGCTGTGTTATTAGCGCTGTTGTCAAGTATGCCAATCATTTTAGTTTTTAGATAATAAAGAAAATGTACGTGGTAATGTAGAATTTTCCAACGGAAATACATTTATTGTTATTTAACTAATCTTTGTGCAAAATTTTAGAAAAGTTCAGTATTGCGTTATTTCAAAACTTCCACAAGAGCTTATGTTAAATTTTACCTGGTAATGTCAAAATAAAAACGTCACAAATTCTTTTTGTTTGTGTTTAAGAACAATTTACCAAAATTTCATGAATTTCTATGTATTTTCATATTACCTACCGACAATCCTTAAACCATGACTATAACATCAAGGTATCACATTATGCAATTATTTATTTTTATAAATATTATATCTATAAAAAAATGCTTATTTATAAAATATATTAAATATTTATGAAAAAACTTTACCCAATGGGTAAAAATACTGTAGGCCCTTAAGTACAATAGAAAGGTTTCTTAGATTATGATGCTGTTTAATGAAAAACTTTTTAGAAACTTCTTAATCTGGTTAACATGCAAAAATTTTCAGATTATTATCACAAATAAAATCCGAATATTGTTTTGAGTTTGTTAGCCCTATGCTGCATTAAATATTTAAGAAATCAATAGTAATAATATCCTTATGACACACATTTTATTATAACAGTAAAAAATACAGATAACTTTTCCATAAAATCACCCACAATCGCGTAAAAGGGGGGTCGTAACAAACAAATCGTGTGATAAACTGAAAAACTTCCTAAAAGCCATAGTTATAGCAAGATTAGATCGAATGAACGTTAATAAAAGGTTGTAAGTGCTAATTATCCATTTATCAGTACACGTAACTGGAAATCAACAAACAATAGTAATATAAATCTACATTCAGCATATGCCAAACACAAACGCAATGATTTCACGGTATGGTAATTATTCTAAAGCATGAGCACAAGAGCTGAACATGCTGATATCAAGTCGTTTTACTGCGGCACCTGATTTTATGATGATAGAGAGCATTAAATTCAGCAATTTGAACTGGACTTCGCATTAAATAAATTAATAGCTCTCGTTTGTAACCCGGAAAATTTAAACAGACACGAACAACTAGATTTTAGTGTCTTTGTTCAGAATTTTATTACAAACATCGGGGAGAGATTCTACTACCTTAATTTAACTTGGAATTTTTCAACTTAATTATTTCACTAGTTTTGTTTTTGTTTCACTAAGATAAGCAGTCAATTGCTTATTGAAAAGAAGTTCTTGACATAATGAATGGGCTATGACATTTTTTGGAATATCGTGTACTCCTTTCAGGAATCAATACTTATTCATTGTGAATAAACAGAATCAAAACAAGAAAATAGAATCAGTGGGATCACAAAATAGAAGTAAATGCGGAATGGAAAAGTGGATTTAGCTAGAGAAAATCTTTTTTTCAAAAAATATTCGGTTTTAAATTTTAGATTTTGCCACTATGTCAATACATCGTTATCAGTCACCTTTAAGCCTTCATCTGATTTTAGTTATAAATAGGAAAATTAATCATGTAAAACCGAACACATTAACAGTAAAAGTTCTGCAGGAACAAAAGTCTCTATCATAATAATATATTTTCTGCGAAAGCACGGAAAATAATTTTTTTGACAAGAAAATTCACATTAAAAGTAGACTTTTCTTACATAAGTGTCAAAAAAAAAAGTTTCCAAAGCCATTTTTGCTCCATGAGTGGGGGAAAAGTTCTCCTGCGCTATTAAAAACACGTAAAGAAGTAATAAAAAAATTTCATAAATTTTGAGCATTTCATACTTTCGTAGAAAAAATAGTGTACGTAACACACTTACGGAAAGGGTCATTTCAAAACCAATATGAAAATTGGTCAAATCCATAAAGCCGTTTCCACGCATACATTGTGATACACAATCACCTTGTAATTATGAAATAGTTTCAGAAATTAAATATTTAGGATATTAACCGCGAAAATAATGTTTTTCAGTTATTTATCACAATAATAGAGGCATCTAGACACAGCAAAGTTAAATCGAAATAATACACTGCAAAACGACACCTTCTGAAAACGTGTATAAATTCCGATTTTAAATTTGTATGCGTTTTTTTTAGTATTGTGATACTTCTTCAACAGCAATTCGAAAGCGTATAACGAGTGTGAAAAGTGAGATATTCTGTGTTTTTTTCATGTGTATACATTTCTTTTTGTCACCTACAATTGTTTTTTTCTGTTGGTCACAATGTTAAATAAATAAATAAATATTTCGTGGGATTGTTGACGTACGAGCCGAAGGTGAGTGCGAAGAAACCTAGAAGCAGAGGCGTTGCTAGCGCCTGTGCAGTCTGTGCGCGGTACAGAAGAGCCGCAGTCAGGGGGCGTCAGAGAAAAATGGCAACGTTATGTTTTTTCTATATTACTAAGTTTGTAAATAAAAGTTATAGTAAAATTATAAAAACGTATAATAAAATTTACTCGATAAATTCTACTCTTTCATCTTTCTTGTCTTTTGATAATGTCATTTAAAACTGTACAACCGCAAGAACGAAAGAAGTATTAATTGTGGCTTCACTATGGGAAAATAAGAGTTCGAAGATAATACAAATATAAAATCGATAAAGTTCAAAACTTCGATAAAAAGATCAAGGTCTCAAAACCCTATATAGGTATAGCACTGGTATGTAGGTATAGCACTATCAACCTTACAAATAACAAATATTATTATTCAAAACATAGTACAAAAAAAACAAACTGGATTCTACATTGTGATTATTTTTTATAGCATATGGCAATAAACTGACAATGATTGATTTACTTTAAAAGGACGGAAAGAACAGTCAAATATGATTGTGGTATTTTATTGATTTGCTCTTAACCTTGAGCGTAGGAGGGACGGACTTACCCGTGACAGAAGAAAAATGGTTAGTTGTAAAAAGCTTCCTGAAACTGACCTTAATAACCAGAGTGAATACGTCAATGTTTCAAGTTCAATCAGTGATGAATTATTATTTATACAATGTAATCCAAACCAGTTAAAAACATAAATTATAAAAATCAATGAGATTGAAACAACATTAAAAGTTTACGTATAAACGAGAAAAGGTAAACCTGGGAAGTTTAAAATGAATACAAAAAAACCACTTAATTGTAATTATCTAATATTTTTGTTTATTGTTTCCAGCCTTATTTTGTGGAACTCCATAATCATAAAATAAATAAAGATTATTAAAAGTTTCACAGTTTTATTAAAATATACCTGACAATATTGTTTCGACAGCTATGCTGTCATTATCAAAGGCAATATAATTATAAACAAACACGTCGCTAAGGTAGATACAAAATAGGTAACTAGATAAAATAATAATAATAATAATAAATAATAAAAATCATAATTAAACATCTAATACTTCCAGTAACGGAGAATTACTGAGCTCAAGTTGTTCATTCATTAAAGGTACCCTGAGTTTGTGTTTGTATATCTCAAAGGCTTCTAAAATGTCTAATTTGCGTTTGTTATTACAAAAATGTAGGAATTTAATATTATTTTGAGGAGTCATTGTGTGATTTTGTTCTAAAAGGTGTTTGGCGTAATTCGATTTTTCAGGATGTTTATTTTTGTAATGACGTACGTGTTCTTTATATCTTATGTCAAAATTTCGAAGTGTTTGTCCAATATATACCGAACTACAAAAAGAACAATTTAAACGGTAAATGCCCGATTTCATATCATGTGTTCTGTCTTTAGCATTAAATAAAAATGAAAAAGTGTTAGTGTTGGTTTTAAATGTTATTTTATAATTGTTGGTTTTTCTTAGTATATGTGCAGTTTTTTCTGATATTTTGCCAAAATATGGTATAGATATGTAATTTGTGTCTTCTGTTTGATTGTCAATGGGATATATTCTTTTGATAGCTAACCTATAATCTTTTTGTTTAATTAAAGTGTCAATCATTTTCGGATTATAATGATTTGCATGTGCTAGTTGTTTAATGGTTGATATCTCTTTGCTAAAATCTGATTTTGTTAGTGGAATAGTTAAAGCTCTGTGTACTAATGATCTGTATGCTGCTATTTTATGTGTATTGTGGTGACAAGATTCATTTGGTATTGTTATGTCTGTTTGTGTTGGTTTTCTGTATATGGAAAATTCAAAAAGATTGTCTGCGTTAATCTTGATATTTAAGTCTAGAAAGTTTATAGCCCTGTTTTGTTCTGTTTCTAGTGTAAATTTTATATTAGGATGGATATTGTTTATAAGAATTAAAAATTCATTGATAACCTCAAAAGAACTGTCAAAACAAGCTAAAATGTCATCAACATAACGAAACCAGAAGATAATGTGTTTAGAGAGGTTTAATTCAAATATTCGATCTTCAAACTTGTCCATAAATATGTTAGCTAATAGAGGACTTAGAGAATTACCCATAGGTAAACCATCCTTTTGTAAATAAATTATGTTATTAAAAGTGAAATAATTTTGACTTATACAAAGGTCAAATAATTGAATTAACTCTAACCTTTTAACTAATTCTATATTACTATTGATCAAGAAACTATCTAATAAAGGAATACATTCTTGTGGGGGTATTCTGGAGAACATGTTGCAAATATCAAAACTAACAAGTTTTGAATGTGGTGGAAGATGTATGTTTTGCAGCTTATCTACTAATTCTAATGAATTTCTAACAGAGTATTTCGATTTGTAACCTATCGTGTTAATAATCTGGTTCAGTTTTTTGGATAAAATGTGATTAGGTGCATTGATGTATGGTACAACTGGTCTTATTGGCATATTCTGTTTGTGGGTCTTGACTAATCCATACAGTTTAGGTATTTGTGGGTTTTTATTAATGATTTGTTGCTTTTCTAATTCTGAAAAGCAGATATTGCAGTTTTCTAAACCTTGTTTTATTTCTTTTTGGAATTTTGTGGTTGGGTTTTTGTTTAACGTTTCAAAATTTTCTTTATTAATAAATTCATTAACTTTTTGTATGTAAATATCTTTTGAAAGAATTACCAAAGTGCTACCCTTATCTGCTTTAACAGAAATTAGATTGTTCTCTGTGATTTTCTGTTTTATAGATTGAAGAAGTGATATGTTAGATGTGTTGTACATTTTGTCCTGTTTCAAAGACATCTCTTTTAACAAATTCGAAATTTGGAATTTTGCATAGTTATTATGATCTTTCTTAAGTATAGTTTCGCATTCAACGGCCAAAATTTCTTTAATTTTGAAAAACCAACAATTATAAAATAACA